>JAIXND010000800.1:6003121-6222786 GCA_023646645.1 Varanus salvator macromaculatus | reverse complement strand
CTCTCTCTCTCTCTCTCTCTCTCTCTCTCTCTCTCTCTCTCTCTCTCCCCTTCACTCTCTAGAGAGAGAGATTAGCTCTTAGCCTCAGTACCAAGAAAGAAAACCTCCAAACTCCCTTTCCCCAGTGCAGAGGGATCCTTTGGTCCCTCCATGCTTACCTGGGCTGGGATTCCAGGGCGTGTTTTTTGTCTGTCCGCTGCCCAGTAATCACTTATCACCAGCTCTGAGAAGAACTCTGGAAGATCCCTCATTGGTTGGGCCCCTGGGGAAATTACTAGTCAATAAGCTTGCTAAGTGGAGGCACTTGGCCTTGAGATGACCAAGGGCAGCATCGATTTTCCCTGGCCTTTAGGGTTGGCAGAGCCTTGCAGCTGAATTCAAAGAGGAGTTTCCTTCTCTTGCACCCGGCACGGTGCAGCTGAGTGGACTGCTCAGGGCCAACCATAACTCACATATGTTTCTTTTACATTTTTAAATGGCCTCTAGGCCAGTTCTCTGATTAGTGTGTGGGTTCAAAACAAAAAGAAGCACAAACTAAAAGGAGAACCAGTAGGATTCAAAACAAAATGGAAGCAGCAAAATAGGAACAAATAAGCCAAGGAGGCTGAGGAGGAGGAGTCAACCACCAGCAAATAAAATATAAAAGAGAGCAAAGATGCAAAAGCAGTTACTACTAAATTGCCTGGGGACATGCCAGGAATTTCCAAGTGGGACTGGGAAAGACCCTCTTGGAGACCCTCGAGGTAGCTGGGCAAAATAGAGCCATTTCTTGAATTCCTACCAAAAATGAGAACAGTATCTTGCAAGAGGAAGAAGGTGAGGTATAAATCCAAAAGGGTAATAATAACAAACAGTGGCAGATCACTATTCCTAAGTGTCATGAGGAATCTCTCCATGCTCGTTTGCAGAACAGGTCCTGGGAGAACAGAAGGCAGAGGAAATGGAGTGATGGAATGGACGAGGACTGATCTCAAGAAGACCATCAGCTCAAAGGCCGCAGGGCAGGGAGCCTATTTGGCCTTACTTTGGAGGCATGGAGACTTCTCCAAAGCTGCACATCATTTGGGAAAGAGCTGTGGTGCTGCAGCATGCAGAAGGTTCCAGCTCCAATTCCCTGTAAGGCTCAGAGAGATTCCCATCTGAGAATTGCTGCTGGTTCATTTTAATTATCCTGAGCTCCCTTAGACCAACAGTTTGACATGGTGTGAAGCATGGTCCTTTATTTCTAATTCTGATCTCTTATTTATTTATTTCAAATTTTTATAGGCCATCATTCCAGCCACATGGCTCTCTGGACAGTTTGCAAAAATCAAACTACAATAAAGCAAAACTTGAAAATCCACAAACATAGAAACATAGAAACAGAGCGAGTCAGAAGGGGCCTCCTGGGCCATCTAGTCTGACCTCCGGCACCAGCCGGCTCCGCTCATGACATGCCCACCATGTGCATGTCCAGCCTATCTTTCAATAAATAAAACCATCCATGCCATCAGCAGGAATACCAATTGTATTGACCTCAAACAGTGGCCAGATTGGTTACATCATATATTTAAAATGCTAATTACAATTTTAAATTTCAAATACTAAAATACCAACTTAAAATTAGAATTAAAAATTTGAACTAAAACCATCAACAATTAAAATATTCCAAAAATTAAAAAAGTCTTTGCTTGGCACCAAAATGTGTACAGGAAAGGTGTCTGGCACACATCTCTGGAGAGCCCATTTCAAAGATGGGGTGCCATGACTGAAAAGGCCCTGTACTTGGTAGCCTCCTTCCTAGCAGCCTTTAAAGGCAGCTTCTGAAGCAGGACCACCAATGAAGATCTTAGGGTCCAGGTGGGCTTGCACAGATGGTGACGTGCCTTTAGATATTCAGGATCTTTTGGTGGATCCGAGCTGGTTCCATCCACTCTCCTGCTATCTGAGTTCCAGCTTTCAAGTTCATACATTTCTGTCAAGTGTAATCCTGAAGAACCAGTGCCAATTAAGGTAGACAAGACTGGGAGACAGGAACTGATGCACTGCCTCATTGCTCAGAAGCTTCCTGTGTTCCCAGGTCTTAAGGAAAGAGAGCTTCTATATAAGATTCCTTCCTACGTTTGCTGGGCTTGCCAGATGAAATCCAATATATAATAATTTCAGATTTGCTATGAAACGCCCAGTAATAATGTTCTGAGGGAAGCTGAATTATGTAGCACAGATAACGAGACGTTTTTGCTTCCTTTCCATCTGTGGGCGCAGGTACCGATACGGCATAAACGGCATATCCATCCTCCCTTGCCTTGCGCTTCCCCACTGTGGACAAAATGCCTGGGACATTGTAAGGAACAGAGGGGGGCAGGTGGAGGAGAAGATATACAATGCCATTTTCAAAAAGCCAGCTCAGATAAAGGGAGGAGGAAAGTCCGTTAGGGTTTGGTTTGGTTTTGGGTTTTCTTTAATTAATCCTCATTTCCCTTTTGGGTCTGTCAGGCTGGAGTGACAGTGAAAAAGCACGTCACGACGTTGGCTAATTTGTGCTCCATTCATTTTCTCCTCAAAACCCATCGGGAGGACTGAAGGGCTGCTCTGGAGTTGACCTTATTCAATGGCAGAGTGATATACTGGGAAACAAGCCAACTTCCACAATGCCCTGAAGAGCAAATTGGACGGAATCTTTGTTCTAATCTTGCACACACACACCCACTCCTTCCCCTCTTTCTTTGCCAGCCGTGCTGCCGTTCAGCTCCAGTGTTTGTTCCATTGGTCGTGCTGGGCTCCACATCTTCCCTGGGGTGCCATGGCAGGTTGAGAGCTGGAGGCCTAGCATTGGAAGCAGAAGGTGGCTGGGCTAGAAGGACCCGGTGGAGCAGGCAGGGTTGGAAAAATGGGGCACAGTAGGAAAGAATCGCTGTCAGGAGTGCCTCTCCAAGATCCAAACAACCAATGCAGAAGAACCTATGATGTAAGGTTATTTGATCTTGAATCATAGAATCACAGAATAGGAGAGTTGGAAGGGGCCATGAGGGCCATTGGGTCAAGACAGAACACAAATGAAATGCAGCAGCAAGACAATGCTTCTCTAGCTCTGTGGAGAGGAAGACTCCAGTCCTTCCTCCCTCCTTTCCCTATATCATGTCCATGGAAGACAATGGTTTGAAGAGAAGAGCCTCCTCCTCTTTCTCCTCCTATGTGGATTCTCCATGTGATCAAGGGCCTTGATTTTCTAGGACTCTTGATCCTGTGAAGGTCCTCCATGGATCCAGGAGGCTGTGTTCCATGCCTAGAGGATGATGGAGAGACATGGGGTTGGACCACTCCTCCTCTCACAGGAAAGAATGCCTCACGGGAGCCACAGTTGACCAGTCAATCACAGGAGACTTCCTGCATATATTCCAGGAAAGGCCAACCAGGAGTCATTTGAATGCTTGCCCTAGATGCAGGTCCTACATAGGTCACACTCCAGGAATGGTTGTTTTGAAGGTGAATGAGAACAAGAATGTGCTCTGTTCAATTCCTTCGAGTTATAGAAAGAGGTGTATTCCATGGGCACCACTGGAAGAATGGTGAGGAGGCAATTAAGGTTCAACAGGCAATATGGAGAACTTCCCCAGGGTACAAAAGCCAGGTTCAATTCTTCTTGGAACTGGGCTATGGCCTCGTGACCTTCAAATTGATCAGAGGAGCCCCAGAGAGAATTGGTGTCTTCCCCAGCCATTCTGTAGATAAGAGCTGCCTTTGCTGTGAGAACAAAACTGTTTTCTTTAGTGAAGTGGCTTCACCTCTCCAGTTTCCCAGGAGCCTAGGTGCACTCTGGCAGTCTGAACCCTTGGGCAGAAGAACTTTGTGAATGTATTTTCCCTCTGGGGAGGAATTGGGGAGCTGCTTCCTCAGGTAGCTTCAGCAGCCCATGAAGTGCCCTGCTCTTTTCAGGACATTAATATGGCCTCGGATAGGGAGAGTGTAAGCTTTCTTTTGTTGTTTATATGGTCCATCCATATGTCCTCACAAGGGGAATTCTTGGCACATGTTGCAAGGTCAGGCAGATGGGAACTTGTCAAGTAACGAGGGATCCTGGGAACCAGAATTCCCAGACATTGAATAGATGTGGCCCTTCTCCACGTTCCTCCTCCTAGTTAAGCAAGCAGCTGGGCCTTCACTGTAATAGCTCCCCAACTCTGGAAGCCACTCCCACCCAAGATCCAGTTGGCGCCAACTCCTCATTTTTGAGGTACCAGCAAATGATGGACCAACCCACTGGAGGGAGAGAAGAGGCTTTCCTGTCTCCAAAAGGGCCTTCCAAGAGGGAGGGGACCCAGGAGTACTCAAAAGGAGGATGCTCAGAAGTAGCTGTGAGGTTACACTCAACTCTGTGCAAGTTCAGAGACTCATTCTTCACTGGTTGCACCTGCTGGAAGTGCATTGAGGAAGAAAGATCTTTTGCCAGAGATGGAACAATCTTTGGATTGAAACTGCCAATCTCACTTTTCAGTGAGAGACATCAGAACCTTCCTGGGCAAATCAAAGCATGTTTGGAGGAGATGGCAAAAGGAAAGCACTCCAGCTGGCCACTGTCCCTCTTGGCTATTGCAAATAAGGAGAATCTCTTTCATCTTTTAGTTCTGTATCTGAAATTTAGAAGGAATGGCCATTTTTCAGCATAGCATAACCCCCTCAAAATATGTAGGTGTTTATTTAAAGCATTTGATTTGTATAATGCTCCCAAACTATTTATGCAAAACCATTGAGGTCAAATAGGTGGTAATCTCAGAAGTTACCGGAATTGTGACTGGCCCTCCCATTGAAAGGAATGGGTCAAGTATCTGTGTTGTGGGTTGATTCAGCAGACACGAGGGCAATGCGTCCGAAATTAGGCAGGTCTCATGCCTTAAGAAACTTTTCAAGCCCTGAAAATTCCACGCTGTGTGGCCATCACAGACGGCAGAAATTTGGCTGCATCTGCCATGGAAAGAAATGGGGAATAAACCCAAAGGGGATCTCCTGAAACAAACAAACTAGTGAAAAGAACACATGAAAAGCAAAGGGACTGAACAATGAATTAGACTCGTGTTTTTAAAATGAGCACAAAGGAAAGGTGGTTGAGTTCGATGGGATTTATTTCTAAGCAGGTGTGTAGGACCACAGTGCAAACGGGTCTCCCCACACACACCCCTGGGCTGAAGAGAGCGTCTCTGTCTAAGCACAGACCACAGTTACAGAGAATATGCATCCTTGGCCTCTCTGGTTCTAAATTTAAACTTGCCCCAGAGTAGCATATTTTCTCTCAAAATAGGCCTTTCCAACATGCATGTTGATGCTTTTTAAAGCTGGGAACTCTGCTGCAACATTTGGTCAGTGGGTAGCTATGGCCCGATGCTCTTCTCAGTGTGAGAGGCACAAGATCAGGTCAGTGCATGTTGGAATTGGCAAAGTTCACATTCCTTAAGCCTCCGTAGCTATTTCTGTTTAGTGGGCAGTGACGTTGCGCTTAGTTGCAAAAAAGCAAATGGCATCTTCTGTGTGAGAGAGAGATTGTGCATCGCACTCCCCAGCCAGGGTCCATTTGGCTCCATTGCTCCTGGGGCCACCTTCTGAAGCACCAACCCTGTTTGCGTAGGCATTTTCTCCAATCCAACACACTGGTGCAAACTTGATGCATTTCCTGGCTGAATGGAGCCTTATCTTAGATATGAATCACCCACCACACACACACACACACACACACACACACACACACACAACAGTCCAGCTCTGTGCAAATAAAAAATTGGAGGTATCGGCAATAGCTCTCTTGAAACCCAGTGGTCACCAAATGTGGAAGCCAGAGTGGTCTGGTGCATTGAGTGTTGGACTGTGGAGCTGAGAGACCGAAGTTCTAATCCCCACGTGGACATGAAGCTCACTGGGGGGACTTCGAGCCAGCCACAGACTCTCAGCCTGACCTACCTCGTAGGGGTCTTGCTGGGAGGATAAAGTGGGGAAGAGGAAAACAAACACATGTCGGCTGCCTTGGGTTCCTTACAAAAGAAGGGAGGGTGATGAAACGAGGCATGCATGAGGAATCTCTCTCGCTCTCTCGCTCTTTTTTAATAATTTTTTTTCTAATAATAACAATCTAATATTAAAAACAACAGTTATTTAAGACATCAGATATACTGGGTTGACATCTTCCTCATTTTAACAGTCAGTAGCCATATTCAAATCTATGCATAGTCCCGTTTCTCCAACTGATAATACAAAGAGTTCCAAGTTTGGTAGAGATATGCGTCCTCCAATCTGTCCCTTTCCGTGCAATCCAAAATCCATTTTAAGATCAACTCTTTGGTGTGTGGCTCTTCACTCCTCCAGTAATGAACAAATAGAATCCCATGAGGAATCTCTCTTGTGCAGGACATCTGGTGGATTCCCTGGTTTTGGCTTCCTGGGGTCCAGTCCTCTCCGCGGTGGCTCAGAGGCCAAGTTCCTGGCAAGCACTCCCAGGGCTCATGGGGGGCTTGCCAGGAATCCAGCTCCGTGGACCGTGCAAGTGGCACCATTCTTCCGTGGCCACCACTGCCACCAGGAGTAGTGAGAGGGGAAGACGGCTGGGCAGTGGGAACAGTGCCTGGGGAAGGCCGCCACCACTGTGCCATGGAGGGTCCTTTTGGCTCGCCTTGCCTTGCCTTGCCAGGCCAGGCCAGGCCAGGCCAGGCCAGGCTGAGCACAAGAAGTCCATGACTTCTGGAGGGCCGGATCCCAGAAGGGTCCATCCCAACCGCAAATGTGATGACCACAACCCCTATTAGCCAGGCTGGGTGAATATGATGGGACCTGTAGTCCAACACATTTGACATCCACCAGCTTGGGCTAGAAGTGGTCCACAAGGTATCAGTTATGTGCAACTCCCTGTGTATCTACAACCTCAAATGCGGTTGGCCTGAGATACGTTGTTGCCTCCTTCCCTCCCCTCCACCTCCTAGTAAAGCTGCAAACAATCCAAGGGCGAGTTATTTTGGGTACCTGAGGTAGAAAACCTCCACAAACACACAGCTCCTCCTCCCTGGTTGTAAAAATGGAGCCACACAAAACGGAAGGCATTCCTTTCATGACCTGGAACATCCACTGTCCGTGGCAGCTCTCCCCCTCTACCTAATGATAGGGCCAGCCCTAGCAACACATGGATTACTGGCATTTGGGGAGCTGGAAAACCAGCTAGATCTTTACCGCATGGACCCCGTGGACCCCAAGGAGAACACACGCAGTTCCTGGGGATGTGAAGCTGCTTGGACGCGACTGTGACAACCTTATAGAGATGGGCTGAGCTGTGCAAGCATTGCTTTTTGGAGACGCTGGCAAGGTTCTCGGGCACCCTGCTGTTACCTCCTCTTCTTCCTCCTCCGGCTGCCTCTAGGTCCTTCTTAATTTTCCCTTGCATCTCTCACATTCTGTCCATGTCCGCGCCCTCATTAATCAACGTCAACTTGCAGAGAGTAAAACAAGGCTGGTATTCTTCAGCTGCCCCTCAGCCTTCATACATCCCATTGTTCTGGGTGGGGGAAGCAGCTCTGATTCAGATGCCCAAAAACAGGCAGTGCAGCACATAAAAGAGATGAGACAAAAATGGGAAGAATTGAAGTTTGGGGGAGTGTGTGTGGGGGGGAGGACGAAATCACTAACATAAAAAAGAAGAGGCTTTTCCCTAGCACTCGAATAAATAACTCCACCAATGATAATTTAAATTATTCATACATTTATGAAAACATCCATTGAAAGGGGAAAGTGTATGCTGTTCTTTGTCTCGCTCGCTCGTCTCTTGTTTGCGATTAACCTTTACTGTAACTTGGGAAGGCCGTGGTGTTTTCACAAAGGCAGCCCTTTTCCTTCCATGGGAAAATATGTTTTCCCCAATCGAAATGAAAGAAGGGAGGGAAGCGCAACTCTGAGTGGAGGTAGTTTTCTGCTGAAGTTGCTGATTCTCAAAGATGAGCCCTCAATCGGGTCGCTGCCAAGGGCCAGAAGAGGCGTGCAAAGCATGCTCGCCGTTCCGGGTTCGTTCCACACTTGACACACGGAATAACTCCATCCCAAGAAGCCCAACGTGGCTGGCCAGCCAGTCTTAAGGGGGAACAGATGCTGTGTGAAGGGCCCACATGCAGGCATGGGGAAGGGGGCATTTCATCCCTCTCCATGTGAGTTCCTTCGCAGCTGCATTCCCTCGCTCACGCACTCACTTGGTATTCTTCGCGGTGCTGACCATTTCCCCAGAGGAATCCTGGGGTGAGAAGGGGGTGATCGTTGGTGAGGGGCACAACACACTTTGCGCTGAAGGGTGTCGTGCCCAGTCCCAGCATCCCCAGGGTGAGAGATGCTCCGTTCGGCTGAGCTGCCAGTTCCATGAGTTCATTCAGCGATGGTGGCATGAGGGCCTCCAACCTGTCAAGATGCCATAAACATGTATCTCACCTGGCTCCACACACTCGCAGTTGCCTCCTCAACAGCTGTACCATGTGCATCGGAATAAGATGAGCTTCTCAGTAGCATTGTGTGTCTTTCTCTTGTGTTTCTACTGTTGTTTCCACCACACTGCAAGGAGACCGTCCCCACCCGCAGCCGCAACCCACTCAGATGCCGTGCTGAACTTCCGGGGGCCCTCCTCCAAGTGCCCACTTCAAGGGGGGTACCAAGGATGGCAGTCAGGGTGGGACTTGCTCAGTGGCATCCCCATCAATGGAACACCTTCCCCACTGCAGCCCAGCTGGTGCCAAATGTGTCATCGTTTTGACACCAGGTTCTCTTTTCCAAGCCTTTTAACAATTTAATCACCCACCCAGAGACTAGTAGGGGGTTACCAGGTGTTTGCAGAATCAAATTTTCCCTGCTTTTTGTCCCCCCCCCCCTTTATTATTCCTTGTTATCTTCTGTTTTTATTATCTATTTGTTTAGCAATTTTAAACTTGTTATTTTTCTGGTTTTATTTTATTTTTACTGTACTTTTCTCATCAGTTTTATGGACTGTGTAAACTGCCCAGAGAAAGCTTTGGCTGTGGGGGGTGCTATAGAAATGAAATTAATAAATAGAGCATAAATAAACTGATCTAATTTGCATTTCCTAGACTTAAAAAAAGTTGTCACTTTTCTCAGGTCAAAATGTGTGCTAAAATGCATAGAATCATAGAATAGTACAGTTGGAAGGATCCATGAAGGCCCTTGGGTCCAAGCCCTTGCTGTTGCTGTTGCAGGACACCAATTTATACCATCCCACTCATATTTTAGGGAAAGTTGTAAGGTTTGGATATTTGTTGTTGTTGTTTTAGGAAAATGCATGCAGAGATTCAAATTTTAGTGGTAAATTCATACTCAACCTTGATATCTTAGCAAAAATGCATGCAAAAACATGTATTTTTAAGGGGAAATGCATACCTTTCAAATGTGAATTTTCATTAAAAATTCCAGGAAACTGCAAAGAATGAACGGAACTTAGGCAAAAGTTGATACAAACCAGAAGTAGGTTGGTCCATCCATATATACTGAAAAGTGGCATTTCACGGTTAGAACATTTTTCTCCATTTATTTCCAAGTTTGCGTGTGTATGTACGTCAGCCTGCACATATGTCCTCTTGCTATGGCCAACCTTGTTTGTTGTGCTGCCTTGTTTCTGAGGATTGTGTTGACCAGTGGAGATCCCCACAAGTCTCAGTTGTGAATGGACATGACCATTCCTCTTGGTGTGCTTTCCAAGGGTGGCCTCAACCCATCAGATGATGATAGAGAAGACAGGAGGGTGGGAACCAAGCAGGCAGAGGACGGTGAAGCTATCTCCAAGTCATCACACCCAGTTGCCCAGACGGACCAGAGAATAGAAACGGTTTGGAAGAGAAGAGAGGAGAGGAAGGAGAGATAGCAAACGAGCCCATCTCTGAGCTGTGAGGAGCCGGATAGCCTGGAAGGCCCCTTCTGACTTGCTCTGTTTCTATGTTTCAAGCATTCAGATCCCAGACAGTCTCTTTGCAAAAAACCCCCCTCTTTATTGTCAAAGCAAGGCCAACAAGCTACAGCCCCTGAAAGACTAGTCTCCGTGCAACCAATGGAGTCTTACGTTGACCCCAAACTAGAAACTACCGTATTTTTCGCTCTATAAGACGCACCTGACCATAAGACGCACCTAGTTTTTAGAGGAGGAAAAAAGAAAAAAAAATCTGAATCAAATGGGCACATAATCACAGGCACATTCCCCATCACTTCCCCATGGGCTGCACATCTGACAGACTTACTGCACACACACATTCGCACTATAAGACGCACAGACATTTCCCCTTACTTTTGAGGGGGGGAAAAGTGAGTCTTATAGAGCAAAAAATACGGTACTTCCCAAAGCCCTCCTCCTTAGTTATTTTTTCAGGGTTTCAAACTTTTTATTGTTTTCTACACTCTAAACAAAGAGTTATTCCAAAGACTTCAGACATACTGAGTTCAAAATCTTATTCTCTCTACAATTACTATATATTTCAGCCCTAATTGAGATTCCATTTCTCTAACCAATGGTAAAAAAGTCCCATGTTGGATAATAACACGAATCTTCTTTTTCCTTAAGAGATAAAGTCAGTCTATCCATTTCCTCACAGTCCAATATCTTCTTTAAAATCACTTCTTCAATCAGTAACTCTTCATTCCTCCCATATTGTACGTGCAATCCTCGCCGCTGTGATTACATGCAAAGTCAAAGATATACTTCTTTTATCGAAGTCATCAGGGAGAATGCTTAACAAAAATATATCTGATTTAAATATTACATTTCCCCAGGCCATCTATGTGTTTTGACCCACTACTACTTTGCTTTATCGCAAGTCCACCATATATGCTAAAAGGTTTTTATTTTACCTTTCTAAACCCTCCTGTTTAGTTCTGTTGGGCTGCACTGGTTGGGCCCCTCTTTAGAAGGGTCAGCCTTTGCAGGCCTGCTTGTTGGGAGCTCCAATGTCCCAGTGCTGCACCATGAGGTCAGGCACTAGGCACTCTTTTCTTTTTTTTCTTTTTTTAAGATTTTTACTAAAATTTTAAACTCAAAACTAAAAAACATCAATCATCAGATACATCGGACGAGCTGGGTCAGCCCCCTATAGCATATCTTTTAACATTCTATAATCATATTCAAATCAATTTATAAAAACTTAAAGACATCTCTGAATCTAAGCCAAGTCCCGTTGCTCCAGCCAATCATAAAAAAAGTCCCAAGTTTGATAGAAGTCAGTATCCTCTTTCTCTTGCAGTAATAGAGTCAGTCTGTCCATTTCTGCACAGTCCAAAATCTTTTTCAAAAAGGCACTGGGCACTCTTAAGAACTTAAGAACGCGAGGAGAATTAAGCTGCAGTAGATGAAATGGTTTAGTGGGACCCTGAGCCTGTTTCTGAGGTAGCCAAACAGATGCTCAGGAGAAGCAGGTCAGAAAGGTAACAAAGCCCTTCATGAAGGGCACATGTCAGGGGAGTGGAATGAATGCTTGAAAAATCGCTTCCCTTATTTGGCCCTCTTATCTAAAGTTACAAATAGAGAGAAATAGGAACATCTGAAGAGTCACTGCATTCCCTACTGCTTTTGAAGCCATGATTCACCATGTCATCTTGAAGTACACCATCAAACTATATGTGAAACCAGGTGAGGAGAAGCGGAGGAGGAAAATTAGTGTAGGTGCTCTTTCATGCAGTCCATCATTTTTGCCCCTACATCACGCTGCCTCTTCATTTATTTCCCTGGATCCTCTTTTTCAGAAAAATGTTGTTGCCCAAAGTTAAAAGAAAGTCCTCATCTCCAAGCTTATGGCCAAAATGACAAGGCACACACAGAAAGCAAGTGCAGCTCAAAGTTGGAGGAGCTTTTCTGGGGCAAAACAAGCTGGGGAACCGCCAGCAGGAAGTGAAATGCTCTTTGGCCAACTTGATCTTCCATCCTTGGTGTTCGTATTTCAAGAGCACCTGGTGGTTCTTGTTCTTTAGGGTGGCTCAGCCTATTGTTGCAGTTTAGTTCTGCAATCTCAGGGTCGCTTATCCTTGCAATAGCTGTGCCACCTGCTCATGTATTTCTGGGTGCAGTGCAAGCTTTAGGATAAGGAGCTGAAGAACTCCTCCCATGGAATCCCGTCCATCCCCGGCCAGGAGCACAAGTAAGTCCCTCCTTATTGGCCATCCCCAACCCATTGCCCCAGGAAATGTATCCCAGGTGATGCTCCATCATTACTTGGACGCATTTATTTCTTCTTTATCTATAATTAATTAATAAATAAGAAAAACAACAATTGAAAAGAAAAAGTTACCATGGGACCTTGTACAAAAATTTACATATAATACTAGATGCGGGAAATACCACAAACAAGTTGCTTAATCGTTATTCCATCTACCAAATTTATAACTACAATGTCAACATAAGGATACTTAGTTTAAAGTAATACTTAGTTAAATTAGTTCATACTTAAGACTATTAATTATTGTATTATATAATCATTGCATAAAATTGCTTTAACATGCTTATCAAGTAAATAAATATTCCCCTTATAACACAGTCACAAACCTGGCAACAAGTAATAATTAATTTATCCTTCCCTCCTCCCAAATAAAATGATATCATAATAAAAAAGAAATTAAATTAACCAGCTATATAAATAGACGACTGGCCAAAGAATTTAATGATAAATGGAAAGCTTAATATACATATTTTACTTAAAAACTAAGAGAAAAAATAGAGTTTGTGTAAGGATGACATTTACTAAGTACCTGAAGAAAACTGGTTAAAGAATTTTATGATAAATTTTATTATACCTACTGTATCCAGCATTTAAGAGAGAAACAGAACCTAAAGATATTATTAAGTATTATGCATCCAGGGATCAAATTGGTACAATTGCACCTTGGATTTAATTTTTTGTTCACTTGCATTTCTTCCAGGAGTCTCCTGGCTGCTCCTTGTCTCATTGCCCGCCTCTCCTTTCATTGCTCTCATTTAGAATTTTTTATTTTATTTATTTATTTAATTAATTTGCGATTTATATCCTGCCTTTTTCCTACAAAGGGCTCAAGGCAGCTTACATCATCTCTCTTCCTCCATCTTATCCCCACAGCAACCCTGTGAGGAAGGTTGGGTTGAGAGCCTGGCCCAAAGTCACCCAGTGGGCTCCATGGCTGAGTGGGGACTCGAACCCAGATCGTCTGAGTCCCAGTCCCAGGCTCTTCACCACGACCCCACACTGGCTCTCACATTCCACATTGGCTGGAATGCTAGTTAGTCCCTTCTGCTGCTGCTCTGGGTGCTTATTTTGCTCATCGTGTTGCATTTCACTTTGCAAGCAGCACTGAACGCTCCAGTGTTTCAAACCGGAGCTACGGCAGGGTGGGTGGGAGATCTGACACTGATGCAAGGAGCAGAGGTGTGCAAGATATCCAGTGCTCCACACCATGCCTGTCCTTAGGGGACATGCACTGAGGAACGTCCGTTAGGCGTTGGCAGAGCAACGATCTATGAGACTCTTTGGTAGGCACTCATAATTTCTTGGAGCAATACACTGCTCTTCGTAACAGATCAGAGTGGCTTAGCAATGAAAAGCAGGACCCAAAAACAGAAACGCTAATAAAATAACAGCATGATCGAACGTGTCGTCAAAACCAAACCAGCTGTGATGTTGCATATCCCAAACTAGTCAGCAAACAGATGGCTGAAAGAACTCAAAAAAGGACCTTCATGTTTTAAGTATCCACCAAAATGATGCAGAAGTTGCCTGGTGGAAAGATTTCAGTGTTGCTGATGCTGTAACCAAGAACTTTTGCTGGAGATGAGGCTGCGTGGGCTTTACCCAGGGAGGGGGTGATGATTCCTCCCCACCCCCCAAAAAAAGAGCTCCAAGACCAGGCTGGTACACATTCGGAGAGGGGTTCAAACAGAAATTTGGACCCCATACTGGTTAGTGAGCCTTGCCACTGGAGGCAGTGCTGGAAAAGTTTTTCTGGGCTCC
The DNA here is from genome assembly GCA_023646645.1 of Varanus salvator macromaculatus. Taxonomy (NCBI): domain Eukaryota; kingdom Metazoa; phylum Chordata; class Lepidosauria; order Squamata; family Varanidae; genus Varanus; species Varanus salvator. Next base: position 6,208,828 of record JAIXND010000800.1, on the reverse strand, counting down.
ATCTGGAATAAGATCACTTCAATTATCTAAGTTGGGCCTGATTCAGATCTGGACCAAAAGAGATCAGTGTAAACTGAGACCCGCTTTGATGACACTCACAATAACCTCTGTATGCAGAAGAACCACAATGTTGTTGTTGCGTGCCTTCAACTTCTCTCCGACTCATGGTAACCCTATTAATGAGAACTCTCCAAAATGGGCCGTCCTTGACAGCCCTGCTCAGCTCTTGCCAACTCAAGGCTGTGGCTTCCTCGATGGAGCCCATCCATCTCGTATTGGGTCTTCCCTTCATCTCCCACCTTCAACTTTCCTTAGCAGGATGGTTTTCTCCAGGGAGTTCTGCCTTCTCACAATGTGTCCAAAGTTGGACATCTTCAGTTCTGTCATTCTTGCTTCTAAGGAAGGTGCTGGCTTGATCAACGTAGGACCCACTTGTCTTTCCTTCTGTTGGCTCAGGGTATTCATAAAGCTCTCCTCCAGCACCATGTTTCAAAGGCCTCCATCTTCTTCCTGTCCTTTTCTTCCCTTTCCAGCTTCCGCACTCAGACATAGCAATCAGTAATGCGATAGTGTGGATAACCTTGGCCTTGTTCTTGAATGAAGCATCCTTACTCTTGACAATATTTTCTAGTTCCTTCAGTGCCACCCTTCCAAGTCTCCATCTGATTTCTTAGCTGCAGTCTTCACTGGGATTGTTGACTGAGCCAAGGTGTGCATAGAAACATAGAAACAGAGCGAGTGAGACGGGGTCTTCCGGGCCATCTACTCTGACCCCCGGCTCCAGCTGGCTCTGCCCATGACATGACCACCATGTGCATGGCCAGCCTGTCCTTGAACACCCTCCCCAATGGGGCCCCAACCACCTCCCGTGGAAGCCCATTCCACGCCCTCGGGGTCCTGACTGTCAGGAAGTGCTTCCTGGCATCCAAATTGAGCCTTGGTTCCCTGAGCTTCATTCCATTGGAGCACGTCCTGCCTTCCTCTGCAGGGGAGAACAGGTGTGAAATACCACAAGTCTTGGAAAAAGTAGCATCTCAGCTCTTTGGGTCCCTGAAGCCTTAGAAAATGCAACTTTCTTTTCAATGATGTCTCTGTGTGATGGAGGTTACAGTTTGTCCCTGCCAGGGAAATGGCAGCAGGAAAGGGGAAAGGCTATCTGGAATTCTGATGCTGCACTTGGACAGAACAAATTACAAGCTAAGCCCTTGTTTTTCATAGGAATGAGTCCATGCTGTGCTCTGCACAGCATTTCTGCACTGGGAAGTTTTATCTTCTGAGCATCAAAATTCCACACGTCAATTTAACTAAGGCTGAAATTTTATTCACGGTCACCTGGAAGAACCTCCCAGCCAGGAGAGACTTACTTTTGAGTAGACATATAAAGAATTGCATTGTGCATGAGGCAGGTTAGAATCCGGAGTGCATTCTAGTGTGAAGTCCTGTTGCCTTGCCAGGTAGAACAGAGCTCTGTTTCTTAGCAAGTGGTTGTTCCTGATTCAGTATTTTTCACTTAAATCCACACTATGGGCTGCACTGTTTATTTAACTAAGTTGGAAAAGTACATGTTGAAAAGAGGAAAGGGTAGTAAATATCCCTAAATCAAACCCCTGGCAATTCCTGGATGCTGCGATTTTCTAAACGGCTTTGAACGCCTTTTCCCTCCTGCCTGCCGAAAGCTCCGAAAACCTTCCCTTGGGTTACAGTTCAGGAATAGGCATAAGTCAGACTGACTGCTCACAGTTTATATGACATAATTGGTGGACTTCGAATGACTTTGAGGGTTAATTGGAGTGCAAATGATCATCGTACTTTTCTGAGATTGCTTATATAAAAATTACCAGCCTGTTCCCTTCTGTACTTAAGGACAAAAGCTGCCTTGCTTTTGGTGTGGAGCAGAAAAATTTGGGTCATGTTCACCGTAAATGCTATTCATGCATACCCGGAAGTAAGTTCCATTCAACAGTATGATTTTCCTCGAAGACGGTTAGGGCTTTTGACCTCTGCAAATTCCAGTCTGAACTGACCTGATCCATCAAGGGCCTCCTGAAATTCTCCCCTCTATTTGTAAACAGAGAAATTGGAGAAACCGTGTTTTTTTTTTTTTCCAAAGAAGAGAAGAGATTATCCAACAGAGGGTCTGAATGATACAACAACCCATTGTGGGAGACCAGTCACAGGGCGTTGTCATGTTGTGTGAAGCTGGAAGATTTGCCATGGGGTGGTGTGTTTGAGGGCTTGTTTGAATGCTGTACCCAGGATGGGTTGTCTTCTGAACCCAGGAAGACAAATCCATTATGCACACTGGGAAGCAAGCAAATTTCCTGGGAGGAGAAGCCACCCCAAAAGTAACATTCCGGGGTTCACTGTGGCTTCCCCCCACCCCTTCTCCTTTTATTAGCTTTTTTCAGAGATCTGGAAAACTGATCCCTGGTTAGACAGTTAGTGAGCGTCTTCAAAATGGTCCAGGGGCAGACAGAAGGGGTTTTCACTGGTTTGTCACTCCTTCCTTCCTTCCCCAAATGTGTGTCATTGCTTTGGTTTTGCTGCTATTTAAATTTAGCCAGACATGTGCAAGTGTGCAGTTGCACACTTTCACAGGTCCAAACTCTGCTCTGCAACATCGAACAGAACACCTCCTGTTGAAGTGCAGGAGAGGGGAGCAAGTTTTGACATCTTCTGCCAAAAACTACCCTAAAAAGAGAGGGGACTTGCATTTTTCTATCTTTTTCAAGCCTGCAGCATCTTGGGAAGGGTTGGAAAAACAGAAAATACAAGGATCCTTGGATTATCTAGGTCCCAAAGTGGAAAATAAAAGACTCTGTAAGGATCTTGCTGTAAAAAGAATGGCTGCGTGGGCACAGCTATTGTGTGAGCAAAGATCACTCGCGGGTTCAGGTTCTAGAAAGATCCATGCACTCAGAAAGATCTGTAGAAGGCAACCCAAGGGCAGGTCCACAAACTACAGAAAGCTGAAGTGATGCATCATGTAATTGGCTCCAAATCAAGCAGCACTTTCTTTCGAGTTTTAATCCCATAGTGAGGACATAGGTCACTAGACCAAAAATGCACCATATTGTTCAGCCCGCAGGTTGAATCCCATTTCAGAGAAGCTCTTGAGTGCTAATTTCCAGAGATACAGGGTGGTGCGGGTGGAAGGGGAGAGAGCCAAGGGGGAGAGGTTGATGCCAAAATACAAAAAATGACTGAATTACTGCTAGTTACTGCAGTAAAAAATTACTGCTAGTAACAAAGCCTTAGCAGAGGCATTAGAGAGAGAGAGAGAGAATTGCATAAAACCGAGAAAAGGAGGTAGGACCAGGGTTGGAGGTGACGTAAGGATATATAAGGAATTTCTTTCAACAATTAACTGGTATCTCAGAATCTTGGCGCAAAGAATTTACATTCACAATATAAAATGCACTTAGCAGAAACAAGGGGAAATACAGATGGTCTCATGGAAGCATGTGGGAATGTTTTCTGGGAGGGACTAGATCCCAAGGCATGGAGGTCCCTATGGAGCAATGGAATTGGTGTCAGGAGTGATTAGAGAGAATTCCGTAAATGTAGCTTTGCGGTGGTACTTAATGTTGGCACAATTATGTGAAGAATACATAGTTCTACCAGCCTTGCTGAAGATACTGTAACTCCAATTGAATGATGCTTGTATATTCTTGCCCATCTGGTGGGTTTTTGTGGATAGGTAAAGATTTGGGAATGCTTTCATTTTTTGACTGACAGGTCTACCTTCTAATCAAAGAGCACAATTTACTAGAAACCCCCCAATCACTATGGCTTACAACGATCCATAAAGCAATAAAAATCCCATAAAATGCCATAAATGTAAATATGTGTGTGCATGCAAACACAGAGAGTTTTTTTAATCTTAAGATGCACATTTCTGTATGCATTTTAACTGCAAATACACATTTTACAGGCAGTTTTATAATTTAATGAGCCAAGAATTATTTTTGCAAAATTTAAGAAAGGGCCAAGACACAGAAATGGCTGCATTCTGATCCATGTACAGTGGTACCGTGGCTCATGAATGTAATCCTTTATTTATTTATTTATTTATTTATTTATTAAAACGTGTCTATGCCACCTCATCGCAATAAAGCCTCGGGGTGGCTTACAACATTCCAGGACTCTGGTCGTGACCCAAAATGGTCGTGAGCCAAGTCAAATTTCCCCATAAGGTTCAATGTAAATAAGGTTAATCCATTCTGTAACTATTTTTTTTTAATCAGAAAAATGAGAAGCAAAGTGACAAAGAACAAGAAAGATCATGGCCATCTCCCCCCGCCCCAGCATGACCACGATCGCACCTGCCATCCCTGCACATGCCCGTCATCCCTGCATGCGCTGGAGGATGGAGAGATGGGCATGATCGCAGGCGTGCTGGGGGGAGAGACAGGCACGAATGTGGGTGCGCTTGGTGTGGGGGAGATGGCTGCAATCGCGGTTGCGCTCCTGTGGGAAAGACAGGTGCGATCTCGGACATCTCCCCGTGCCCCCAGCACAATTGCGGCCATCACCCAATGCAGAGTTTACAACCTACGTCAACATTTTTATGAAATGTGTGTTCACGATCCGATTTGGCCATGAATGGAGGCATCCGTGAGCTGAGGTACCACTGTATTTGTCTGAGGGATGTGAATCTAGCAGGTTCATTAAAACTTAGAGTGGGCATGGACCTCGAGCAGCATTCTTGTTTCTCAATACCACATTCTGTACTAGAAAAGAAAGGAAGGGCTGTTGGGGTCCTACTAGAGGTGAGAGCCAGTGTGGTGCAGTGGTTAAGCGCACAGGACTGGGACTCAGGCGATCTGAGTTTGAGTCCCCACTCAGCCATGGAATTCCCTGGGTAACTTTGGGCTAAGCACAGATTCTCAGCCCAACCTACCTCACAGGGTTGTTATTGCGAGGCCAAGATTCAGAGGAGGAGGATAAAAAGGCAGGCTATAAATATTAATATTATTAGCCATCGTTTGCTGGTCAGCTTTCTAGAAGTGTGTCGTCGGCAGTTCATAAAACCAGGGCTAGATGGTCCTTCGGTCTGGTCCATCAGGGGTTCATCACATGTTCCTTTGATCCCCTTTGGAATACCACTGGTCTTAGTGAAATGTTGTTGGCTCCCTTTCAAGATTTTCTGATCCTCCTTTTTAATTTTGGACAGTGCTGCAGCCAGGTAATTTTAGGCAATGAACTGACACACACAGAGACCACTCGATGCACAAGATTGCAGGCTATTTCCTTGACTCCAACGTGTTGTCTTTGCTGACCGTTCCTTTCTCCTGAGGGGAGTCCTGGAGTTTGTCCCAGAGTTCAGCCCTGGCTGCATGGGTCACTGAGGATTTCAGGAGTGGAGGAGCAGAGATAAGTCAGAAAGAGGTAGTGACAGCTACAAGATTTTGCTTTGGAGTTGGAGTCAGGTCAGGGCCCAGATGGGAGGGGAGGGCTTCACATTTCAGCTTTGAAGAAGAGAAAACTTTAGAGACAGCAAACCTTAAGTGTGTGTGTGAGAGAGAGAGAGTGTGTGAAGTTGGGGGAAAGTCCAATGTGTGTTGAGCATGTTCAGTGACCACAGGACACTAGCTGACTGGGAACCAGAGAGGGGATTGAATGGGGTATCCTGGAACAGCTAAACTGGAGAACTCCCCGGGGCAATTTTTTACGGTATCCCTGCTTATAAAAAACCATAGAATCCTAGAAGAGTAGAGTTGGAAGGGGCCATGAAGGCCATCAGGTCCAACCTCCTGCTGTTGCAGGACACCAAGTCACAGCATTCTTTTGGGATGTCTCCAGTGGGTGAACTTGAAGCATGGGGCAGAAGACCCCCATGGAACCATGCAGGAATGGAATAGGGGAAATAGAAACATAGAAACAGAGTGAGTCAGAAGGGGCCTCCTGGGCCATCTAGTCTGACCTCCGGCACCAGCCGGCTCCGCTCATGACATGCCCACCATGTGCATGTCCAGCCTGTCTTTGAACACCCTCACCGATGGGGCCTCAACAACCTCCCATGGAAGCCCATTCCACGCCCTCGGGGTCCTGACTGTCAGGAAGTGCTTCCTGGCATCCAAATTGAACCTTGGCTCCCTGAGCTTTGCTCCATTGGAGCGCATCCTGCCTTCCTCTGCAGGGGAGAACAGGCCTCTCCCCATCTCCATGTGACACCCCCTCACATACCCGTATGTTGCCAACATATCCCCTCTGAGTCTCCTGCGGATCCCAAACTGAAAATGACAAAGGACCACCTGGCAGGGCCCTGATGCCCTCTAAAGCCTCAGGATTCATTCACGACATGCATGAGTAGAAGGTGGGCAATAAAGCTCAGCAGCTGCATGATAGGTCTTGAGTTTGCTTCAGTGGCTGAGGGGCGAAAGAGCAGGCATGAGAAAGAAAAGCAAAAGGAGATGGGGCAGAGACCTAAAATGGCAGGATCTCCAAAGAAAACAGCTCAAAGAGCCCAAGCAAAACATGGACAAACTTTTTGAACAGATGCAGCGAGCTCTGCCAGATTGGAGGACAGCCCACAACCCTGCTAGAAACATAGAAACAGAGAGAGTCAGGAGGGGCCTCCCAGGCTCCAGCCAGCTCCATTCACAACATGCCTCCCATGTGCATGTCCAGCCTATCCTTGAACATCCTCACCAATGTGGCCTCAACCACCTCCCATGGAAGCCCATTCTATACCCTCGGGGCCCTAACTGTCAGGAAGTACTTCCTGGTGTCTAAATTGAACCTTGCTTCCCTGAGCTTTGCTCCACTGGGGCACATCCTGCCCTCCTCTGCATCCTTCCATCCTGGCCTACTCTAGAACACAGCCAAATTCCCAAGCCCATCTCACAGAAGAGTAAGATGGCAAGAAACGCAACACTAACAAAGCTGTACAAGATCAGTGCATCAAGCACTGCCAGGAAGTGCCACGCTTCCCTTTCCTCAGGCTTCCAATCCAAGCTCAGGATCAACTGTTCCCCACAAGACACCGCATGGCCCTCCATTGAGAGCAGACCCGCACCGGGGAAAGGTGGAGAGACAGGGAGAAACCCTGTACCCTGTATTTCTGCTCCACCCGTGAAAGCCTCATGCAAGCCACGCCGAGCTCCACGCCAGCATCTCGAGGCCTGTGCGTTTCCGCGAGCTGCTGCAGCAGCCACGTCCCCTCCCTCCCCGCCCCCATGTTCTCTTCTGCTTTGCCCATACAAGGTAAATACCAAGACCCTTCAGCGATGGCGTATCCTCCGTTCGCTGCAAAGCCGCCCACCCAAGCCACCAAGGCGAGGGTCTGGGAGGATCGCCAAGTGTCACGGAGGACATCGGAGTCATAAATCATTCCCTTCCCAACATCTGCGAAGGCCTACCCTTCGGTGATGATCTTCGCCTTCCACCCCCCCACCCTGCTCGCTTTTTATCCTTTCCCTCTCGGACAAAACACCTATTGTCGCCAGAAGAATCTATTTTCCCTGCACAAAGCGGCCTTCTGAAGCGAAGTTGTGAGCTCGCTTCAGAGATGCCTGCATCACCGCAGGGAGCACTTTTCTTTCTCCCTCTTGTACGCCGCTCACGGGGGTCAAGCCCGTACCTTTCATTCCAACTTCATACTCACATAAAGACATCAAGTGAAGGGTGAAGGAAGCCTTCCCAGAAAGAATTATTAGGCACGGATGTCAGACGCTTTCTTGGAGGACGGGGAGTCAGTTCTCTCCGTGTCCTGCGATTGTATTCAGAGCTGATGCACTTCTACCGCTTCCAACATCCTAACCTTCCCCAACAATTTCTGGAAGAAGGGAAGCAGGCCTAAAAGCCCCCAGATGTTTCTGCTGGCCACTCCATCACCTTCTCCACTCTGCCCTTCTCTCCTCCTTGTGGATTGCACAGAATTGCATGTCCAGGATCCAGGAACGCTATCGTTTGGGATGTTTATGGGATATGGTTTTTAGTGTCATTGTTCAAAATGGCCAAGTGATTTATGGGGGAAGCTGAAGCAAAAGGGTCCTGGCTTTTTTTCCTGCAGGAGGAATTGCAACAATCTAGGAGTTGGTCACTGAAATCTTGACGAGGAGAGTTTCTCTTCAGATGAATGATCCCAAACTATTTGAGGGAAAGCAGCGTCTCTTGGCTGACCCTACAAGTTAGCTCAACAAGAAAGCCGAGACTTGCCTCCAAATGGAGAACTTAGTTGCCTGGACTAGCCGATCCGGATACTGGCAGTCAGAAATCTCTGGATTGTCGATGCAGGGAGATTCCTATGAGTGGCCAAACTTCTTCCTGATGGTTCAGGGAAGCTGTGCCTGATCCTCCTTTGGACCTTGACCAAAGCAAGAAGGAAATGAATGGTCTGGCAGGTGTTGTTGTATTTCATCTCCCACCAGCCCAAACCAGAATCGCCAAAGTCGATTTTTATTCAAACGTTATTCTAATTGTTAATATTATTTATTTATTTCATTTTCCGGGCCAGGTCGACTCAAATTATATTATATTGTTTTATAATCTGCTTCTTTATTTATTACTGTGAGCCGCCCCGAGGCTTCGGTGAATGGGGTGACATAGAAGCCTTCTAAATAAATAAATGAATAAATAAGATGAGGGACTACGGAAGTTTTGCAGATTACGGAAAATGTATGGATTCCAGATGCCAGAACATTTCGAAGCCACGCATTTCCCATCCTTGCTATCACAGAAGTATGCATTTATTTTGAAACCAATGGTCAAATGGCAGCCATATATTTCCCAGGAATATAAGATGACATAGAAATAAATAAATACATAAATAATAAATATCCCCGCCTTCTCAAAAAAAAAAAAAAATTGAGCTATGAATGGGACTTGCATGTAGGACTCCGGTTCATAGCTCTTTGTATTTTATTTATTTATTTATTTATTTAGGAACTTCTATGCTGCCCCATTCGCTGAAGTCTCGGGGCGGCTTACAACCATAAATAAATAATCACAATATAAAACTATATAAATTTAAGTCGACCTGGCCAAATGGATTGTACCCATTTCCAGTGAGTATACACGGAAGAATCTTTCAGTCTTGCTTCCCCACCATATTCAGGATTTTAGATTTGTCAGTTTTGCTTCTGCAAAAAGCATGTCCTTTTTGCAAAGTGTGAACCAAAGCATGAATTGAGCAAAATTCTCATCCATCTCTCATGCAACTGCAGGAGAGCTGATACGTGTGGTTTCCATTTTTTTTACTTGGATGCTTTAGATGTCATATTCCAGGTACCATTGGGGAAAAAATGACAGCCCTGTCCATCATCCAACAAAAAGCCCCCCCCCCAAAGTTAAAGATGACCCCCCCAACCCAGAATGAAAATGAGGATAATGCCTCGTAGTGCCTGATGCTTTCTCGGACATACAGCAGGGCTCCCCAGGAAATCTTCCCTTGACTGACAACCTCCATGTAAAACTAATCCTGGAATGAACAGATGAGTGGATGAGGGGGCTCTGGCTCATGCGAGGATGTTCTGAGAACAACATCGGAAAGACGTTCTAAATATTTTAAAACTTTGGGTGATGCCTTCCAACTTTCAGAGGATTCCACCTTCACACGACCCTTGTGAGAATTTCAGATAGATGGACAGACAGACAGACATGTTGCTGCTGGAAGTTAGATTGATCCTAGCCACTCCTTGTTACCATTTTGGCTTAGTGAAAAAGTCACTTGAGCAATAGAATGAATGAATGAATGAATGATGCTGTATAATACAATTTTCATTACAGCCCCTGGGGAAGGAAATGATTTTCTGAAACATCCTGGGAAGAATAGAAGGCCCTCCCCTTCCCCTCTCCTTCCCCTCCCCCTTCGCTGGTACTTGAGCAAGTTTTCCAGTCTGCTTTGGCATTGGTTTACCTTGCCTTCACCCTCATTTCTTCTTGGTAGCGTCATTACACAGATAACTCTGATTGGCTGCATGATATGGTGGCTTTATCCCATGCACTCAGTAAATCCTAGATGAGATGGCATCGGCCACATGACAAGTCCAGGATGGAGGAAACAGCAAGTGCTGTACTGGATGGTGATTCAGAAGCCATAGGACACCGGAAGGACACGGCCCACAGGAAAACCGAACCACCATGGTTGATGCTGAAGGCAGTTGGAGCACGAAGAGCACTGATGCCTCCAGTGATGGAGAGTAGCCCTGATGCTGGGGAAGCTCCTCTGTACTGGGTGCCCCACTGGCCCAGGAGGGGGATGTCCCCAGTGCCCCATCCCCCGTTCTCCTGCTGGCAGCCCCAAGATGGGGTGTTCTTGTAGGCAGAGTGGGTAGCAGCTAGCATGAGATCCTGGGAACCCAAACTCCTCCAAGAAGGCCTGGTGAGATCCCACCAACCATGACAGCCCTGGGGCGGGTGTACAGCGACGTCTTCCTCTTCCAATCAGTGGGAGGGAATCTCTGTTATAACAAGAAAAATAACACCCCCAGCTTTTTGTCCCGGCCAACATGAACTGGCAGGTCTCTGAATGAACCATGGAACCCACCTTTCCACTCGCCCCCTCTCCAATTTTATTTTTTAGTGCTTTGAAAGCGCAGCGTATTTGCCACACTGTAGTAGCTCATCTCTATCCAAAAAGTCAGCATGCACCAATATCCCAGGCCTCCCTGAGCTCTTTGCTGTGAGAATCTGGGTGACTTTTGCTCCTGTTGAACGTTGCCAGCTTCTCATAGACAAGTGTACATCACCGAGCCAGAAAGTTATTAATTCTCGGCTTTCCAATGATGTCGGTGGAGAAAGACTCAGACAAACTTGCATTTTAAAGAGCCCCCAGTGACTTTTTGGAGCAGGAGAAATGAAGAAGCATAGTTAATCTTTTAGCAGGCGGATGTGGTGAAAGTTTAACAGGGCCTGCCCTATTAAAATGTGTGTTGCAAATGAGAGAGAGAGAGATGCATATGCAAACAAACAGAAAATGTTTCAAGCAAACCTATTTGCATGTGCACAGACCCACACGGTCTAAAATAAACGTGCAAAGTTGTCAGCCTCACCCGACACTTTCTTCCAATTTTTCCTTCTGCAAAACATTTTTATTTCCAATTAGCAAAAGGAAAATTGCTAATTTGCTGCAGTTGGACAGACCTGATGTCTCAATCTGCTAAGTGTCAGCACTGTGAAAGGAAATGTTTCACACTGTGCGGGGAGACAGAGCTCTTCTAAAGAGGGTCACGGCACTGGGCCCAGAAACAGCATTGACTGGCCATCGTGCTGAATTACTCACACAAGACAGACATTGTCTGCAGAGCCAGTGCTAATGGTGGGCTCACTTTCGTATTCTCACTCTGTGCCTCTTGGGTGTGCATCAGCCGGATAAGGTGGACGGCAGGAGGAATAGGCAGTTGGAGGGAAAGGGGGGGTGCACACAGCAAAAACCCGGAAAGCATGAAAAGTTTTGCCTGTGGCATGCAATGCAGCTTGATTTAAAAATCAACACCCACCCTTGACTGCTGGTGGAGGGATATCAGGCTACGGTTTGAACTGGCCAGAGGAAAGGCCAATTTCAAAAGGAGAAAGCACACAATATGTGCTGAAATCTTTGGAATGTAAATGCGTGTGTCTTTGTGCATTTTAATTTGTTTGCTAGTTTTGGAACCCTTAGAATTCCAAGCACATTTCACACTCTTGCCTGGCAGGGCCATGAGTCCAAAACGAAAGACTCGGAGCAGCTATTTTCAAAATGCAGGCCGTCCTCTTAAATGATGTTCAGCGGGGGGAGAGTAAGATTCTCTGCTTTGTGGCATAAGCAGTGTTAGATTGTGTGTGTGTGTGTGTGTTAGCACATTCAACAGGTGAGAGTTTATAGATTAAACGAGGCCACTGAAAAGCCACGGAGAGGTTTGTGAAAATGCGAGGGAGACCTAAGATGAGCAGAAATGCAAAGAAAAGACATCCAAAGCAAGATAAAAATGCTACAGCAACAAATGGCTGCATTTTTTCTTGTGGGGGGACAAGAGAATCTATCTTAGAAGAGGACATATTTTTCTTCAAGTCATGCACAGCAAATCATCCTTATTTTTCCACCATGTTTTATTTTTCTGGCATAATCTGGGGCTTGTTGTTGGGTTGTTCAGAGCAGTTTTTTTGTGCCTTGTCCAAACTCACTCATTCCACCACTGTTCTCCCTTGTCCCTTCTCAGTGCCCGTGCTCCTAAAATTCAAGAAGGAACGACACTGGAGAGTGTTCCAAACCTTTAAAAAAAGTAATGCAAAGAAATGTTTGGGTCTTGCCCAAAGGTGCACATTCGAAAGTCCGTAACTGTGGAATCTTAGTGCTTTTCTGCTACTCTTTCTTGAAATTGCATCTCTTTTCGGGTCCCTCTCCTCCTTGCTCTGCCTTGGAATATGTTTTCTATGAGTCATGTGTATAGACAATAGCTAACAACTGAGTCCAGTTGAGGAAAGTGACAAGGGTGACGTGAGGAGAAGATGGAAGTGGCTGGAAGCTGCAAGAGAAAGAAATTTGGGCAGTTGCGTAATAGGTACTAAGAGACACCAATTTTTGTCTTTAAAGGCTAGCAAGGAAAGCCCCTTGACGGCAAAAGGGGAGGGCAGAGGATGAGGTGGCAGGATGGGGTCACCGGGGCAGTGGGTGTGGGCTTGGGTGGACTCCAGGGGAAGGTGGAGGACAAGAAGGCCTGGAGGAATGTTGTCCATGGGTTGGGCATGACTCTGACTAAAAAACACAAGGGAAACCCCAAGTCATGGGCGAATTTGACAAGGATATTGACAAGGGAGGATAAAATAAGGATAGGTACATAAATAACGGGCAGGTGTACTTTCCAGAGACTTTTACAAGGTTTCCAAATATGTGACTCTGTTCACAAGGCTTGGGACATTAATTCCACCTTGTGGTTTGATGCGAGGTGTGCATCACAGCTGACCAGTGGCCCCAAAGTGCTGATGTAGGAATCACAGAAACAAGGAGTTCTGCTACAAAGATGTAGGGCATCCATGCTAGGAGACAACCCAAGGACTGAGGGAGGAAACAGGCCACAGAAAGCTGAGGAGCACCGCTTCTCATATTAATTAAAGAACAACAGAGAAACAGCGTGAGTCAGAAGGGGCCTCCCGGGCCATCTATTCTGGCCCCCGGCTCCATCCGGCTCCACTCATGACATGCCCACCATGTGCATGTCCAGCCTATCCTTGAACACCCTCACCGATGGGGCCTCAACCACCTCCCGGGGAAGCCCTCCCATCCTCTTGGGATCCTAACTGTTAGGAAGGACTTCCTAGCATCCAAGTGGAACCTGGTTCCCTGAGTTTCACTCTGTTGGAGCACGTCCTGCCTTCCTCTGCAGGGGAGAACAGGTCTCTCTCCACCTCCATGTGACACCCCCTCACTTACCTGTATGTCGCCAACAGATCCCCTCTGAGTCTCCTCTTCTCCAGGCTGAAGAGACCCAGTTCCCTCAGTCTCGCCTCATTCCCCATCCCCTGCAAACCAGTCACCATCCTTGTGACCCTACGCTGCACTGACTCCAACCTGGCCATGTCCTTTCTGTAATGAGGGGCCCAAAACCGAGCACAATACTCCACCCTATAGTGGCTTGTTCTCAGGACAGTTTAACGTAGCATGCAGACTCGCCCTCTGTCAGGAACTCTGAAGCCGTGCTGCAACATTTTGTTGCAGTTCCTCCCTGTATTTCCACGAAAACATTTGCCGTGATTGCTTGCCAATGTCTCATACTCATTACTTGAATTGCGGGACAAACATTAACCTCTTTTTTAAAAACCAGCTGCTTTGGCAGGGATTATCAAGCTATGCATATTTACTTCTACAAAAGTGTGTTTCATTTTTATAACAGTCACTAAAACAGTAAATTGGACAGAGGTATATGTTGGAAAAGACCCACAAGAAGGCTTCTCTGGCAAGACAGCCTTCTGCCACAATGCTTCCAGACCGGGGCTTAGAAGACTTGAATGCCTCTGTTCTCTGATTTCAAATGTTTTAATTGCAAGTGCTTTAGTTTGGTTGTTGTTCTATTTGAAATGGCCCCTGAGAAGTTTTGCTTCAAAATGTTTTCCCTTTTGACATTTTGCTTTTTAATTTTTTTAAGGCCTAAAACACTCGGAGATGTCTTTTTCGATACCATCAGTGTGTCTGCCCACTGGTTAAAGGCACGCTGATCCCTGCATATTCAGATGGGGTAGACATCTTTTGTCTAAATAGGCATAGGATTGCACTTTTAATAAATGCTTCCTTCATCACCAACCATTGGGGCTACAGTTCAAATATGGACTCGGGTGTACATATTTGTCAGGTTTTTAACGTCCATGAATGCTTGGCATCATAAAGAGAAATGTTAAATAGAGATTGTTTTAAAAGCATTTTGCTTATTATAATAAATGCTTCTGTTAAACACGATATTGGTTAACCAAAGACAAAGATCACATGGGATCATCTTTACGTTTTTCTTGGAGTTTGATAACGCTTCCCCGAAGTAGATTCTGTTACTTGAACCGATGCAATTGCAGTGGAATTGTAATTCAATGCAGAGATATTAGATTATGAGAGAACATCTTAATGTTAACTATGTACCTGAAACCAAACTCGACCTAATAGTAGAGTCAGAAGGCTCTTAGTGCTTTTAAGCAATTGGAGGATTTGTAAGGGAACCACCAAAAATGTTGCTACAGGAACTATGGCTAAAGATTTAAAGGCCTGGGGAATAAGAGAGAAAAACTTCTGGAAGAGAGCTGAAAAATGGGAGAAATTGAGCAGTGTGGGATTTTAAAAGTTCCTTTAAAGTGATTAATCAAATACTTAACACAAGATATCACAACCCAGCCTTTACTCCTTGCAAATGTTTTCTGAAAAATTTGTAATAAAATGTAAATAGAGAGATGCCCAATTTATGGAAATTATGAAGCCATGGAGGAAATGCATTTTATATACTCTTTGTAAGATCTCCAGCATAGTCTTTAATTCTAGTCCTCATTAAAATGATTGAGTTATGCATATTTTACTGATAGGCAATGCTATGAGCCATGCTTACTTCCTCTATGTGAATAGAGTCACCATGTCATTATATGGAAGGAAAGGGAGATTTAGCAGGATTGGGGTTTGAGTTTTATTCTGTCGTGTGTTTCTGGGTTTGTTCTGGTTAAATGCCTTAGTGTTTAGTTTAATCTAGAATGCACATATGAAAGAAACAAGTTATCCCATTTTTACCACCTATTATGTTATGCAACATTACAGTGCATAGGTTAATCCATGTACATCTAATCTCAGTTCGGTTCGTCTCCTTTCATTTTGTTTCATGTTGTTGATTTCCCTTGCCTTTCTGTTTCTGTTTCCTCTCTTGTTTTCTCTTGAGGTCTATGGAACTTGTTGCCACCATTTTTCATAAAGTTCTTAATAAGACCTCACCACTAGGGAATGCTGTCACCTCTTAAAATTACACAACTGCTCTTGAAATCAAATCTATTTGTAAAACTAAAAAAAATGCAGTTCTGTGGTTCCTGCCACATAGATATGGTTTGACAACATCACTGGAGAGGATGTATGGAGTCGTGAAGTGAGTATTGGACTGGGGAATCGGGGGATCTGGGTTCTAATCCCCACTCAGCCAGGAAGCTCTCTGAGTGATTTTGGGCAAGTCTCAGCCTAACCTACCTCCCAGGGTTGTTGTTGTGAGGATAAAATGGAGTGCAGGTAGATGAGCTAAGCTCCCTCGTGTTCCTTGCAAGAGAGAAGCAGGTGGGATAGAAATGTGATGCATTAAAAATGATAGAAACAGCCTTTCAGAATGAACAAAATTGTTTATTAGGAGACACTATTTACCAAAACAGAATGGCACATTGTTCTTCAAATAATAGCCTGAGATTGCTTGAAGGTTCTTAAATTAATTATGTTTGTTTTCCATTCAGAGTAGATGAGAGCATCTTTCCCTGCTAAATACAATCTCAGCAGCTTTTTTTTAAATCAGATTTCTCTATGCGCCATCCCACCCAAAGGAACAGGTTTAAGGCTTTCTCTGAGCTTTCTTAAAAATAAAAAACAATTCTGCACACCTTGTTTCCTCTGCTTCCAGTTCTTCCTGCTTCCTAGGACCTCTAAGATGATCCAGGTGTTCCCAGGACTGCTTGCTGAAGTCCCCTCTTGTCAGCCTAAAATATATCCTGTGCAATTTGCTTTGCTCATAAAACCACCGCCTTTGCTTTAATTCATTTAAAAGTATGATTTATGCAGACAGTGGTGGCCAACTGACTCCAATGTTTTTCATTTTAATGATCACTTTATGAGCAAGCCAAGTTCCAAGCAGCTTTTGGACCACCTCCTGGGGTTGGTTGGGGTGGTGAATTCTGATGGCAGCACACTCAGATCCAGCAAACCACAGATTAATTTTTTCAGTCTATATCTAATCTCTAAAGAAAGATGGATTGCAAACGTGAATGCCATTTTTTAAAAGGAAGCCATGCCTAGATAGCAACAATGGCTGAAATATGCCATTTCTCTGTGGACAAGGGCAGAGCTCTGCCCTATGTCATGCTCAGGAAGCACTGGGCCATCTAGAAAGAACTCCTTCAAGGCACGGAGTGTGCAAAAGTGACCTTAATGTGTTTAGATTGTACAGCAGGAATTCAAGATTATCAGTAAACAGACATCCTGGTGGGCTTATCAGCAGAAAGAAATCCAGAACTCTGCAAGACAGACACTTGAAAAGGCTCAGCCACTCAGTGCTACTTCCAGGTGGAAATCCAAAGGAAATGATATGCATAATAGTGTAGCTTGGTATTTTGAGTGCAGGAACTTATTTTGTTGTTGGCTATTGTCAGTCCTTTTACCAAACAAGGTTGTCATTGACACTTTCCCCTTAGAAGATAACTTGGGCAGGTCTTTCTTTGGCAAAACCTCTGCGGAGAGCCAGAGCTTTATCATGAGTTGAATAACAGTTCTGAGAATCCAACATTGTGCATTAGATTAACTGCAGTTTAGCACATCTCTCAGACTTGACATTGTGGCTGAAGCTAACCATGGTTTATTGAAACAGGTCAGAATATGAACTAGGCTGATTTTGAGCCAACCATGGCTAAGGTCCACCTGTCATGGCAAGGTGAACCTAATTAAAAATAAAAAGTGGAAACTGGTGTCTGATCTCAGAAAAGGATTGGACAAGGACAAACAAATAGAAAATTAGTCCAAACCAGAAAGAAAGTCTGGTCCGTCAAAAGACTGACCAAGGACTAGAAGTTCAACCTGGGGAGGATGAAGGTTGCATTCTCCAGAGACACACCCTTGAATTCTGGGAAAGCTGGGATGCTCCATTTTGGAGTTGGTCAGGATTTCATTTGCTCTGCTAAGGCCAGTGCTTCAGCTGGGCCCATATCTAAAGGTGTTTGATCTCCCTGTACACACCTTTGTTACATTCCCTTTAGGCTACAACAGATTTCTCTGTTTAGGACTGTCTTTGAAGACTGTTCAGAAAGTCCTGAGAAAAGTCAACTTATTATTTGAACAAAGAAAGAAGAAAGGGCAAAAGCATGACAGCAGCTGAATATTAAGAAAACAAAAAAAGTGTGTTTAGAAATAGTGCAGAACTTTACTGGCAGTAATGAAGAAAGAGAAAATGTGAAAGATCTCTCAGACCTCAGTTCAGTCACCCATCCAAAGGGAGACCACATCCAAGAAATTCAAAGGAGACTGAGACTTGGAAGGGCAGTGATGAAGGAACTAGAAAACAGTTCATCCAGTTTAAGGATGTTTTACCAAGGTCAAGATCATCCAAACTTTCATGTTCCCAGTCAGAATCTGTGGTGTGAAAGCTGGCAGGAAGAAAAATGATGTATTTGAAGCATGGCGCTGGAAAAGATCTTTGTGACAGAAAGACAAAGAAGTGGGTTTGAAATCAAGGCATACAGAGCTTCCCCTAGAAGCAAAAATGATAAAACTGAGGCTGTTGTAGTTCAGACACATCATGAGAAGGCAAGTCTTTCTGGAGAAGACCATCATGCTAAGAAAAGTCAAAGGCAGAAGAGAAAGGGGAGACCAAATATGAGATGGATGGACTCCATCGAGGAAGCCACCACTTGAAACTTAGAAGAGCTGAATGGAGCTGTCATGAACAGGTCGTTTTGGAGGGCTTTCATTCACAGGATCACCATTTGTCAAAGATGACTTGACGGCACACAGCAACAGCAGAAAGCTCTGGCCTCAGGTTTGTTCCAGGAGTTGTCTCAGGTTTGTTCCAGGAAGCATGTAGCTCTCCTGCTGCAACTGGCTACAGGTCTTTTTCCAGGCACAGTTCAGGGAGCTGGATACAGTCTATACAGCCCTGTTGCCTGTCTTGAGACCAAGCTATCTGAAAATCCAGCTTCTCACAGCCTGGCCTGGCTCCTAAGATCTTCAGAAAAGGTTCTTCTTTCCTGATGGTTGCCTTCAGAGCCCAATTAGGTGGTGACACAGAGGGAGGTCTTCTTAACTCTCTGTCAACGGATGTTAGGAAACCCCCTCTCTTTTGCTCCCCCAGGCAGAGCTTTTCATGCATTCAGGCCTTTGGCATGTAGGCAGGCCTGTTGGATTGGATGCAATCATAATTTGGTAGCTTCCCAGTGTGTTGCCATGCATTTTAATTATTTCAATCCAGTTTTATTTGTGATGATAAGCCACCTTGACTGCCATTGCCCCTGGTCAAAAGCTGGGATGCAATTAAAATAAATAAATATTTGACACATTAACAAGAAGGTCCTTGGCCATTACGTCTCTGTTGGTAGTGTTCACTTGGGCATTAACGGGCAAAAAGTGTGCATCCTTCTGCAAGGTCAAGCACACCCATACACACAAACAACACACACGCACACATGGAGAGACGTGATTTCCATATCCCTTAAGGTATGAATCACAAGATGTTGGAACCACTACTGCAAAATAAAATGATAAAAATCGGAATTAATAGAAAAACCCCATCAGAGTCTCCATCTTTCGAAGGAGCTTTTGAGAACTCCAAGAGACCGCCATTTATCACCGGTCTATGTCTCTCAAATAGATAATCAATTTTCATGAACTCATCAATTATCATAGCTTGACATTTATTACCCTCTGGATTGTTTATCTTTGGGGCTAAAGGGGACAGCCAAGGCAATGATGGATGCTACGCAAGACAATTAAATGGCATAAGGGTAAAAGATTTAATATTATAGAACTATCAATCCAATCCATTCAGAATTGAACAAGATTGTATAAAGTATATAGGGATATAAATATGACATTTGCCTGCTTGAATAAAGCAAAGCTATAAAGCCAGGAGAGGCAGGAGGACTCTGGGAATTGTCCAGTGTTCATCTCTTGGACCTGGGAGTAAAAGACCGCTACCAGAGTTGTGATGCTCAGGCATTGCATCTCTCGAAAAGAGCACAACACACTAATTTAGTGTGCAAGTGGACATGGATTTAGATCTGTGGGCAGAGAATATCTGCAAAACAGACGGCAATCCAGCATATTTCCCTTGCAAGAATTTGGATTTTGGAGCAAATTCTTTGGGATAATTTTCAGTATTGCAATCCTTTTGCCAAGGGAGCATGTGGGATGAGGAGAGAGGCACTGAACAAACTTGGCCTCCATCCTTAAAGCTTTTCAAAGTATTCCCTGAGGTCGAACTTCAATATGCTTAAAAAGGAAAAGATCAATACAAAAAATAAATAAATAAAACACTGCCAGACTTTTGCGATATTTCGTACTCTTGTACCAGTCTGGAATGGGAGGCCAACCAACGCTTGAGATCTTGGGGATTCTCTAAACAGCAACTCCTCTCTTGTCCTGTGCATGATTGTTGTTTGTTTTGGGGTTCACTGGCCCCCCTGCACAACTTGGAGAAATGGGGAAATAGAGCAGCTCAAAGCATAAGGGAAGCCCATCAGAGTAAGTAACACTTCCTATTCTGGTCCTGACCATTCGAAGCTCATGTGTAATTTATTATTACAAACAAAAATTTCTATTCCATCCTTCTGACAAGCACTCAGGAAAGCTTACGTAATGCAAAATTACAATAATGTGGTATTAAGCTATTGCAAAAACTCTGAAAGGAGAACTTACAAGAAAAGTGGCCTGGGTGGATGATTAGAAGAACTAGCATTCAGCACATGTTTCTGCAAAATAAGCTACGGAGTGCTACACAAGCTTCTCGCCCCCATAATCAGCAAAACTGCAATTGACAATATGCTAATCTTTATTGTGATAATTTTACCATGATCTCCCACATAACCCTATAAAAGCTAGATAATATCTATTTATTACAAACATTTATATCAAACTCTGGTCTCCTTCTTCTCATTGTTCTTTCGCAGTTCTGCCCCAAAAGGGGCTGTTTTAGATTCTGGCCAACATTTTGACAAAATCTGCTCCTTCCACTTCACCTGGAACTACTAAGAAAGTTAGAAAAGGTTGCTCCTTTTTAAGCGTTTGCTGTCCATTATTCCTATAGACAAATTTTTGGGCTGTACCACTGGGACACTGCCAAATTCGCAAGTACTTGATTATGCTTTGAGTTTTATATTAGCAAGAGTTTCCTTGGTGGCGCGTCCAAAATTTCTGGCCATTCATAGGATTTGGCTGCATTCGGATAAATGATTATTTATTTTGGATGCCTTGATCCAAAAATGTACTTTAATAAACCCTTTTCAACAGCAAAAAGACATTTCCTCTCCAGCATCTGGCTGCACTATGAACATTTGTGGTCTCCATGAAGTATTGGTCATAGTTTTAAGATATAAACAGAAGTGCCTTTTGGCAGTCTTCCGCAGAAGGACACATCTCTTACCATCAATGTTCCTTTTGGAATAACGAAAGGAAGCAAAGTCAGAAATTCATTGCAATAAATACTCGGTGTTAGATTTTCTGCAAAGCTGCATTCAGAAAGCACATTTAGCTGTTTTTCCAATATTATGAATTTGCAGAGTGAAGATTCTTAAAACTAAACTCTTTTAATGAATGTGCTAGCGAACAGGGAGAGTCTGTGGTCCTTAATCACAGGATCATTGTTTGCATGGTCCCAGTATGCAACTACCACAGAATCTTCTGGAAAGAGTGGCAACTTGCAGCAGCTACTCTATCCATCCAGGCTCTATGTGTGGACTAATGAGTAAGAGGCAGGCAACATAGGCAGGCTTCCTCTATACTCCTCGTTAGTCAACCTCACCTGGAATACTGTGTCCGGTTCTGGGCACCGAGATTTCAGAAAGATGTAGGTAAATTAGAAAGGATCCAGAGGAGGGCAACAAAAATGATCCATGGTTTGGAAGCACTCCCCTGTGAGGAGAGACTGAGAGAACGGGGCATGTTCAGCCTTGAGAAGAAAAGATTGAGGGGGGACATGAGATCCCTCTGTAAGTGCCTCAAAGGCTGTCACAAAGAAGGAGGTCAAGATCTCTTGCTGATGCCAGAGCGCAGGACACAAAATAATCAAGTCAAGTTGCGACAATCCAGATTCGGGTTGGACATCAGGAAAAGCTTCCTCACGGTCAGAGCAATACAGCAGTGGAACCAGGTGCCTGGAGAGGTGGGGGGCTCTCCCACACTGGAGGCATTCAAGGTGAAACAGGACACTCATGTTGGTGGGATGGTGGGACTTGGTGTCCTGCAACAGCAGCAGATTGGACTCAGTGGCCTCCCTGGCCCCTTCCAAATCTATTATTCTATGATTCGATGAATTTCAGGAACACTGGTTAAAGGGTCTTGTGGGAAGACTGTGTGGGGAAGATGGACACCATGATAAAGTAGAAACCATGTGATTGTTTCTTGGGTAGATCATGGTTTAAAAAGAAACTATGAATCATGGCAATCATGCAGTGTTGCTTGTCAGGTCGTGTGAATGCAATCGATAGATGTAAGATGGTAGCAATGGTTTGGCTGGATCTGAAAATGGGCAAGGGGCCAAGAGAAATGATGGGCATGATATAAGAATGTAAGAATTGCTCTCTTGGAGCATATCAAGGTCCGTCTAAGCCAGTATCTCTCAAGGCTGGACATGCACATGGTAGGCAAGTCGTGAGCGGAGCAGGCTGGTGCCGGAGGTCAGACTAGATGGCCCAAGAGGCCCCTTCTGACTCGCTCTGTTTAGAAACATAGAAACATAGAAACATAGAAACATAGAAACAGAGCGAGTCAGAAGGGGCCTCCTGGGCCATCTAGTCTGACCTCCGGCACCAGCCGGCTCCGCTCATGACATGCCCACCATGTACATGTCCAGCCTATCTTTGAACACCCTCACCGATGGGGCCTCAACGACCTCCCGTGGAAGCCCATTCCACGCCCTCGGGGTCCTAACTGTCAGGAAGTGCTTCCTGGCATTCAAATTGAACCTTGGCTCCCTGAGCTTTGCTCCATTGGAGCGCGTCCTGCTTTCCTCTGCAGGGGAGAACAGGCCTCTCCCCATCTCCATGTGACACCCCCTCACATACCTGTATGTTGCCAACATATCCCCTCTGAGTCTCCTCTTCTCCAGGTTGAAGAGACCCAGTTCCCTCAGTCTCGCCTCATACCCCATCCCCTGCAAACCAGCCACCATCCTTGTGGCCCTACGCTACACTGACTCCAACCTGGCTATATCCTTTCTGTAATGAGGGGCCCAAAACTGAACACAATACTCCAGTTGCGGGCGCACCAGAGTCATGTAGAGTGGTAGTAATACCTCTCTTGATCTAGAAGCCACACTTCTGGCTATGCAACCAAGGGTGGCATTCGCCCTCTTGACCACCGCATCACACTGCTGACTCATGTTTAGCCTGCGGTCAACCAGTACCCCGAGGACCCTTTCACAAGTGCTGCTCTCCAGCCACTTGTCCCCTAACCTGTTCTTATGACAGCTATTCCTATGCCCCAAGTGCAAGACCTTGCACTTCTCCACATTGAACGCCATCCTGTTGTCTCCTGCCCACTTCCATAGTCTGTCCAGATCCTTTTGGATCTGGTGTATTTGCTCCTCAGTTGTATTTGGATCTGGTGTATTTGCTCCTCTCCTCAGTCGGAAACCATCTACAACTGTCTGTCCAAGGTCTGTCTTGGACACCCCCTCCCCACACTCTAAGCAGAATAAGTCAAATGCAGTCTTTATTAGACGAAACCTGACTAGCTAAGCTGGCTCTGTGATGTTTTGTAGAAGTCACTATCAAAATACACCAGCCAAGGTAGAATACTAGCTATTTGAGACATGCAGCCTAATGCTAACACCTCAATCTCAAACTGAATCTCTTGCTTCCCTTTCCAATCATAAAGGGTTCTTTCCACTTCAAGATAATTCCTGCTGCTTGCAGGACCAATGGACAATACTCAATTGGTTGGATGTTTTGATCTGAAAGTGCTTCTTCAGAAGTACGAACAGCCCGGCTCTCGCCACCCTCTTGGCTTATCTCAGGGTAGGCAATTCAGTCAAAAATTCCAACTTCACCTTTTCTTCCAGTTCTGATTCAGATTCTGAAGTAGCATCTGCAGAATGTTCTATTTTAGAAGAAGCAGGTCCAGCCCCACCCAGCCTTTCCAGTGTGGAAACCGGACTCCTCAAAAACTCAACAATGGGTATGCTGTCATGATTATATCGACCCAAAATACAAATACATACACACAACTTAATACAAGAAAGCAGGATTCCAAAACCCCTTATTGTGCCTCTGAGGTCAGACAGAATGAACCCCAAAATAAAAATAAAACAAAGACAATGGCTATCTAGTTTAAGAATACAATTAAAATGCAACAAAAGGTTTTGTTCATGCATTAAAAGATCAAATCAGATCCTCACAATTCTTTACATTGGCTTCAACAAAGTTTCTACTCAGCCTTTGGGGAACCAGTTGTGATTCTGTGTCATGAATTTTTCAGACAGATAGCAAATCTAGACTTTTAGGTTGCTCTTCATAATCAGAAGTATTCCTTTGTGATTTCAGAATAAATTTGACTCTAGGCTCAAAATAAATCAAACAGCAGCATTACAAGAAACATTGGAGATTCTGCTTATGTTCTGTGTCTACAGAATTACTGACCTCCAGGAATTGTTTCAAAAGCACCTCTAAATATTGCAAACACACAGTTCTGAAATGCTTTGCTGCAAAGGTCTTTCTAACTAAACTAACTGGCAACCCATGCAACTAATTCACAAATCTTTAATCTTTAGTTTTAGAGAACTTAACTATTATTATTAATTATGATTAAAAACCTTTGTATGTCATCCTTTATATAAATACCTCAGGACAGCTTACAGCAATTTAAAAGAACAATTTAAAACCATCTAATAACATCCAGTAACAATTACAACAATAGTACTGTGCAGAACAATAAATAGACATCAAATTAATCAAATTAAATCAAATCAAATCAAAGCAAAAGCGACTGCAAGAGCCATTAAAACTATTAATTTTTAAAATACCACTTAAATAAAAAGGTTTTGACCTGGCACTGAAAAGAGTATAAACTCAGCTCCAGGCATACAATTAGGAGAGAAACAGCGATCTCCAAATTGCTCCTAGCTCTTGTTAGGAGTAGAAGTCCCATGACTTAGTTTATGTATGTATAAAATATGACCGAGAGACCATTTCTTAAGAAGCCCAGGCTGAGAATAACCATTTGCTGCCATTTCAGGCCATTTCAGCTGTTCCAAAGACATTTTTGAGGGGTACCTGAAAACATTCATATTAAGTTTAAAATAATATATGGACAAAGTTATAAAAATATGAACTTGCACTGGTGGGGCCCCATTCTCTGCCCTCATGCTGGCTTGCCGGACAGAGTGAGGTAAAATGAGGTAATGATTTAAGAAATGTATTTCGGGTGGATGGGCTGCAATGCGCCCCGTGTGGCATTGTGCCGGAGCCAAGTTCGGATGCTGCAGCTAGTGAAGGATGCTGAGGCCTGAGCACATGTTGGGGTGCTGGAAGAATTGTGCCAGCTGCCGATTGGCTACCACAAAGTATTTATTCAAGGTGATGCTATTACCGGGGCATCTCAGGAGCGGTACCCACTCTGCAAAAAACAAAAAGCTCCCCATGCCATTCAGGATGCAGAAACTCTGGCATCATTTCAATGCCTCCCGAAAACTCACTTGCGGGGTTCTTCATTTTGAAAATCAATGAAAAACTTCATTTTTCCACTGGCCCACAATTGCGTTAACCATCTTGTTCCTTTATACTGCTCCTGTCCTGCTGTGTCTTACAATCAGTATTATATTATTATTGTTGCTTCAATTGCATTGTTTTAAAAATTGTATTTGAAACAGATTGGAGTTTAACTATTTAAATATTTATACAGGAGCTGCTTAGGGGTTTTCTTAATATTTAGCAGTAGATAATCAGTTGTTATTTATTTAATTATTATTTCATTTTTTATTCCACAGCCAATTAGTTCAACAGGACTCTCTAGGTGGATTACAGAGCAAATAAAACCAAAACAAATATACTAATGAAAGAACAATAAGACAATTTTATATATATATATATATATAAAACATAAACCAATAATATAAAAAACATAACAGTAAACACAATTTACAGTAATACACACAATACAAATTATACAGCAGAGAGTAGGATGGTATGGTAAGAAGTTAAAACGATATGGTTAAAATTCTAAGACTCAGTAAAATTAATTCCATTCAAATTTGTAAGAGATCAAATCAGTTGTTACAATGTCTGGAGAATAGTGTTATTTTCGCCTAGCACTGAAAAGATTGTAAATATTTAGTAGTAGTAATAGTAGTATTTGTCCATGTTGCTTCTTCATAAGATAATAGGTACATATAAATTATTGTCCTGAAAAAATGTATGGAAATAGTATTTGAACAGTTATATTAGATCACCTTGAATTCTGAGAAAAGAGGAAAAGAATAATGTTCTGCAATTTTTTAATTATTCAAACTTTTATAGAAGAGTCATCTTGTCTAATGGGAGGGATAGAAATTTAATAAACAAACAAATAAATGACCCCCTCCAGATGTTTTGCCATGCCAGCTGGGACTGATGGGATCTGTAGTAAGAAAGGGAACCAAGTTGAGGAAAGCTGTTGTATGATACATTTTTTAGCTTATATTTTTTCTCATTTATTAGAGTGGCCCTTTTAACCCATAGAACAATCTAGTTTATACCCTGATTTTTTGGGGTGTAAGATCAAAAAAGGATAACGAAACAGCAAGCAGCTCCTTTGAGATAGGGTAACCAGAACTGTGTAAGGGGTGTCACAACATGAATTAGTATGATGGTTTTATACCTTACTAATGCTTTACTTACAGTATTTTTCGCTCTATAAGATGCGCCTGACCATAAGACACACCTAGTTTTCAGAGGAGGAAAACAAGAAAAAAAAATATTCTGAATCAAATGGGCACATCATCACAGGCACATTCCCCATCACCTCCCCATGGGCTGCACATCTGACAGACTTACTGCACACACGTATTCACTCTATAAGACGCACAGACATTTCCCCTTACTTTTGAGAGGGGGAAAAGTGAGTCTTATAGAGCAAAAAATATGCAGCTCCTCCCCTAACTGGTATTAGAAACTATTAATTTGGACTATGCCTGGGCAAATCTGTCCGTTTGTCTCCCCTGTAAGCAGTTTAAAAAAGAAAAGTCAGTTTCTTTCCATGCTGTGAAAAGATTTGCAAATATTGGTAAATTCTTAAAAAAAAAAAAAAAAAAAACAGACCAAAATGAAATGTTTACCTGCCTTTACTGGCCCAATTCAATACTGTGTCGGACTGTACCTAGCTGCCATGTAGATGTTAAAATTGAGAAGACTGTCAGAGAAAGGACGAGGTGCAGGCCTTAATCCAACACTTCAACACTTAGTCGGGGAACCAAGGATCCAAATCCATGTACTTGAGAATAAGCACTCGGAGCTGCATGCCTGTAGGGAAGGATGGATCAGTTAATTTCTGTCTTCCACGCTGAATGTTTAATCCAAACTCTTTCCTTCCCACACATGGAGAAATGTGTGAATGTAGGTGAATTCTTATTGAGGAAAAAAACAAGAAAAAAAGTCCCATCCTCCCCTAATTTGGACCTCCTATAGCTACTGAATACGACTCCAATGGCTGTAGGTCTTCCTGGAGAATGCAACCCGGTGGAAAAGAAGGCCTTCCATTTTTAGATAAATTTTATTTATTCTTTTCATCCGACAGAACTGGGTTGCTCTTTGGGTGATTCAGTTAAAGGTCAGAGCCAGGACTGTAGCCTAGTTAGCATGTTCAGAAGCACCGCTTACTCTCTCCAATGTTGTGGCACGATCCTCACGTTGTGGTTGTCGATGCGGCAGATTCTGGCTGGTGAGGCTCGAGTCCCTCCTCCACCTGTCCTCCAGGGCTTTGCTAGCTCTCCCAGAAAACCCCCACTTATTAATCACACCAACCTGATCAATGTTTCTGTCGTAAGCATGTCTTTCGTGCCAACCCAACACATCCTAGTGGCTAGCCGTTGACCCAAAGATGCAGAGGAACTGCCCCCATCTGCCAAAGTGACCTTCGAGTGATTAAAGGCACTACCACTAACTTCAAGAACACGGATGATAAGCAAAGATGCAAATTAGCAGGGGAACTGGCGCAGTGTGCATTAGCAAATCAGCAAAACCACCAAGATGTGTTTCCAGGGTTCGTGCACTGATGAGAGAGAGTTGGGGGCAGCGGGAGGGGAGAGACTGACTTTGGCCGGGTCTGGGTCACTAGATCTTCATTATGCTTCATTTAGCTCAGTAGGGAAAGCAGGTTAAAAGAATGTGGCACTGTGTACTCAAACTCATTCTGCTAATAGACACGTTCAAGGAACGGCCAGGAGGAAGAAGCAAGGCTGAAATGCAGGCATGTGGAATTTCAGTGTGTCCCTGCTCCCCCTTCGTTCTGCCGAAACCAGTTTGGCTTCGCCTCTGTGGAGTGGGAAGGAGCACTTCTGAGAGGTAGAGGGTCCGTTTGCTTTTTGAGAGGAGCAGTGGATTTGTATTTGAGAACCTCCCTTCTTGGCCATTGACAATCCCCAGGATTTTATGGGGAGTCCATGACCAGAACTTCCGGGATAAGGTTGCTCACACTGTAGGAAAATGCTGGCCGTCATGTTTTGGGCCAGTGTGGAAGGCGAGCAAGGAGATGTGTGTACTTGTGAACACACAGCACAAAAGCATGCCCATGTGATCAGCACTTTGAACTAGTTCCTCTCCAGATTTAGTTTTCTTTCCAGGAAGAGGAGCTGATCCTGCTAATTGTTATTTGAGAGAAGGCAGGCTGCCTGCTCTTCACACCCCTCCACTTCTCCTTGGGCTTGGAAAACTGCCTCTGAGAATATCCAAGATCTGTAAACTTGGCTCAGACAATCCTCCAAAAATATGTGAGAACTTAGAAGTGCTCCTTCCTTGAACAGCAGCTTCTCCTGGATGTTTAATTTCCTGTAACCCTGGTAGGGAAGCATATTTCAAATCATGGCTTCCAAGGTAACTTCAGAGCTTAATACCAACCATAGTTTACCTGCACAATTTAGTATTAACTATGGTTTACTGACTGCAATGAACTTTGTAATTGGGTTAATGTTTTTAACAATGTCCTTTACAGACACAGAGCTAATGCTCCATTTGTGATCCTGCAGCATCTCGGAGAACACAGAGGAGGAAGTGTTCCCCAGTGTCTATTTTTAGAATCACAGGATCATCATTAGAGAGAATCGTGGAACAGTAGAGTTGGAAGGGGCCATGGAGGCCATCGAGTCCACCCCCTGCTGTTGCAGGACACCAAGTCACACCCTCCCACTCAGGTGGCTGCCCAGTTTCACCTTGAATCCCTCCACTGTGGGAGAGCCCCCCACCTCTCCAGGCAGCTGGTCCCACTGTCCCATTGCTCTGACAGTGAGGAAGCTTTTCCTTATATGTACCCTGAATCTGGGTTGTAACAACTTGACTTGATTATTCCGTGTCCTGCACTCTGGCATCAGCAAGAAGAGATCTTGACCTTCCTTCTTGTGACAGCCTTTGAGGCACTTACAGAGGGATACCATGTCCCCCCTCAGTCTTCTCTTCTCAAGGCTGAACATGCCGTTCTTTCAAACTCTCCTTGTAGGGCAGTGTTTCCAAACCCTGTAAGAAGCATAGCAAGTCAGAAGGGGCTTCCTGGGTCATCTAGTCTGACCCCCATTTCCAGCTGGCTCTGCTCAAGTAATACCCCACATGTGGCTGTCCAATCTTTCCTTGCACACCCTCACTGATGGAGCCTCCACAATCTCCTATGGAAGCCCATTCCATATCCAGGGGTCCTGACTATCAGAAAGTACTTCCTGACATCCAACCTGAAACCCGGTTCCTTGAGCTTTGGCCCACTGGAACGCATAATGCCCTTCACCGCAGGGAAGAACAGGCCACCCTCCTCCACATGACATCCCCTCACATACCTGGGATCCCCTCTGAGTCTCTTCTCCAGATGAAAACTTCCTGTTCATCTAATCCAATCTCCTGCTTAGCATAGGATCCACAATGCATTATTCTCTTGTGGCTTCTTTGGGAGAACAGCTCCAGCCGATTCTAACGCAATGCTGGAAAATTCTAATGCACCTTGGAAAACTGGGCAGGCCATCAAATGCATCTCTCCTACAGCTCCGACTCATGGACGGAGTGCCGCAGAACTGTTCTCCTGGAATTCTTCTCTTAAGCAAGAGGCACCCAATTACCACCCACTCTCCGACGTCTAGCAAATGAAATGAAATATCGGGGCTTTCCAGATATAATATTATCATTCCAAGCATAATATTATCGAATTGTGCTTGAGATTGTTTCAACAGCTCTTAAATGTGAATCCACCTGGTTCCCCCACATCCCTTCAGATGAAACAACAGTACACACTTTTTCAAAAAGTAGGAGAGCGATTATATGCTTATGATGAAAGTTAATCCCGGGAGTTGGCTGTGTTAACGTGCCTCCAAAGTGAATATCAGTGACCTGCTATTACTTCAGCAAAAAAAGAAGGGGGGGTGATTAATTCTTCCCATCCTTGTTTTACCTTGTACAAAGCCCTTCCTGTCAGGATCCATTTTCTCCCAGGCTGACTGGGGTTGATTCATTTATTTAATTTTATTTTTTTAAACATCCTGGTTTTGAGGAGGGCCAGTCATGACAATCTCGTGGAAAAAGAATGAAATATTTTGTGTCTCGAAAAAATTAACTGAACAGACTATGGAAGTGGGGAGAACAGGATGGCGTTCAGTGTGGATAAGTATAAGGTCTTGCACTTGGGGCACAGGAATGGATGTCATAAGTACAGGTTAGGGGACAAGTGGATGGAGAGCAGCACTTGTGAAAGGGACCTCGGGGTGCTGGTTGACTGCAGGCTAAAC
The DNA here is from genome assembly GCA_023646645.1 of Varanus salvator macromaculatus. Classification (NCBI taxonomy): domain Eukaryota; kingdom Metazoa; phylum Chordata; class Lepidosauria; order Squamata; family Varanidae; genus Varanus; species Varanus salvator. Next base: position 6,178,538 of record JAIXND010000800.1, on the reverse strand, counting down.
ATGAGCCAGCAGTGTGATGCGGTGGTCAAGAGGGTGAACGCCACCCTTGGTTGCATAGCCATGAGGAGGGACTGAGGGAGCTGGGCCTTTCCAGCCTGGAGAGGAGGAGACTCAGAAGGGATCTGTTGGTGACATACAGGTATGTGAGGGGATGTCACATGGAGGTGGGTAGAGACCTGTTTTCCTCTGTGGTGGAGGGCAGGATGTGCTCCAATGGAGCAAAGCTCAGGGAACCAGATTCAGGGCAGATGCCAGGAAGTACTTCCTGATGGTTAGGACCCCTGGGATATGGAATGGGCTTCCCTGGGAGGTGGTTGAGGCCCCATTGGTGAGGGTGTTCAAGGACAGGCTGTACATGCACATGGTAGTCATGCCATGAGTGGAGCCAGCTGGAGTCAGGGGTCAGACTAGATGGCCCAGGAGACCCCTTCTGACTCGCTCTGTTTCTGTGTTTCTATGTTCTATGTTTCTATTATATAACTTATTTTATTTATTTATTTGGGTATTTCTAACCAATCCAATCACTGCATGTCTCTGGACGGCTTACAACAAAATTCAATAAATACAACGGTATAAAAATATCATAGTAATAACCCAAACAGTAATAATACTAATAACACTAATAAGCCACAACTGGAATAAAAACATAATGAAACTTTTTTAAAGCTTTAAAATACTGGGTAAATGAAAAAGTCTTGACCTGGCACAGGAAAGCATATAATGCCGGTGCCAGGCAGACCTCTCTGGGGAGCGCATTCCATAGGCAAAGTTGGTGTAGTTATAACAGAGAGAGATAACTGGTATGGTTTGCTGGTTCAAGGAAAATCTGGGTTCTAGTCCCTGTTCAGCCATGAAGCCCCGTGGGAGACTTTGTGCCAATCACTCAGCCTTACCTACCTCACAGGGTTGTTGCTCTGAGGATAAAAATGGAGCTATGCAGCTGCCCCGTGTCCCTCACTAGAGGAAAAACAAGTGTACTACAGATGCAATGGAATGATATAGTAAATAACTTCACATTGGTCAAAGGGTGTGTTAAAAAAAAAAAAAAAATAGGCCCCTGCCTGCAACTCTGAATGTACAATAGGTTTAGCAATTTTGTATGAATTTACCCAGAAGTAAGCTGTACTTATTCAGTGGAGCTTAATTCTCCTTCTCCCAATGAAGGCTTAAGCTAAGTAGGGTGTGCTACCATTTGACCTGCAGCTGCTCCAAACAGGCTTTTGAAAGTTCTCATCTTGTGGACAGAGAAATCACATGGAAGCATTTCATCCCAAACTGATCCAAAGGGGAAGAGAAATCCTCTTTCCACCAAATTCAACCTGTCAGATTCCACATTAGTCATGGACGTGGGTCATTCTAACCTCCCCACTGAATGCTGTTTCACCACGTTAGGTGTGCTTTTTGGGAGAACCCTTGAATGGGACATGAATTTCTGCCTCAAACTCCTAACCCTGCAGCTCACAACTAGCCGTTGCAATGACACCACTTCTCTCTCTTCCCCTACATTTCTAATTTTCCTGTTGTTCATACCAGCAAGCTGGAAAAATCACACCTTCTCCACAATGCCCTGAAAGACGGATTCTGTGTGCGCCTCCTTGCAGGGGAATCCATTGCTGCAAAACCACGACAAAAGGACAATGGACAATATCCACCAAAAAGTCACTAATGCGGTCTTTTTCTAAAGAGAGGGGTGATAAAAAGAGAAGCGTTGGAATTTTCTCCCCAAAATATATTTCAGTAACATGGGGCTGCACTCTCGTTTCAACCTTTCACAAGCTCACCCTCCACTGTGTTCAAATTGGGTACGTAAGAGGTTTTTCTCGTCATGAACGTACCGGTATGGCTCATCATTTTCCCCACCTTGCTGGGATGTCTCAATATGACAGGCACAGAGGACCTGTCAACCCACTCCAGTTCTGTTTGTTGTTTTTCCACCTCTCAGGATGCAACTTCGTTTTCATCTCGTGCGCTAATGGGGGTCATTTTTCTCCGTCTATCAGCTAGACTGACTAAGACCTTGTCATGTTAAAATGACTGTTGGCTCAGAGGCTGGTGGGCTTCAGACTGACATATCCCATCCTTTCTGTCAGGGTTGTGTTCCCAGACAGTGCAGAAAAATAACCCTGCCTCCCTGCAGACCCTTGCAGTGTTTAAAAAGGCTTCTGCTTAATGTATGTACTTTCTTCCTTTTTACCACGGGGCTGGCGGGCTGGCTGGCGGGCTGGCTGGCGTGTGAAAATGTGAAGGTGCCTTTTCCAAGTTTCAGACCTGTGTACATTTGACGTGAAATATAGGAGCACAGTTTGCACACGAGCGCCGATCATTATTGTCAGGAAAAGCCCTCCCGTGTGCTAAACCTGGACCTACATCACAAGCACCTACCGTCTGCGACAACATCAACACCCCAACATCCTTGCTTCTGTTTATTTATGTATTTATTTAAAACATTTGCATGCCACCTGTTGTTCCATAGCGTCCCTCGGTGGCTCACAATTTCTGCTTCTCTGCTCTTCCCCTCAGTGCCAGTCACCATCACAAGTGTCTTTCCGCTTCCAGGAGGACTCTCCGTGGCACTGATCTGAGAGCAAAGCTTCCTTAGACGAGAAAGGTGTTCCGGTCGTCCCAGTGATGGGGCTGATGCCACGGCTGCATTTCGTTTATTTATTGGATTTATAAACCCTGCCAAAAGTGCTTTCTGGGAGCAGAACAATTAAAAGCAGTGAAAGCAAATAGAATCCAACACTAGAATACAAAACTAATACAGTTTGGACAACTGCATAGATACTTTTTTTCTTTAACTTATGTTCTGTCTTATTAGTCCAAAGGAGTCTCTTAAAGATTACAGCAAAGCAAGTAAGAACAAAAGTAAGAGCAGAATACAAACTTCAAACAGCAACCCTAAAACAAACAAACAAACAAAAAATAAATCAACAGCAATCTGTAGTAAGAATACCCAATAAGAACAATATATAATATACAACAAAATATACAATATGCAGCTGAGAGATGAGAGATGAGGTGTGGACAGGTTAAAACACTGTGTTAAAAGTAGGAACAATGTTAAACACTATACAATCAGTTCTTAAAATGTCTGGAGAATAGACTTGTTTTCGCCTGGTGCCAAAATGATTGCAAGAAGGCATTCTACTCTGGGGACTATTCCCGGGGGGGGGGGGGGTGCCACCCCCAGAAAGTCCCTGCACCTTCTGTTCAACATCCTCTTCACCTCTTTGGGGGCTGACTTTTGAAGAAGGGCCTCTAAACCAGATCTTAGTGGTCAGGTAGGTTCATACGGAAGTAGGTGCTGTGTGGGGCTTTCTGTGTTAAGACTGTAGTGATCAGATCTTTAATTTGGTATGATTTTATAAGGCCTGCAGAGGGTTTTTGTGTATGAATGCGATCCAAATGATTCAAACTACTATTTAGCATCATTTCTTTAACTGCACCTCCACAATTTGTGGGCAGCATTTCTAGCAAAGAAGATACTCCAGTTGGCCTTATTTACTTCTGATTATGGATCATCTTAACAAACAGATTATCAATATTTGACGCACAGGCAAAATTAATTCCCTTTTATTGCTTTGTCAATATGGAGCTCCATTTTATGATGAAAACGAAATGCTTGCAAGCATCGTATCCGTACAGGCAAAATCCACCCCATTAATTACCTACTTTGCTTTATTGAAGTGAAGTTTTGACTCTCAATATTAAAAAGCAACTCCCCCTGGAAAAATTAATTTTAGTTTCGCCTGACTCAAGTACAGGAAAAATGTTCTTTGTGGGGGTTTGGTTTGATTTAGTTTTTAACAGGAGAAATGCTGTCAAAGAGCTTTGGCTGTATTGAAAGGTGATTTTAAGGCAGCCGGACGATGTAATCAAGAAGATGAATTAAGGGCTAACGACCTATCATGATGGAGTGATATTGCTGGTGCCCCATTCAGCTATCTTGATTTTCTCCAACCCCATGGATCATGTCCTAATGACAGTCAGTATGTCTTTAAAACAGGAGTCTATTACAAAAGAAATAGTCAAGCAACAAAGAAATCAGAAAACATAGAAACTGAACGAGTCAGAAGGGGTTTCCTGGGCCATCTAGTCTGACCCCCGGCTCCAACCAGCTCCACTCATGACATGCCCACCATGTGCATGTCCAGCCTATCTTTGAACATCTTCACCAATGGGGCCAGCATGTGAAATAGACAAACATGTCCACTTAGGCAAATATTTCTGGAAACAGGCATGAGTTTTCATGCTGGCTTTTACAAACAAATTTGCTGATCACAAATACAAAGGAACTTAATGCAGGGAAAATAAGAGCCAAACAGAATCTCTGTTGTTGAATCTTGTTTTCCTACTGCTCCATAGTGGTGTTCAGAAGTTTGCCATTTGTAATGCAGAGTATTTCCCTGTTCATGTGAGTCGCTTTTGTATCTCCTATTCATAGAAACAGAGCGAGTCAGAAGGGGTCTCCTGGGCCATCTAGTCTGACCCCCAGCTCCTGCTGGCTCCACTCATGTCATGCCCACCGTGTGCATGCCTAGCCTATCTTTGAACACCCTCATTTGAATGTAAGGAATGTAAGAATGTATTGAGAAGTTGCCATATATCCACAGATGTAGCTGGCTGTTGGAGGGATGTATGGATTCCCATTTCTGGGATCAGAGGGCTGCCTCCAACCTCAGATCTGGGAATCTGCACTGTTGGGCAGAGCCAGCCATCCTCAGTCTGACCTAAACAGTGACCCCAGTTGAAAGCAGCTTCATTGGAGTCAAGCCATGAGGTTTAAAAACGAGAGAGAGAGAACCGCCAACCAAGCCTGGAAAAAAGCCATCTGGAGATGAACTAGGAGGAACCACGGAGTCCAGCACTCTGGAGAATAGCCCTCAACAATGCTGTGTGTGTAATACTGAGCCATAGAATGGAGAGGGTGGAGGGGCAGGACGTCGGTGAAGTGAGCAAGTTTGAAAAACTGAGTCTTGCAAATGTCTGTATGAACTCACTCCTTCTGTAGCACCTGGCACAGCCTAAATCTTAGTTATCCGCTGGCTTTTGCATTTCTCAAGTGTTCCAGTGTACATCTCAGCTCAATAAAATGTAGCAGCTTACATTTAGAAATCTGTATTTAAACGTGAGCTTCCATGAAGATTTCTCCCCCTCAATCATGCATCAGTGCCAAAGCAGAACAGAAGTGACTTACGGGTGAGCACCTGCGAAAATACATGGACTGGAAACAGGCTGATTCAAACCAGCCTGTAGATGGCCAAGATGGGGATGGAAGTGTTCACCATTTCTTGGACTGTATTTTCAGGGAAATGCATCTACAGAGTATCCCTAGAAGATTTTTTTAAACCTTTTTTTAAACAATGCTTTATTTATATGGCATGTTTTGAGTAGGCTTCATTGTGTTTCTGGATGAGAGGAGAAAGGAGAAGCCAGTCTTAAAAACCAGGGGTGAGGAACTGTCAGCTCTGGGGACCAGGTTGCCTCCAAGGGTTGGCTAATGCCAAGAGGCAGGGCCCTCCTCTCGGGGTCCCACTCCATTCCCCTGAAGCTCTGCCCACTGCCATTTCTGCGTTTTCAAAAAAGGCATCTCTCCATGCAAAACATTTTTTCTGCACCTCTCATTATACAGAGCAATTGCTCTTTTTCCATGCAGACAGAAGCGCAGCGCGATCGTTCCGTGCCCTTCTATCCCGTCTGAGTGCCAAAAGAAGCACAGAGAAATTGGTTCATGGCCCTCCACAGAAGAAGGCGACTTCTCTCCTTGGCTCCGCGTGCAAAAAAGACTCCCTTTTTCTGGTGCTCAGCGTTTGGCAGGGCCTGGGAGAGAAATGGGTAAGCCAGAGGTACCCAGCCCCTGTTATAAATGCATGAATTAAAAGTCAGAATGAAGGGAAATCGTCTTGGACCACTATGAGCAAACGGAAAGGCCTTCCTCAGAAGAAAGCTCTGTATTTCTGTACAGAAACACATGTAATGAGTTCACGCTTTTTACGATCCCCTCTTCTCCTTCAGCAAAAACTGCCAAGGCCTGCATTGTATTTCATCTGCTCTCAAACACTGGACTTTTAGAGGCTGATAAAAATGCCACATAAAATCAAACTAGCCCTGAAAACTGGGAGATTGTATGCAACATCCTCCTATCACCAAATTCGGATGGCTTGGCAGAAGAAAGGGGCCTTTGGGCAATCTGTACTTTGCCCTCTATTTCTCTTGGATGAAAGTTTAAGTCCTCTGCAAATACAACTTCTTAAAAATGATCCTCATTACGCAGCCTCTTTAACTTCCTGGTGTAGGTCATGGACTTTACGGCAGCAGTCAGGGGAAAGTGTATTATTACCGAAAGAAAGTCCCGAGTATTGATATTTGGGCATTTCAGCTTCATCTTAGCATTTTCTTGCAATGGCATTGTTAGTCATGGTGAACATTTCCCACGCATAACCTCACAAACTGGGTTACAGGTTGTTTTTGGAGAAGTTCTTTCCTAATGGATCTCGTGTTTGCCCAGGGAGAATTTAAATCTGTCAATGAACCCCTGTTCTGGGTACCATCAGTTATGAATGCCGGACTGTCCTTTAAAAGCAGCAAGGGCTGTGTGTGTGTGTGTGTGTGTGTGTGTGTGTGTGTGTGAGAGAGAGAGAGAGAGAGAGAGAGAGAGAGAGAGAGAGAGAGAGAGCGAGCGAGCGAGCGCACATATTTATTCATTGGAACTTCCTGCCACTTAGGATATGTAAGAATTTTGCCGCAAAGTGACCCATTCGAAATCCCAGAAATGAATGGGAGCCCATATTCTCCAAAACTGTTTCCCAGACTTGTGTTCACATCTACAAAATGTGCATGTTTAAGAATATACTACTTTCAGCATTGGAAGTTGTACACTTTTTAAACAGTCCCATTTTCATGATTTAATGGGGCAAAGCCAACACGTTGAACATGCATAAATTTAAATATTGCATTTTTTAAGTTGCCCATCTTTCAAAAATGCCCATGTGCAAAGTTCTTAGTTTTGCACTTTAGTCAAGGGGGGGGGGAAGTACGTACTTTTGAAAAGTGTGCACTTTTCCTGTTTGAATGAACTTGAAAAGCAAGTGGCAAACACAAACGGGGATGAGCCTCTGAAGTCCATCCCAGAGAATTTCAGTGAGTCAAGCAGCCCTGGTTCTCCATCCCCCACTTTCCATAAAGATTCTGCAGGCACATTTTATCCTGGATGCATCCAAGGTAGGATGAAAATTGCATTCCCAGGGCCTCTGCTGTTTGTCCTCTGCAATCTGTCCAAGCAAGTTTTTCCATCTTTGCCTGTTGTTCTTTGGATTTTTTAAAGAATAGATTTGATCTATTTGGTAGCTCTAGATCACTGATAATGGACATACTTTTTAATCAGGAATTCTAGGTTCACTCCAGTTAAAGGAAGAGGTAGCAGAAAAAATTGGGATAGATGTATCAGTTGCTGAGGTAGGTGGGATCCCAGCTTAGAGAGCCATTGAACTTAATGGGACTGAAACTAGTCATAACTGATTTTTGCTTTGTTGCTTTCTAATGGGCATCTGTATGTGTGGCACATGGCCAATAAGTAACCATTTATTTAAGGTTGGAATTGATGCAGCGAAGGGCCACTAGGATGGTGGCCGGTTTGCAGGGGAAGCCAGATGAGGCGAGACTGAGGGAACTGGGTCTCTTCAGTCTGGAGAAGACTCAGAGGGGACCTGTTAGCGACATACAGGTACATGAGGGTGTGCCACACAGAGGTGTGTTGTGATGTTTTTCCCCCTGCAGTGAATGGCAGGGTGTGTTCCAAGGGAGCAAAGCTCAGGGAACCAAGATTTAGGGTGGATGCCAGGAAGTTCTTCCTGACTGTTGGGACCCCGAGGGCGTGGAATGGGCTTCCATGGGAGGTGGTTGAGGCCCCATCAGTGCGGGTGTTCAAAGATAGGCTGGACATGCACATGCTGGGCATGTCATGAGTGGAGCTGGCTGGAGCCGGGGGTCAGACTAGATGGCCCAGGAGGCCCCTCCTGACTCGCTCTGTTTCTATCCTTCCTTCAACTATAACATAAAGTCCTGTCACCCATCTATACATTGATCAGCCTGGTTAGTGCCCATAAGGTGAATGCATGATAGGATTTCACACCATGTCTGGAACTATTCGAGAGATGGAACAATGCAAGAGAAATGCAGGAATGCATTATGACACCAGACTAACATCAAGTTGATATTTGAGCTCACCTTACATTCCAGGTAACCAATCAAGGTAGTTTCAGTGCTGCTTTACACTGGCTCTGAGGGAGGGAATTCTCTTCGCCTCCCACCCAACCCATGAATCAAAGACTAGACAAGCCTCATAGTCCATTGGCTTCAACAACCGGACATAAATCCATCCTCAACCTGTTAAATCCTGAGCTGAATCATCTCCAACAAACCTCAAAGACCTCCAACAAGGTGTGGGACACCACTCCAGCTCACTGGTTCCAGTTCATCTGTGAACCTTTTTGAAGTTTGACCCCCAGAACTGTGCACAGTTATTCCACAAGGGGTACAATGAGCACATAAGTCTGTAAACCCCATTATGCTCTTGATGCCAAGTTCAAGGAGCACATTGGAGCTGGAAGAAGTATGAATCTTATCTAGAGCATTTTCCTTATGTAGGAACTTTTTCTCACCTGGGGAGTTTTCACATCAAGCCCCTTAGGTGTGGCCAATGTCTATACTATCAGCATCGCCTGTAGAGACAAAACAAGCCATTAATCATTGTTTTGTTTGAGGACTGTCTGGAGGATCAGTTGAAGAGTACAACTCTGCCTATGGAGAAGAAAACAGACAGACGGTGAAGAGATTAAAGACTGCAAGCATCAGTGTTGGAGTTAAATATTAAGCCAGTTTCCCCCTCTCCTGTCCAAATTCTAATCACATCAAACACACCTCAATAAAGCAGCTGATCTTCAGCCCATCAAAGACCTTCAACAGATCTCTGTGAGCTAGTGTGGCACCATGCACAATCCTGGACTTAGATTAGGTACAAATACCTGTTCAACACAGGTATTGTGTGGTATGATGTTCACAGAGCTGATATCAGTGAGTTCAACCTACCTCACAGGGCTGTTTTGGTAATGAAAGAGGTGGGATGCAGAGTACAAAGCACTTTAAGTCACCTGCCCTTCTAATTCTTCAGAGAATTAGAAGATTGCTGCATTTGACAGTTCCTAGGACCAGTGCAAGATTGTCTATTTTGAAATAATAGATGGTGTGACTTAAGGCGTCATCCTTAAGGGAGGGCCTATGGTTGTTTCTCTTCCTATCAGGGATAAAATATAGGCAACATTCCAAGAAGGAACTGAGGCTGTGCAAGGAATGAGCTGAGGGACTGAAGTTGGAGTTAAAGCTGGACAGAGTCGGTCCCACAGTTTATTCCTTGGTTGTCTCACGGAAAAAATGTGTGGCATCATGAAAGAATATTAATGTATGATTACTGTACCTTTATTCTTATTTGTTTAGGCAAAGCCCCAGATCCCAATCCAAACTGGAAGGCTTTCTTGTCTAGGGAAGCCCATTAGCCTCATTAGCCAAGGCAAGAGAGTTGATTTCTTTCCATCCCTGCCATTAACTCCGAAGAGCAGCTCTCTCAGGACAGATGTAACGTTTTGCAGCTTCATGCACCTTCTAAGAGAAGGCTAAATTACTCTGAAAATGTAGCTGGAGGGATTTTACACCGCCCCTAAATGTGGATATGATCGGGCTGACAAGCCAGGTGTGGTCAGTTGTTCTGGCCCAGTAAAGCAGTACTTTTCCGTTAAGCCCCAGCTTAGTTCTGCTCCATCAACCCAGTCCCATCTGCTTGCAGAAGGGCATGTGAAACTATTTAGTGTGTGGTGTGGAGTGCTGATTTCTCCCGACAAACTTTGCTTTGTTCCTCCAGTGCTCACCTTTCGCTCCTGTTTGCTTTTCATGGCTTTCCAAAACCACAATTTTTGGTGGCTATTAAAAGCAACTTAAAACATTGGAGGAATTAGAAATCTTTCAAATTTAAAATCTGACACTTTGTTGTCACAGCTGAGCTCAGGAAAAGCCCTGCCAACATATTTGAACTTAGGAAATTGGGTGGCCTTAGCCAGACCGGGTCATGCAAACACACAAATGGAGCCATACTCTTTCAGCTGATGCATTAATTGGGCAGAACGTGTTGGGCTTCTGTTGTGCAGAGTTCCTCATTGGAGAGAGAGAGAATGAGAATGAGAGAGTATTGGAATAGTCTGTGAGTTCTAAATTAGCTACTACGACTCCAGAAAGACATCTTGGAACCATTGCAAAGACTTCCCAGAAAACAGCTGTGCAAACGTGTCAAAAAGGAAACAGAATATTTAGGGTTATTAGGAGAGAAATAGAAAAGAATACAAAGAGTGTATTTAGGTCTAAAAGTATGATGACAATAACAATCGTGATCATTACTGATATTGAGAAATCAGCCCAGTGCCCACGGGTGGGGAGGGGCTCTAGAACTGGCAGGCATCCATAGGATGGAAGCGCAGGGGGATTTCTGGTGGTAAAGGGTGGGCCACCCATTATTATTATTTATTTATTACATTTATATTCCACTCCTATAGACCTCCAGGGCTCCTGGGGCAGTACAATCCAACAATTAAAATGATCCAACTCTAAAATCCGTGCCGTAGACTAAAATAGAATAAAGAGATGTGCCTATTGATATTTAAATTATATGACATATTATCCATGCTTTACTGTCCGCATCCCTCTCAGGCAAGGGGAGTTGGTTTAGCCCACCACAACTTCATCCTGAGCAGCAGAACTTTCTGTCCCTTTCTTAGGACTTTGCCATGAGTAGAAGTCTGGGGGGAGCCAGTGCTTGGGAAACCGGAGCTGTGCAAGTGGAGAAAAAGGTGAAGGGCAAAGCAGAAGGCGGAGACCAGCAACAAGGCAGAACGGAAGAAGATGAGCAAGGAGGAGAGCTCAGAGTTGGTCAAATAAGGTTCAGCTGCTACAGGAAGCGCTCTTAAATTCCTCCTTGCCCCAGGAGGGTCCAGGGAAGAGAACTTGAGCTCCAGTTCTCTTCAAGGGCTAGAAAGTATTTTCTTGAAGAGAACTGGAGCTCAAGCCCCCTTCCCAGCATGGATGGCATTTGCCTATAAGGAATATTCTTTTGAAAAAGTTGTTCCTGCTGGATGTCAACAGAATAAAGCAAAGCCTCAATTTCTTGGCAGGGAGAAAGTTTGCTTAGAGTGTTGCTACCGGGGTAAGTCATCCCTCTGGGACCAGCGAAAGGGGCTTCTATCTGCATTGCTCCAGAAGCCAAGTGCATATGCAATTGTGTTGCAGCAGCTAAACAGATTTTGGTCTAATTTCCAAGCATACCTGGAAGTGCTTGTGATTCACCTTTAAGGCCCATCTGCTCCCAGGTGAACTAAACCTGGGTCCAAACGCAGGTTCTAGCAGTCTCCTCCCATGAGGCAGTTTGTTCTTTAAACTCTCCAAGAAGGCTTCCTTTCCTTGTTGTTCCCATCTCCAGAGCAGCAAAAACACCAAAGAGGTTTGTGATGCTGTTAAGACTAACATATTTATTCTGGCATAAGCTTTCATGGACTGCAGTCCACTCCATTTGATGCTGGAGCAGTCTCAAAGGTGCGTTTGAGCAGGACATGGAGCAGTGTCCTCCGTGGCCATGCAGTCGGTGCAGGTCTTTCTGGCAAGGGAGGGTGTGTGTGGGTCCCCCCCCCCTCATGGCCTTCTATTCCTTGCTTGGGAAATTTTTGTTCTAGAAGGAATGCTTTCTGCTGCATTAAGATGCATGTTTGGTGGGTTTGTTACTGAGTGGCTCCTCAGTTTGTTCAAGCTGTTGTGGTCTGTTTATTGTTTTAAAGAATGATATGTTTTGCAATAGCTTTGAACTAATTATAAGATGCAGTGATTCCTGCCACAGCAGTGAGAGAAGAGTGTAGATTTCTTTACATGATTGTTCCCCTAGTTGCCCTGAAGGAACTGGTCTTTTTTTTTTTTTTTAGCATCCTGGTGGAAAGGTATGAACTTACTGGGGGCCATTTGAGTGAAACTGGCATGGAGCAAAATGGAAACCAGTGTGTTGTGGTGGTAAGAAGAATGGATTATGGACCTGGGAGACCCAGATTGGAGTCCCCAGTTGGGCATGAAGCTCTTATGGAGTGGCTGACTGGACCAAAATCACCCCCTCAGCCTAAGCTACGTAACAAGGTTGTTGTTAGGATAAAACAGAGTGATGTAAATTCCCTCATGTTCCTCACAAGAGGGAAAAAGGTGGGATATAAACAATCACAATAATAGAAAATAAACTGATATGCTCAACCCTATTGTGGGTGAAGAATGGAACTCCAGTCTAGTCCAGTGTCTGGTTTTGTCTTTCTAGTGTTTCCTCTACTCTAAGAACCTTGCATTGCACGTCCAACCCCAAAACCACACTTTTGCCATAGCTGTATCTGAAAACTATTGCCAATGTCTCATTTCCCTGCAGAGCTGCTAATTGGCTTACACTCTCTCTCTCTCTCTTTCAGCAAATGCTTACAGATCCTGAAACAGCTTTGCAAGATGGTGGCATTAAAAAGGTAGGACAAAGACGGGCTCTTATCTCAGTTCTATGAATTCTGTGTTTGGCGTTGCTTTTTCCTTTGTCACTGTGAGAAAATGCGAGCGCTGTCCGTCTACTGGAATCTTTATCTGAAGTTGTTGTCCTTCCTGGCTGCATATCTCAGTAGTACTGACTTTCCCATTGTACCAGGGTTGTATTTGTGTATGGCGTGTGCTTTGTGGGCTTGGCGTAGAGATGAAAGAAAGGTACAGCTGTAGCTCAAGTTCTCCTTGGCTAAGTTGCACCGATTATTCCCATTAAGAAATGCAGAAATTCCATCCTCAGTCGTTGCACAGCGAAGGGAATGGTCTGGTTTTCCTCTGGTCCTTTGGGGAGGTGCATGAATTCAAACCCAGAAGTTTGTGGAGGTTCCCATCCTACCACTGGTCTAAAAAGAGAGACATTCTTTGCAGCGTGTTGAGCAGTGCCGTCATGAAGTGTGTTGCCTGAGATGTGACTAGTGCTCCAGACTGCCCTTTCCTTGCTGGACAATCCCTGTTTCTGCAGCATGAGGCTGTGAGGTTTTACTTCCAAACATAAGAGTGAAGCACCATAAATTCAGAGGGATTTATTTCTGAGTAGACATGTACTGAATGAAATGAACTCACAGCTATGAAATGAAGACTCTTTCAGTATCGCCATTCCCCTGCCTCCAAGCACAGTGAGTGCATTATAAACTCTGGATACTTAACTTTTCTTAATGCATGCTATATTGTGCATTATGCATGCATAAATATTTTTATTTTACATGTGTATTTATATGCCACTTATTTATACATGTATTTATAGGCCACTTATAACTGCCAAGGCCTTCCTCTTTGCCATGGCATTCAGTTTCTTGGATATGTCTGTGTGTCTCCCTCATCCCCTTCTATACCAGACTGATAAAGCTCTGTAGGGTTGGCCAAATGGAGAAGTTTTCCAGAGATTGTGCATTTGGTTGCATCAATATTCTTTTCCCCCTCTTTAAATGTTCATTGCAAATTTAAAACAATACAGAAAGAGAGCAGTATGTGTACCATAAGAAATTTTTTAAAAGGGAATGAGAAGCTGGTTATCACCTACAAAGCCTTGCATGGTTGAGGACCTGGTGAAGCGAAGGTCAGTCTGCAACCCACCTGGACTTGCCCAGGCAGTAAGGTCACCCAGCGCCTCTGCTTATACACCTGCCATTAAAATGCAGGTTGAAAGAGAAGGGCCTTTTTAGTGGTGGCTCGTCCCTTTGGAGCGCCTCATGAGGTAAGCATCTTGATCCTTCATTGGCTGTTTTCTGAGTGTTCCAGAACACTTTTCACTGAATACGGATATTGACCTGTATTAGCTGCTGCTTTTTTGTTTATTTTTTTAAGGCAACCATATCAGTTGTATATTAAAGAAGAATGCTTGCTGTATCTTAGGCGGTTTTGTGATTTCATTTGTGCACCATTAAGAAGGCCTTTGGACCCGAGCAAAGATATAAATAACTATATGATGTCAGAAACTTTTAGAGAAAATAAAACATGCAGTTCTTTAAAAACACCAGCAGATCCAATGCAGAATGAATGTAAACGCTTTTGATTTAAACTTATTCTGTCTAAGGTGGTTATTTCAAGACAGGATTAAGCAATTCCAATCAGGAATGAAAGTCAGTGCCAGGCACATGCTTAGCTCTGCTAGGAAAGTAGCCGTTAGCTTATTTAGCATGATAACATCCCAGCCAACCGTTCCGGGTGGAGTTTTGATGGAGAGGTTTTGTCCAAGCTCGAGAGAACTGAAAGTGGTAACAAACGGACCGTGCCCCAAACCACAATCCAGGATGAAGGCGAAACAAAGCGAGCCCACAGAATAGAGCAAGAACAGAACAGCAGGAAGGTGCTCAACCTTAATATACTGCAGAATGATGGACTTCTGTTCTAGGTGCGCATCTCCTTTGCTGCAAAGAAGCGTCTACCGTTTTGTCGGAGACCTCAGAAAGAGAGACTGGAAACCAAGGCAGAACTGAGGCTGAGCATGAAAACTGGGAGCTCTGGACTGTGAGCTGCTTGTTTTCCTCTCTCCAGGGCCACCTTAACACACGGGCCTGATGGGCACTTGCCCGTGGGCCCCATACTAATCTGTGTATGTTAACCCCCTTGGAAAATGGGAAAACTTCCAACAGTAACCGTAGTTGTAGTTGGCATAGGGGCCCCAGGACACTGCTTTGCCTGGGGCCCATCATGCTGTTAAGACAGCCCTGCCTATCTCAATGTCTCTTCAGAGTTGGGATCCCATTTCTGTTTGAATTCCATACAGGGCTGCTTTGAGCTCCCATCTAAAACACAAAAACATTTCCAGGGTCCCTTGTTTTTCTCCTGAGCTGATCCCCTGTCAATAGAATTATTATAAGGATATATTCTGTACCAGCAAAAATAAATACTTCCTAATTTATTTTATTAATGTCTATACTGCCCAATAGCCAAGGCTTTCTGTTTTTGTACTTCCGTGTGGAATATATCCAAGTTATTCAGACCTTTGGGGGAATCTTTGCTTTCCCCACCACCTCCTGACACACTTCTGAAATCTGAACTGATTCTCCAGGAAAAATGTTTATTTTATTTCAAGTCTTTATATGCCGTCCAATACCACAGTCTCTACATGTCTACTTCTGGCTATTGAAGTGTTGCTAGACATACAGGGGAAAGGGATAATGTAGGCCATTCGCTCTGTAGCATCAGGCATTCAGGACGCCATGTGCCTGTAGCCCCTGCAGTGGCTGGGGAGGGTGGAGACCTGGCCATGGAGGCCAGGTGTGGAGTGGAGTTTCAGTGAGAATACTGTGGCTATTTTGAAGGGCCACTGAAGAGCGGATGACCACAAGGCTGAGCCTACAAGGTGTCAGCTGGGCCTGGAAGATGCTGGTGAGTCATGCATGGAGCCTTCTGGACATAAGATTGTGTTGTGTAGATGCTGGTGGAAATTTCAGGCTTTGGAGATATATGGGAAGATCTTGATGCATTATGGATTTGGCTGAACAGCTTCAGTGCTGGTGACCTTGCATAGCAGTACTGTACTGGTCAGACTGGCAAATTCTGCCTTGTTTGGTGATATTAGTCAATGCAGTGGGCAAGAGTGCAGGTCTGGGACTCAGACAACCCAGGTTCTAGTCCCTGCTCAGCTGTGGAGCCAACAGGTTGACCTTAGACTAGCCATGGACTCTCAGTCCAACCTGTCTCACAGGGTGGTTGTTGTAGGGATAAGACTGAGAGTAGGAGGAGGAGAATGTAAACTGCTTTTAGTTTGTTATAAGACAAAAGTGGGATATAATCTAATAAATGTTAGCAAGGTTGATCAAGTCTCTCAGAACTCTTGCTGTAACCTCATGGTGCCCAAGTGGACTTTTTATGGATTTAATGTGGTGGGTTTCCATGTAATCCATCACAGCAATTCGAAGCATGTTGCCTCCGAGTCAGCATTAAACAGAGAAGCTACCTGAGCTTAGCAAAACCACCGTGCTTCATTACATCACCTATCCAGCTGCCTGCAACATCTGTATGCCCTGATCCCATGTAGGTCGTGTGTCCTCTCTGCTCCTATTTTGGCATTATTAAGATCTGCATTTTTGGGGTGTATCCAGCAGTAGGTCTTCATTTCAAAAGATTACAGGCTGCAACAGAAAATTGAAGTCATTGTCTTTCTGTGATGGGCTTGTAACAATGCTTTGCAAGCTCTGAAAGTTAAAAGGAAGCATCCAAATAGCTTCTGCCAATAATTATTAAATTCTAGACTAGGCGGTTCCTAGAGGCAGTTTTGGAAGAGATATCTAGACATATTGATTCCCAGCACAGCCTATTCCAAGTGGCAAATCATCTTTCATTTCAAAGTGAGACTTGGTAGCTGGGATTCCCCTATGAAGTGCCCTCGGTAGCCCATCCCGTGACCTCGTGGTCATGGTGAACTTTTAAACCTCTTTCATCTCCCCAGTGCATCAGGCATTTGTCCAGACCTCAGGGGGAACCTATTATCCTGAGCTATGTGGTGACAAAGTGACAGTTCTGATTATCATAACTTTATTCACCACAAAATGGGAAGTGTCAGATCTGTGCCATTCCGCAGTTTCTTTGCACCCTCAGCCAACCTGTTCCAGGCATTCCCAAAAGCCCTTCACATGAACCCGATCCATTTCAACAGATCTCTTCTCTGTAGCAAAGATGCAGTAGTTGGAAACATTTGCCTCAAAAGGTTCAGAGCTGGGCAATGTTTGTTTCTCTTAATTTTCCTTCTCCTCCCCTTCCCCTTCCCCTTCTCCCTCTCTCTCTCTCTCCCTCTCTCCCATACACACACACACACACACACACACACACACACACAATGACAATTAGAATCTCTGGCACAGGGTCTAGTCTAAACACATTGTAAAGAAGCACTACTGAGAGTTTGAGGTGATAAATTAACTGATGGGCAATGGGATTTTAAAGTCAGAGCAATGGAGGTCAAAGCTGTAGGGTAAAGAGTTCAAGTCTACGTTTAATGGCACGTGAAGCCACTTGCTGCCGGTCAGAAGGGTTGGGTGCTGATGGAGAAGATTAAACAATGAGAAACCATCCCATCCCATTTTTCCTACATTGTGATAGGGGGTTTTGGATGGATGCCACAAACCAGTGCTTGGATTATGGGGATGGAATGGCCAAAGGGGTTGTAGGTATTTTTCGGGCAAGTGCCACTTCAGCAACTTCCAATTTTAGCCAGCTCATGCCCTCCACTCACACCTCCTTATACCGAAAGCTTCAGAGGACACCATGAAGGTGGACTGGCCCTCTCATTCTGTAATCAGCTGTGAGCAGATCTACGCAGCCAACCTAACAAAACCATGTGGTGCTGCCAATGAGGCCGTTCTGTTTTTTCTTGCACATGGGCCCAGAAAAAGATGGTGGAGAGGATGAGTTGGGGAAACCAGTGGGGTATGTTGGGCGGGGGGGCTTGACTAGTTATAGGGTTGCCCCTAGAACCTTCTGAGAATTAGCTAAGGGACCTCATAAAAAATCAAAGCAACCAATCCTCTCCCCTCCTATAATTTAGCACCACTGCACGGAAAGGAAGTAGGGTGACAATGAAAGAGAAGGCAGAGCAGGGTTTTCTACAATCAAACAGCAGTTGCAGCAAGATGGCCGAGAAAGAACTGTGTATCAGCTGAGATTTGACTACTGGAAGCTCAGACTAATAAAAAGTCTTGGGCCAGGTACAAGCTCAGAACATTTCCGTCGCATTGGCTACGCCAGGAGAGCAGTGCTGGAATCTGCACCTTCCTCAAGGTGCATCAGGAGGTGTGCATTCTTCTCTGGGTTTGTGTGACTCCTTTGTGCATTCCTTGCCTGCCCAGAGCAATTTTCAACATGTTCCTGGCCAGCTCAAGAACTGGTAGAACTCCTGAGGGGTGTATTTATCTTCTTCTGGGACTGTACAGAGGTAAAAGTCCAGTTCCAGTCTTCTGTAGGGTTTCCCACCTGAGAGAAACACGGCAGGTGTGCTCCATCGATGTGCTAAGTCCCCTGTCCTTTTCTGTCCCTCTATGTCCTCCTCTGAATCGGAAGACTCCATCTGGAGGGGCCTGTACCATGTGAGAGACCCCCCCCCCAAAACAATTCTCTGCCCTCGCCCCATGCTAACTTCACGGAGCGGGTAGAAAGCCCCCTCCCAACCACACAACTGGTTTCCTTGTGCAAATGGACCTTCGGGAGCTGGTCTTAATGTGATCACAACATTTACCTGTGAACTTAGGTTTAAGAAGTGCCATGTTCTTATTTTAGTTCTGAACATGATGTGCAGGAGTGATTCAGAGGCTAGATTCTAGTGGTATTGAGGGTTATGCAGAGCAATAAAAAGAGATCCTGTTTCAGGTTCCTCTCAAATAAACATGCCCCCCCAAAAAAAGAGCTGTGTGGTTTTGCTCACATGTGCAGAGTACCCCCGCATCATGCATTCTTGCGGGAAAGAAATTCCCCAACCATTTCTTGGTGAGAAGCGCCTTCAGGGGCATGAGGGTTTGTGGCGAACGCCATTTTTCATCCCCTCATTGCCTGAGGGCTTACATTGTTCTGAGCCACTGGGGGGGGGGGGAATACCAGCCACCCCCAAGAAAGAGGGTGAAGGATGTTCAGAGGAAATTTGGTGAACTGGCCATTTTTCTTGGAAAGAACAAAATTAAAAATCTTGGGAATTCTCTCAAGTCATTTCTTCAGTGGATATCTAGATCAATGCTAGACTTGACATGGACCAAAAGAAAGAAAGATTATTTGGTTTGCAAATATTCAACGTTTCCTCTCCAACTGTGATTGAAATTTAGATGGAGATATTAACCTGTTTTCTACTGGATGTTTAGTGAATGTTGAACTGTCTTCTTTCTTTACCCCTTGCTTTTTTTTGCTAAACATAAGCACATAAGGGACTGCAGGTGGCGCAGTGGTTTAAACCGCTGAGCTGCTGGGCTGGTTGATCGAAAGGTCACTGGTTCAAATCTGCACACGGGGTGAGCTCCCGTGCTCCGTCCCAGCTCCTGCCAACCTTGCAGTTTGAAAGCATGCAAATGCAAGTAGATAAAAAGGTAACACTTTGGTGGGCAGGTAACAGCGTTCCGTGCATTTCGGTGTTTAGTCATGCTGGCCACACGACCACGGAGACTGTCTGCAGACAAACGCTGGCTCCCTCGGCTAGGAAACGGAGATGAGCACCGCCCCCTGGAGTCAGGCATGACTGGACGTAAAGTCAAGGGGAAACCTTTACCTTTACCTTTTAAGCACATAAAATTCCTGAACATACTACATTTCAATTAAAATAGGAAGATTTTGCCATTATTTTGGTAAACAGCTTGATAAACAGCTTTTCAGATAGTCATTATATGCTTTCAAAATTTTGAAAGGCCAGAGTATATTAGTGATGATTAATACAATAGCAAATCAGGACAAAAGAGCATTTTGAAAAGACCAGTACTCTGAATATGCCCTTAGTTGAATAAGGAAGACATGCTTTTAAAATCTTCATCTGGCTTCACTAGACATGAGGATCAACTTTGTTCTGTGTTTTTAAGGGAACTTTCACACCTGGTCTAATTCACACCTAGAGGAATCTAAAGATTGGAAAGTAGCCATCTTCATCACATCACATGTCTTCAAATGTTGTGGTGCTGATGTGTGTCTTTTTTGATTGCAGGATTTTTTTTAAATTGCAGACCCATCAAGAAATTAGAACAGACTTATGACTACATGCGAAACTAGCATGGAGAAAAAACAGGGCTCCCAGGCAGGCTCTGCAGTGTCTTTGCAGAGCGCATTCCAAAGGCGGGGTGTTACTGAAGACAGAGTCAATTCCTCTATCTCTCCTTCCTCTTCTAGCTGATATGATGGAGTCAATCTCAGCGGCAGAGACCGCCAGGGCAATTTCTCACCAATAAAAGATCCGTGTGATCTCTTGTGGGCTATCGGTGTTGGGGAGAGCCCCTACTTGTTGCTAACATGCTCGTAACGTGCTTCATCACGCTTCGCCCTTTTGCATGGAAGCCCCGGAAAGATCAACCAACCAAACAAACGTTCTTCTAGTGGGCATCCCTGTGGCAAAACCAGGATCAGTTTGCTGTGTACCTTCTTACTCCCGGTTAATGTTCCTAAAAGGCCATAATCTCTGTTTCAATTCGAACAGCAGAAACCAGGATAAGGAGGCGGCAGCTCCTACCTTGCTTGTGTATGGTAAGCCGTTTCCATGGCAGGAGCCTTCCATGTTAGAGGGTCCGTGTTGGATGCATTTAATCTTTTTCAAAAAGAGAGAGAGAGAGAGACAGATGCTTGAGGAGAAAGAGGGAAGAAAAAAAGTGGAGTGGCAGGGGACCTTGGGAGACAACTTTGTCCCCCTGTAGCTTCTGTTTATTTAGAAGGCATTGCCTAAGGGGCTACTGGAGGGGGAACAGCTGTGGGACATAATCTATAGGGTTATCTATCTATCACTCTTTGTCCAGCCCATCTCCCCAGAGAGCAAGCCAGGAGACTTGTAATGAAAAGGCATTGCTTGCAGAGGCTTTAGGGATGAATAAGAGACATGTTAAGGGCCAGCTGAAATGGATAGAAAACATTATTAAAGCTCAATAGCTGCCTTATCAAAATCCAATAAGATAGACGTTTGGCAAAAAAGGGCTTTAAATGTATTCTGTGACTTTCTGGTGAGTCTGGTCTGATTCATTAATGAGAACAAACTCTATGCAGAGGTCAGGAGATAACATCACCGCAGAAAAAGGAGTGTGAGATTCAGTCTTTCTTTTGTGTGTGCATGTTTGGTGTGAGTTCATGTTATGACAATTCCTTCAAGTAATTTTAAAGCAAACCAAAATGCAAGTAATGCACCAACAGGAATGTTCCTTGGCAGTCATGTTTTCCTATCTTAAAAATTATTTTGATAGCTTTCCTGTTTTGATTCGCTTCATCAACCAGCTATCAAACACTGTATGTCTAAGCACGGAGGTTCATGGGAAGATTAATCCAAAATTCACAAAATGTGTTGCTGACAAGCATTACCTAGCCAATAAATATCTGTTTAGGCTGTTGACATGTATCTTCGCAAACACACCGCTCTGTAGGTCATCGAAGCCATCTGATCCTTGGGGAAAGCCCTTGCAAAGGAAGATGATGGATTGATAATTATGATAATTTGTGAAATCATTATTTGGATATTACAAACATGGCTCACCCCACTGGGAGGGGGTGCACAAATTTACTGGATGACGAGTCCATCAAAAATGCCCTCCAGTTACATGGAAGAGGGAAAAGTCTGCCAGATCTCCCCCAGTGGGATCTCTGGGGCTCATGAATGATGACCCAGACTTCGATGGGCTCTGCGGAAGGCAGTTCGAGAAGAGCAAGTAAAGTCATCACTGTCTTTTGCAGAGCAATTACTACTCAGGCTGTGATGCCTTAAGGCCTTGGTGGGGTTTGTAATAATACAGTACTAAGTCAACATGCATACATACATGCGTGCAATCCGTCCGAAGCTTTTGGTTCGCGCTGTTCAAAGTTCGCCGATTGCCTGAATTCCAACTCAGCACGCATACAAAACAACCATTGCATTGACGGTCTCAGGAAAAAGAATCTTCCAGTGTGTGTAGTTAAGAATTGAATAATGTTTGCACTTCTTGTCTGCTTTTCAAACTGTCCATTCAAAGCTTGTGAGCATATTCCTCTGGGGAAAGGGTGTATAATGATGTCTTTAAACATTTAAGCAGAAATTAAAACATTTATACCCATCAGCTGGCCCATACTGGGCTCCCTGAGGAGCAAGTGCAGACAGCACTAACGTGGAAAAATGCTATCCAAATGTCCATCTTATAAACACATGTCCCAATAGCCCAGACGAGTAGCATTTCAGTGCCTCAGAAAGTAGAGCTGGGCTGGTTCTTAGACAGTGAAGAAAGCCAAAAGGAAGAAAATTGATGCCTTTGAAACATGGTGCTGGAGGAGAGCTTTGTGAATACCCAGGACTGACAGAGATGAACCAGTGGGTCCTAGATCAAATCATGCCAGAGCTCTCCATAGAAGTAAAAATGACAAAACTGAGGTTGTCATACTTTGAGTACATCGTGAGAAGGTGAAACTGCCTGGGGAAGACCATCATGCTAGGGCAAGTTGAAGGCAAATAAGGCCAAATACGAGATGGGTTGGGTCCATCAAGGAAGCCATGGCCATGAGTTGACAAGAGCTGGGCAAGGCTGTCACGGACAGGGCATTCCAGACGGTGTCCATTCATGGGGTTGGAGATGTCATTTTGTGAGCCATCAAGTCACTGGGACCATTGCAAAAAGGGAGGTCCAAAGACCGATCTCAAGACACCCCCTGCATCCTAGAAGCTGCTTTCTAGGATGAGGTTTCATTTTGCATCATGTGTGATCAAGGGCCACACTTAGAACGTTTAATGAGATTTAGCACGTTTAACGAGATTTAGCACTTTCTGAATCCTATGTCCTGGCAGGCTCAGCAGCTCAAACATGGCTTCCTTCCTCTGATCAGGTGTCCTACTTAGGTACCAGGACTTAATGCACTGGACTGCATCCTCTGGACACAAGCATGTTCACACCCCAATCTGCATGTGCCACCAGGTTTGCCCAATACTGTCAGCCCATCTGTAACACTATAAGAAGGTGAGAAGTGACTTCCAATGGAGTTGATCCCAAAATACGTGTCTCCAACAAGCCAGTGCAGAATTAAAAGCTCCCACCATCCTTATTTAACTGGGATGCCCTGGCCTTGGTCCCTGGGAGAACCCTTTGTCCATTTGCTTGCCTCTCAGGGATATGGTGTTAACTCTTGGAGTTATTGGAGCTATTGGTCGTGCTGTGCGCTCTTTTGCTAACCTTGGGTCCCCAAACCTTCAGCTGCAACCCTGTCATTCCTGGACATTGGCCAGAGGGAGTTGGATTTGTACCAGTTGGTGTCCAACTGGATCTGTGAATCCTGCTCTAGGGTTACATTTCTGTCTACAGAATGGGTGCATTCTGGTTTGCCCATGTACATAACGTGTGGGTCTGATTAGCAAGGCACCACTGCTGCTCCGAATTTTTAAAGTTTCTTTAATACAGTTAAAGAACTGTAGTACAACTAATACAGATTCCCTCCTCTTGCAAGGAAACCATAGTAGCTTACACAGAGCTCCTCTCCATTTTATCCTCACACCAACCCTGGCCAAAGTTTCCCAGTAAACTTCATGGCCGAGTGGGGTCTTGAACTTGCATCTTCTAGTCCGGATCCAACATCACAGACTTCCACTGAGTCTTATTGTACTGAATGAATCCCATCCAGTTCTGAGACCATGCAAGAAAGGGTCTTTCTCTGAACTTCTCTGCGTGCTGATGGGAATGTTTTCCAAGAACACGTCCATTTTCATCTGTCAAAGATTGGGAGGTATGAGCTGCCCATGCACAAAAAAAATGGCTTTGCTGAACCATGCCTACCTATGTTGTTATGTATGTAAAACTTATATAACACCCACATAGGCTTTGGGCAGTTTCTGAGGTATTAAAACCAACAGTGATTAAAGTTAACTAAAAACAACATATTACATAAAACTGATACGAGAACTAATCCAGGGAGGCATGTTGGAAGAGATACGTCTTTAACTCCCTCTTAAAGATGTTAGACATATTTTTCCAAGCATATTAAACGTATCAGGTTCGTCTTGTTAAAAGAGAAAGCGGAATGGAGGAGTGGGTGAGAAAGGAGTGGGACTAGCAGGGTATTAAAGTGACCTAAATAATAGTAGCTAAAATCACATCCTTGCGAATTACAAGATGTAGCCGTTAGATCTAACTTCCAGTTTCAACGCAGCCTCTGTCACAAAGTTTGTTTCCTTAAGCACTTCAATATGCTATTTTATAGGTCTGACCCGACAAAATAAAAGTATGATTAGCTGGAGGAGACCGTTCTGAGTTGATTTTTATAATCTTTCTATTGAATGGGTTCACTTCATTCCAATAAGCCGTTCAACAAAAGACGGGCCAGTTGTCTGAGAGAGTCTCTTTTTGTTGTGACGGTTCTTGTTGTTGTTGTTCTAACAGCATCTCTCTCTCTCATTCTCTCCCTCTCCCTCTCTCTCTTTCATTGTAAGGCTGCCGTTAATAAAAGGACCAGGAGTCCATTAATTCAGTGAATGAACATATAGTAAAGTCAGTTCCCCTCTTGAGAACAATAATGTTGAGGTCAGCTTAGGTTGCCATGGAAACTAAGTACCTCTAAGAAGTTTGCATTCTTGATTTTGCTGAAACGGAGCATGTAATGCAAGGATGGGCCTGAAGCTTCCACTGAAGGGGTCTCAACGTGAAGTTTCATGGGCAAATAACATTTTGATTCTTACGCGTTTCAGGATTCACAAGAAACTTGGGGCTCGCAGGCCGAATTGATCCAAATGCCACCTTCCATTTTGCAAGCCTTTTAAGAAAGGCGAAGGATTTTGCCTTCTGGTCGATTTTGGAGGTCCGGGGGCAAGCCTAGCCACCACCTACTGTTCTTTTTGACACCCCCCCCCCCGAATGTCCTGGATATTGTCTCATCCTGGGCATCATGGAGGAAAAAATGTGACCATTGTAATTGGGTTCCACCATTTTCCCCAGAACAATATAATATCCAGGACGACCCACAGAAGAAAGATGGCGGCTAATGGCAAGCTACCACCAAGAGGAGCACCATTGCTATTGGTCCTACTAATGAGATGTTAGCAAGAAGTAGAAGAAAGATAAATAGCCAACCCTGCATAATCCCCGATGAAATTCTGCCTAATTTTGCAAGCCCTGAAAACCACTACGTTTTCATCCCCACCTCTGAACTGAGCAAAAGTCTGAAACTTTGGATTAAGTCATTGTCTTCCAGTCCATGATTACATATAAACTTGTGGGAGGAACCAAAATAGGGGGGGACATGTGGGACCTGCAAAAAAATATTGAAGTGTGGAGGCCTCCAGGTCAACATTCCAGCTAGCCATGTCTTTCTTCAGAATATCCTATTTCCCCGAAAAGATCAGTTGTCTCCATGTTCACTCCAAAGTCAGCCAGCATTCCATGCTCAGTGAATCTGCTCAGATTCCTCTCAATACACACATCTAGTGTTTTCTTCTCTAACGCTTTGGTTACAGGTGGTGTAGAGGAGATGGTGATGAAGTTCTGCAAACCTTGGGGTTTCCTTAAGACTTTCCATTTGTGTTTGTATGGTGGCATTTTGGCTCTGTCATTCGATCTGGCATTTTGGATCCCTTGCTAAGAAAAATCTTAGTAGCCTATAAGATTCAGGCATAACATGAAAAGGAATGAAGAGCCAAAGCTTATCCCGTAAGGTGTATGCTGTGGTATAGTAGTGAAAGTGTTGGATTAAGAATCTGGAGATAATGATTCTAATGTAGTGATGAGAACCTATGGAATGCGCTCCCCAGAGAGGTCCGCCTGGCGCCGTCGTTATTTGTTTTCCGGCACCAGGCAAAGACCTTTTTATTTACACGTTATTTTAATTGTTAACACTATTTATTAGTTTTAATTTCGGGCCAGGGCGACTCAAATTATATTTATATCGAAAGGTCGCCGGTTCGAATCTGCACACGGGGTGAGCTCCCGTGCTCCGTCCCAGCTCCTGCCAACCTTGCAGTTCGAAAGCATGCAAATGCAAGTAGATAAAAAGGTACCACTCCGGTGGGCAGGTAACAGCGTTCCGTGCACTTCGGTGTTTAGTCATGCCGGCCACACGACCACGGAGACTGTCTGTGGACAAACGCTGGCTCCCTCGGCTAGGAAACGGAGATGAGCACCGCCCCCTAGAGTCAGGCATGACTGGACGTAACGTCAAGGGGAAACCTTTACCTTTACCTTTACCTTTACCTTTACCTTTATTCATTTATGTATGTGAGCCACCCCGAGGCTTCGACGATGGGGCGGCATAGAAGCCTACTAAATAAATAAATAAATAAATGTTGTATTGGGTATCCAGGAACTCCAGGTTCTAGTCCACATTCAGCCAACTTCCTGTCATCTAAAACTTTAAGCATTTCCTGCACCTCATTCAGAACATTAATGAAAATGTTGAATGGTACTGGGCCCTGGATTAATCCTACTCGTTCTCTCTCTCCAGGTTGAGAAGGTCCCGTTGATAAGTACTCCTTGATCCAATTCTGTAGTCCACTGGTAGGTAGTTATCCCCTCCCACCTGGTAGTTATTCCCTCTAGCCCACTGTTAGCTAGTTTGCTCATCAGGATAGCAAGGGGCCCTTAGCCAGAACCTTGGCTGCAGCCGAGATAGATTATGCACAGAGCATTCCCACAGTCTACGAGGGAGGTTACTTTCTCAGAAACCAAGATTGCATTAATCTGGTGGAATTTCTTATTGAGGGATCCATGTTTGCGCCTAGTAATCAATGCATTGTTTCAAAAGGGTTTGCAGAAGGGCCACTTTGTTGTCTGACCCAGAATTCTCCCAGGAATTGAGGTTGGATGGATTGCTCGGTAGTTCCCAGGTCTCTCCTTTTTTTTCCCCCTTGTTGAAGATGGAGACAACTTTAGCCCTCCTGTTATGAAAAGGAAGAATTGTAGCTCAGTAGTAAAAGGCCCACATTGTGTCACGGGTTCAGTTCTCAGCATCTCCTCCTACACAAGGAAAAACCTTTGAAATTGTGAAGAATCAGCCAATCAGTCTATATATTACTGAGCTGGATAAGGCAGTTTTACTCAAATGTTCTTTGAGCTTCTTCCCTTATAATAGAATGTGCAGGATGTGCTGAAAAACTTAATTTCAAAAAACATAACAAAATTGTTTTTGTTACGTTAATTATATTTGCATTTATTTTCTTGAATTTTCCTTGAAATTCATTACATTACAGCAAGTTTGGTTAAAATATATATATATATATATATTGAGTCCATATTGTCAATGTGGAGGAGGAGGAGGAGGTTCAGCTTTGGACAACATTGTGCAACAAGGTGCATGAACTTTCCTTGGACAGGCCTCATTGAGATGACAAGTCTGTATATCCTGTAATTAACAATCAATAGCCCCTTAGTGCTCATGCCAATTAATCAGGCTAGGTTAAGGAGATTAATGCTTTGTTTCCATCGCTATCTCCAAAGCCCCTGCTGAAACAAGTGGCAAGATTTTGTGGATCACCTCCTTTGTAAAAAGCTTGGGTTTTCAATATTGTCAATATCATAATGATGTGGGTAATTAACGGCCAGTTGGCAAGCCTTTGCCTCACCATTAGTACAAAGGAATGGGAAAAGTACGGTGCACTTTTCTCTCGTTATCATGGTGACCTTTTCATAAATCCAGATGTTCTGACCTACTTCTTCCCATCTCCTGGACATACTGTACATGTTGAGCCACCATTAAATTTTCAGGACATGCATAGCTAAATTATGTTCAGACTAATTTAGAACCCATTTGATGCTTTGGATTTTATTCAGACCTTGTAGGAATGAGGGCTGATGCCTAAATGCATGAAATGTATAATTTGAATAACAAAATGTTCAACCTTAGTCATACACATACACTCCTTTTCATATCTTCCTTATCTTTGTATCTTTGTTGCCCTCGTCTTCTCTTTTGCTTGTGGTCCATGACTCACTGTGAACAATTTGCTCCATTCATTGTGGAGGAAGTTTCTTGGAGCCACCTCAACTTGAACTCCAATCTTAGAGAAGGTCAGAGTCGTAATGTAACCTGGGCAACCACTTGTTTCGGATGCTTTTCCCCTTGTGGATAGGGGAAGGTAGCTGAAGTGGTGCAGGCCACCATCAGTCTACTTGTCCCTTGTCCTTCTTGGCTGATTAAGCTGGCCAATGTGGGGCTGATGGCTAAGGGTGCTTCTTTGTAGAAGGGCGTTGTTCCCTCCTACTTAAAACCAACAGCACTATGTCCTTTATTAAAGAAATCTTCTCTTCACCTCCCCTGAAAGATCTACGTGGTTGTCAGTTGCTTTCTGGGCTCCATTCGAGGTTTGGTTCACATCTTCAAAGCCCTCGGTGGCTTAGGGCCCAGCAGACCAAAGGTCCACTCGTCTCCCTAGGAAAGTGCCTGAGTACGGAAACTGACTGTAGAGATCCTTCTGAGACATCCCTGCCCACAGAAGCCAGCTCGTCAGCAACGCGTTGCATCCAAACCTCGGAATGTTCTCCCTGAAGAATTATGACTGGCCCTCCTTCTTTTAACATTTAAAAACAGAGATAAGTCACATCTTTTCAGTGCAGACATTTAAAAGATGGGTTCTTAGCACACTTGTTTTTGTTATTGTAGGATTTATTGTTTCAGGCTGTTGTATTCCACTGTGATGGCTTTTCAGCAGATAAGGAGAAATATGGATGCTCAAAACACGTGCATAAAGCTTAGGCAGACTTCAAACTTGAGGACTTTGCTCCAGTGTTTGTTTTAGTAGACTCCGGGGTCCAGCTGTCTGAGTTGTGCAGAAAATAGCAATCCATGGAAGAACCAGCAACGTAACGTGTCCATGCATCCTTTGTCGTGGTGACCTTCCTATGCATGCAAAGTCGAGCCACGTTCAGGCACTGTTCTCTCTGGTTGCTGTCAAAATAATTATTGTGGTGGTGATGTGCATCAAATTACATTCATGATTTATTTATTATTCATTTATTTAAAACTTGTGTATGCCCCCCCACCCCATGCAAGGCATCTCGGGACAGCTCACAGTCGAGACATTAAAACAATCAATAAAATTACATATATTAAAACAATCCAAGTGGTAAAAGCAATAAAGCATGACTTACATTAATACTAGTTTTTAAAATACTGGTTAAATAAAAAGGTTTTGAGCTGATGCCAAAAAGAATACAGGCTTGGCACCAGGTGAGCCTCTCCAGGGAGCGCATTCCGTAATCTGGGCGCCACCTCAGAGAAGGCCCTGCTCCAAGTAGATGCTCTTTCTACCTTCAGGGTAGAAATGATGATTTATGGTGACCCCGTGAATGGACACCTTGCAAAATGTCCTGTCTGTGACAAGCCTCCTCAGCTCTTGTTAAGATGAGGGTGCGGGTTCCTTGATGGACCAACCCATCACTGGGACCAATGCTGAGAAGGTCCCTGCTTTGTTCGTCTCTTCCCAGCCCTCCTGGGAAGAGGCCCTCAGATGTGAAGTGTGGCATGCAGGTAGGATCCTACCAAGAGAAGCACTCCAAAGACTTTATTCATTCATCTATTTCAAGTTCTTCTTGGATGGGTTTCAGGGGAAGCCCCCCAAGATGTGAAACACATTGTAAGAAGAGTACAAGCACAAAGCCAGTGATAGCAGAAAAGCATTCTAGAAACACCAGGTTGAAAATCATACTCCTGTCTTGCATAAAGCATGATAGAGACTCAAAGCAACACTTTCAATTAAGCTCAAAAACATCCCCCCCGCCCGGTGCCCCTTGTTAATCTGTCGCATTTTGCATTGGCTGCAGCTCAAGGGGAACCCCATGGAGAACACATTGTCATAATCTTTGGCAGTAGCTGAGTGAAGCCAGATAAGGCCTGGACCACTTACATGGGAGAAGATACTCCATGAAGGCCACCTGAGTGTCATGTGTCAGGGATGCCTCCAGGAGAGGCCCAAGCTACCAAGCACCCCCTTCAAGGGGAGAGCATCAGCGCCCGATCGAAAAGTCCAAGACGGGGTTGGACTCAGCTGGTGCAAGGGGGATTTGTCAGCTGGCTGTAAGAAAAATCCCCTTTCAGATCTTGCTGCTCTACCTAGGGAATTTCAGTGGTGGAATAAGATGCTTGAGAAGTTTGAAGCGGCTTAGTGTGCACAGCCCTTCTCCTCTCTCCAGGTGTTTGATTCAGAGTGGAGGCCAAGTCTGCATATCTATTGTCGTTTTCAGTTTTAGAACCAAGTTGGTCGAGTTTTGCCACAAGCCCCACAATTCATGTCCAAATTAACATAGTGACCCCACATTGTCATTTTCTCTCTTTTTCAATATGGAATTTCCCCTGACGAGAGCAGCACCAGAACAACCTGGGAACTATCCTCTCAAATTGGAATCTGCTTAACACCAAAAGAAACGAAACAGGACAAATCAAAAATACTTTGTGCAAGCTATTTCTTGTGGCTTCTTCTTCCTGAAGCCCTCTTCCTCCCCGCACTGCCCCCCCCCCCGGGCAAAGAGCTTGATCTCTATGTATCATTTCCCTCCCCTGATGCAGACACAACCGAATTCTCTGGCTAACTTGGCTGAAAGAAAACCATGCCTCAAAACGAGCAATGCTCTTTGAAATAGTAGTTGAGCTGAACATGTGTTTGTTTGAACAGAAATAGGGTGGGATGCTTGATTGTTTGCATGGACCATGTAAGGAAACAAACGGCAGAATGGCTAGCATTAATACAGATCCACCTCCCCGATTCCACCTTACTCCGCTTAGCACAAGGATTACTTGTGAAATAATATTCTAGAAGACCAAGAAGTATGCAGAACGCCTCCCCTCCGGTTCGTTAAAGAATGCCAGAAAGCCCCAGAGAGTTACAGGAGTCTGTTGCCAGCCGGCCCCTGTCAAAGCTGAAGGCTGCACTGTCTGGGCCCCAAAATCAACTTCAGGAAAGGTCATGTGAAAGAAAACCCTCCATCATCAGGAAGCCCTCGGCCTCCTGGCCTTTCTGACATTCTCTGACAAACCTTAAATCACCAGTCCCGGCAGCAGACAAAACACCACAAATTTTGGAACGTTAGTCCCCCGGGATGTCAAAACACGATTGCTAACTTAGGCAATGCAACAACGCGTATGTAGCATCATATTCTCGGTATCAGAATGGCAGAGGGAGGGAATTGACTGTAAGGAATGATTTTATTTGATAGAAGAGGGGCTGTGCAGGAGTAGAAATGCCATCTTGGTTGATGGACTTGGGCTTTTCCTCCCCCCAAAAAATGTTCCCCTGCACAGGAAGGGCCTTCTGGGAACTTCCTCCAAGAGATGCACCCTGAATGAAAAGAATTTAATGTGAAGCCCTTCCAGGACTCACTTCCAGGACTCACAAGCTGAAATCGTGAACTTTTCATCACGTATATTCATGCATAGACACTGCGTTGACATGGAATCTTATATCATGCCATGATTGGTACCAAAGAATGAGGTTCAAGTTTACCCACAGGATAAACAAAATTCCCAGGTTCCAATGGAGAGAACCGATTTCCAGACCAGACCTGGTAGATTCCAGTTCTGCTCCATGAACAGGATATAAGGATGCTTGAGAAATGTGATATTTGAGATTTTTAATACAAATGGACTGGGCGTTTGTCACACTTCCTAAATGTTGCAACTCAGTTTTCCGCTCAAGAAAACAAAATGGTTATCTTGAAAGAAAATACCTTTAGGTACGCATATTTACATATGAACTTGAATGTCATTTTAATGCTGATTTAATGTAGAAGCGGTGATGATTAAACTACTAAGGATGAGTGAGTTAGTAAAGGAACAAGCTGTCAGTCTTGCTTTCTCATACCTTTATTTACATTTAAGTTCTTTCCAGCCTATTTATAACAATAACAAGCACATTGTTATAAATGTGGTAAGAGCCTCAGATAAGTTCAACAGGTAAAGCTTTTTTCTCCATGGAGAGGACGGTCTTATGTCTCCATCTTGGTGATAATGAGGAGAGACTTTCAGGGAGGAAAAAAAAGTGGCAACCTTATTTCGCTGTCGCAAACATGGTTGGATACACAGGTTTGAACCTCACTATTTGAGAGTTTCCTAGAGCAGATCAACCCTGACTGCTCTTTAGAAGGCCAGATAGTGAAGATGAAACTCTTTTATACTTTGGCCACCTAATGAGAAGGAAGGACTCCCTGGAGAAGAGCCTAATGCTGGGAACAATAGATGGCAAAAGAAGGAGGGGACGGCAGAGGATGAGGTGGCTGGATGGAGTCACTGGGGCAGTGGGTGTGAGCTTAGGTTGGGGGATGGTGGAGGACAGGAAGACCTGGAGGAATGTTGTCCTTGGGGTCACGGTGGGTCGGACATGACTTTGCAACCAACAACAACAACAAATTTGAGAGTTAGCACTCAAAGTCTTCAACCTTGGTGTGCAAATCTGTCATCTTCTTTCTCCCATATTGAATATTTTAATTCTCACGTTCTAGCCATTCTTGGTAAAAAAAAAAAAAAAAGCGCAAGGTTTGGCAAATTCTTCTCAGTGTTTATCTGCCCTCGGTTGAACATAGGTGAAAGTAACCCCAACCACAGAGAGACTGATTCACCCCTTAGTAGTCAGGTGGATCTTGGTCGGAGAATGCCAAAATCCCCATATTTTCTCAACCCTTGGGTGGAGAAGCATGGCCACGGAAAGTCTTCAGGCATCATGCAGTGTTGTGCGCAACAGACTTCGACGATACACTGAATGTACTTCTTTCTTGACGCAACGCTATACTACCCAATAGCTGAGGGACTCTGGACAGTTCACAGCCATTAAAACCATATTAGATTAAAATTAGATTCAGGTGCCTCAAATGAATAGTAAACGCCTTACCTTAGAGGTGGTGCTTTCCTAAATCACTGGGGCAGCCCGTGAAATGAAACATGCTGCATGGCATCCTGGCCCCTCTTAATGATTGGGACGGTGTTTCAGGCTGCCCCCGGGCTTTTACAAGGAAGGGGAAGGTCATTCCTTGTTGACCTGCATGACTTCTCCACAGACTGGTTAATTAGAAAGGCTTCCCCACTCTGGAAGTTCACCATACTTTAGTCTCTCAAATAGTGCTGTACTTGCCTTCGGTCACCCAACTTTTGGGCTTATGTGGGCTGCTTTTGAATAGGGACATAAGTCAACTCTGCCTAACAAGCAGCCGTTTTCTACAAATGGCAGGGGAAGAACTGCAGCCTAGCATGAAGGTTATTTAGATGCACTGAGATTAGACTACAGAGCAGAAAGCATTTTTCTTGGCCAAAATACAAACTGGAGACAGTGGAGTTTCAGTGTATATCTTATACGAGAATTATCCAAGCCAGATGCTGGTATCAATAATATTATTTATTCTTCTTCTGACATCCTCTATCTTTAGTTCAAGAATAGGGGTGTGTGTGTGAGGAGGATTCTTTGTGGGAAGGTGTTGGGATGTTTCATAGAATCATAGAATAGTAGAGTTGGAAGGGGCCACGGAGGCCATCGAGTCCACCCCCTGCTGTGGCTGGACACCACGTTACATCATCCCACTCAGAGGGCTGCTCAGGTTCTTCTTGAATGTCTCTAATGAGGGAGAGCCCCCCCACCTCTCCAGGCAGCTGGTCCACTGTTGTATTGCATGAAGAACTAATAACTAGGAAATGAGCAAATTAGAGTCTTACCACTACACTTCTACTGCCTTCAGATCAAAAGACATTTCTTCATACAGAAATGAAGGCTAAAACATAGAATAATAACCCAAGAGTGTGTATTTTGCAGAACGTTAGCATGGAGACCATTCTTTGGAGTCTCCAAATTGGGTTGTGTCTGCAGCTGACCGGGTTTGAGTGACAGGAATGGACTGGAATGAACTTAGGTCCAGCGGAAATCACTGTAACTACTTAGTCATGACCTAACTTAGTTTTGGGTAAATAAGCAGTGCAGGCCGGTTCGTTTGTCAGCCACTCCAGGGAGAGACTGAACAGATGATTGGCCTTAGTGTGGGTTGTCTCCCCTCTTGGTCCTCCGTCCCCCTGCTGGTCTCCCAGGAGAATTCACAGGATCTGGAGAGTAACAAGGCTGCCCCTAGGGGCTTGTTAGAGCAGGCCGCCTGGTACATCTTGCAAGTACTTGCAGAATCGGTAACAGAATTGGCCTTGGTAGCATTGCAATCATGAGCCTATAAACAGCTGCTCTCTCCTGCCTCGATTTTCCACAGCAATGTGGGTCTTTATGTAAGTTGCCTATTTTTCTATTTATTTATATCCTGCCTATTTCTAGAGGTCAGGACTCTGTGTCTTTATGTCCCTGACCTAGCTTCAGCCTCCAGTGCCTAAACTCCTGCCTGTTCTCAGCTCTGCTTTACCTCTGATCCTGCCACACCTTTGTCAGGTATCTCATCCTTGCCTGCTCACAATCTTGCCTTCACTTTGGTCCTGCCAGGTCTTGCCAGTATCCGGCCTGCACTTGTTCCTGACTCTAGTTTTTTCTGGTCTTCCACATTTTGCCAGACAACTGATTCCATCTTTGTCTCTGGCCCTGCCATGCTTTGTCCGTATCTGACTTGTTGTTGTCTTAGTAGGACTTTTGCAGGTCCAGAATGGCAAAGCCCACCCTGAATATGTCCTCAGAGTGTCTTGTTTCAAAGCATAGCAGGAACTCCCGGTGGGCCTAGAGAGGCTGCCACAAGCTTAATTTTCCACACGGCTTTCTCTCAGAGCCTGCCAAAATGTGAGCTGTCAGGAGAATCCAAGGCCACGAATGGTCTTTATCCAGGAAAGGGCTACCTATGTGTTTTCGATAGGAACATAGGCCTTCAAGCCCGAACACACACACACACCCCTGAACAGCCCTGTCAAGAGACCCACTCTAAAAGGAAGCAGATTCTTGATGAGTCTAGCCAGTGATGGTTGCTCCACGATGGGCAGAGATCCCACTATGGGGATCATCACTGTGTTTGGTTGAAGGTTCTTGCACCCCTGCCTGCAGCAGGGAACCTGGGGGCAACATTCACGGCCACAGAGAGCCTGCAACCATCTTTAGCAAGATGCGATTGCCGTCTTCCTACATCCACATGCAGGGTAGATCCACTGCAGTGATGGAACGGAAGAATGCCTCGCTCGCACATGAGTCATGGTATGTGTCTAGAACATTTGTAAGAGCTCCAAGCTAGATCTGGGGAATAGTTGGCAGGATGGCAGAAGCAAGAGTTGGGCCATGTGCATTTCAACTAGACTCATCCAAACCCTCTTGGCTTCCATTGATACTTTCCAGGTTGAGGAACAACTCTCAACCTTGTTTTAAATTTAACTGTGGGCCTAGTTTCACATGTAACACTCAAGGCCCCTTCTGATGCCCTCCAGATGTTTTCGACATCCAGCATTCTTTACCAGTGTCCATGCAGGTTGGGGCTAAAGGGAGTTGAACTCCACTATGTTGGAGAAAGTTACACCAGAAGCTCCAAGGAGTGTATGAGCCTGAGGGATTAGAATTGCTACCCAAACCAGCTCGCAAACTTTTATTGGTAGCTTCAGGGAAATTAGGAAACATCATGAGTGGTAGAAATGTAGAATTACAGAACAGTTAAGTTGGAAGGTCATCAAGTCCAACTCCCTTCTCCATGCAGAATTCCAAGTTCAAGCGTCCCTGACAGATGGCTTTCCAACTGCTCCTTGAATGCTTGTAGTGTGGAGGAGCCCACAACTAGTACCTCAATAACTTGTTGCCAGAAGATTAAATTAAGGGATGAAGGAGCCAAGCCTTCCCCTCATGTGTATTATTTTTAATAGCTGCAAAAGAAAAGTTTGAAGTTTAAAAAAACAAAAACAAAACCCAGAAATCTAAATCTTTATTTAGTCTTTCCCTCCTCCCCCCATGTTAGCTGGATATGAAAGACATACATGATTTTTTTTCTCCACCCAGAATACACTGTTGGATTAGGTCATAAGAGCAAGACTTATTATGCAATGCTGGAATTGTGCCTGGTCTATTCCTGAGCCAAAGCCAAGTCCACCAGCATCTGTTTTGGGATTTTTTTGTGTTGCCTTGAAAGCTAAAAGCATCCCATCAAATAGAAATAATCTCTCTGTTGGCCATGTGAAGGTGGACAATTTGCCTTCATCTTTGGACCATCTGCCTGGACATGCAACCCATCCATGGGAACAACCTCACCTTACAACACCTTCCCACAATGATTTACAACAGTGGACACCCTCTGCTTGTTTTTGGCCTACAGCAGCCATCATCCTTCACAATTGGCTGTGCTGAATAGGATTGATGGGTGTTGTAGGCCAAAACAACTGGACAGCCAGCAAGTTGCGCACCACAGGTGGATCTCGCTGAAAGAACATGTCACGAAATCACGTCTCTCTGCTAAGCTTTTAAAGGCTCGCCTCAAGCGTATCCAAAAGTCTGTCTAACAAGGAAGCTCTGCTTCTTAAACCTCCAGAGAGATGCAAGTTGTCTTTTTTTAAAAACAAATATTCTTGCAAGATTTTCAAAGCTGCAGAGGCTGGGTTTAGAGTCGAGTCAAAATTTCTCAGATGACCTCTTCCCCCACTCCCCCAAATGCTATTTGTATAGGATTTCTTTTTTGGTTCTTCCAGTCTGCCCATCCCCATAGATAAGGGGCATTTTGCAGAACGTTTGTGATGGTTGTCATTTCTCTCTCTCTCTCTCTCTCTCTCTCTCTCTCTCTCTCTCTCTCTCTCGCACGCACGCGCACACACACACACACACACACACACGAGATGTGTAGAAGAAGCAACATGCTGGCCAGACTACTAACCAAGCGGGGAAAGTGCTAGAGATAATCCTAAAGGTGACCCCCTAGAAAATGTTTAAGAATTTCTCTCCTCCCAAAAGAGTTAAGGGAAATGGTACCCCCTCCCCTTTATCAGGCCACAAGTGTGGTTGAGAGTTTTTGGGAGAGGGGCTTCTCAGCACTCTAGTGTACAATAGTCAATAGAAAGAAAATAAAATGGATTACTTGGGATTCTTTGAAATACAGGAAGGGATCTGGGAGTGGAAAAGAACACAAATATTTTCTGTGTCATTCACACAGGGCCTCAATAATCAAGTCATTGTTAGTGATGGAAAAATCACTCTGTTTTGGGGTTTGTTTTATTTCCACCTGTGTCCACCCATAAATCAATCCCACCCTGTTTCTACATTCATGTGTGGTTTTCTAAAATTCAACTCCAAATTTCCTTCAGATTCTCATGGAAGGGCATATTTAAAATAGGTATTTCTTAATCTTTTTCCCCCCCGAAAACACAGTTTTCCAACACAGTTCTGTATATATTGTTTAGCTGTGAACTGTGCCTGGACATTCAGGCAGTGTGAGTGCTGTCAGCATGTTACACTGACGCTACAAATCAGGTTTATCATGATCTATCAAGATCCAATTCTTCACATCATGCTAGTTATCAGCAGATTTTCAGGTTGTACCCAAAGGCTGGTGAAACACATCAGCAGACAAAGAGCATAATCAGAGGATCAGAAATTTGGTCATTCACCAAACCCGACAGGGACTGCCCAAAGATTACTTTTTCTCCAAGCGTTACTCCAGTTTTTGAGTCCTGTGTTCACTGATTTGGGAACCATTATCTGAGAGACTCACATATCGGTACCTGGTCTTTACTCAACCTATCCCTTCTACAAATTATGTCATAGGAGAAAGAAATACAGAGAGATGTACAGTTTCTGGAAGTTTTTAAGCCATGGGGAAGGCTTAAAAAAGCTATTTTTAAAAAAACTTTTTTTTTTTTTTAATAGCTTCTGCATAGAAACTAGGCTTCCTAGCATAATTATCCCTCCCATTTCTTGTTCAAATTAGTGATCTCATGCAGAGGTTCTCCAACTTTCTACCTCAACTTTTCACCACTTGAACGAGCTGAAAATGATGGGCAGCCAGTTACAAAATGGCAGCCCATGGAGGTGGGCAGTTGCTAGCATGGTTCTTAGCTGATATGCAGTTGCAAACTGAAATGGCTGAACTGTGGTTTGCTTGTTGCAAAGAGATTCATAACTCTGCTTCATCCGGTTAAGTATAGACTTTGGCTCTAGAGACATGATAACTCCGTGTTAGCATTTCAGAAACAATAGTGAAGAATTGTTCATTGCCCTCCTCTTATCTCCGGTCATTTCCCTCTGCTTGTCCTTTCAGTGGAGGTTCTGGGTAGACTCCAACTCCGAAGCCTGCCTGAAAGTTAGCAGACCACTGGTGGTCCCCAGGCCAGAGTTTCAGAAACATTAGTGATTTATACAACCCTCCAAGCCATTATTGGTTCCTCAGTTGGTGAAATTGACCAAAAATATGGGGGCGAAATTGATATACTTGAGAGCTGGGTTTTGTTCTGTAGAGCTCTGCTTTTTTCTTGATGGTTCTGCATTGATCCTACAGCAGTCAACTAATGTAGTTTTAAAATCCATCTATAAAAGAAATGCTGTAGGTTCACTTGCCACCGGGGATGGAGTGATGGGTGGACCATTTCATCTTGCTTTTGTGTTTTTAAGAAATAACTCTGAGACTTGGTTCTACAGAACCCTCTAAGACCATTGCCCAGTGAGACCTCACCACTAGGGAATGCTTACTCCTCTCTAAAGCCTTAATTTGCTGCCACCAAAATGAACTCTCTTTGCTTAAAAGTATCTCAGCACTCTGGTTCCCACTAGAAAGCACCCTTAAACATGAACAAAAATTAAGATATTAAGGGAATACAATGCCATTTGTTAAATAATACATGTCATTATTCCAACATTAATTATGAATTAAATATGGATTGAATTATTCTTAAATATAGTTCTCAATATGTAAGACAGACTTCCCCAGCTAAAAGGATCTCTGTTTTTTCTTCAGATAGGTGCCCCTAAAAGCTACCAAGCAAGCAGGAACAAGTTTAATACATTCCATAAATTCTCTCACAACCAGAAACCAATGTTACGTACCAGTTTTCCTCTGCCTGAAACTCTTTCTACTACTTATGGCTTCTAGGATTATTTAGATGGCTGAGATAGTTGAAGTCCCCTCTGACCAGACAGAAAATAAGAACCTAGAAACATATTTAACATAACTTAGTTGCCTCATAAAATTACCATGTTGGGTATAGTAAATTAAAAAGTATTGTTTACTCAGCCATATCCATTTATCGTTTTTATAGTTTTACTGGTAATTTTATCAGAAGATCAAGTTATGCATACTGTATTGTATGCTTCTAGAGAAATGTATGACTGTACATGAATTAAAGCATAGTAAAAAGTACTGCATATTTTTCAATTTCCACCCAAGATTTCTGTGGTGCTTGGGACCCCATCCTCAACCCCATTTCCCCCACCCCCGAAAAAAAAGTGGCTTCAAAATTTCGAGGAATGTTACATCTCTGTTGTGAGCACATTTCACGCTGATACATCCGGGGACCAAAAAAATGAAGCTTTACCCAGTCCCTTTCTGATCTTTCCTGTGCATCCTTCATTTTCTCCGATCATGGAGAACCTTTGCCTGCTCTGATTTGCACTGATTTGGGATGTTTCACCTGGTAAACTCAAGTGACCAAGGTGTTTGGTTTCTTTTCTCTATTCCTTACTGTGAATCAGAGAAGAAATAGGGGAAAACAGGGAGAAAACAGGGAGGGGAAAAACAAGCTGATAAATAGGATGCATGGAAGTTACAACAACAGTGTTGTGTAGGGAAAGGACCATCAAAAATGAGAAGGTAGCCGGGACCTGGTTTTGGGTTCCTGGGACTGGTCATTCAGAGGTCTAGAACTTCAGCTCCCTTTCAGAACCAACCTGGCTCATCTACCAGAGTCTGGGGACCCAGGAGTACCTCCCTGAACAGGTGTGGCCTATGGATTGGTGAAGAAAGGTGTGAGTCACCACCAAAGCAGGTGGCTCACTCTAATTCTGGCCAGAGATAGATGACTGTTGTGACTGAGAAAATAGCTGCACAGCACAGGTCATAATAAATATCATTTCTTGTTGAAATCTAAATATACTTGAGTTGTGGCCTGTGTTTTCTTCATTGATCTGTGCCTTGCCTCCTCCTCCCCAGCTTGATGTCCCTCAGCTTGTGGTTCAAAAGTCCTATGATTTAGCTTGCCCTGCATTGTACCATTTCAGGTTGCAAGCAGAGAAGCATGCGCAGAGGGAAGGTTGGCCTATCTCAGGAATCCATATTCGATGGAATGACAAGAGTCATCAGAGCTTATCCGTATCATTTTGGGAGGTACCCATAGCAGCAGCTGTTGGAAGCAGAATTTTGGGAGGTATCCTTTCCTAGCAGTTGTTGGAAGTTGAATCTGGGATGGACCCTTGCTCTGATTCAGCGAGACAATCCTAAAATCTTTGCATTCCTCATCCATGAGACACTTGTCAAATCTCGGGCCTTGGCTAGTTCTTCCAAAGATGCTCCACATCCTCTCACTTGGCTTCTATCCCCCTGGTCTTCCTTTGAACTTCTCATTCTGCAAAGACAGGGGAGGGAAACCTTGTGCCCCTCATTTCACATGCCCTCTTCAAATTATGGGTTTAGACCTCCCTCCAGCAGGAAAATCTGCCTCTCCCTGGTGGAAAGGAAGCTGGCTGTCTGGAAGAAAATGAGAACAAGGGTGGCAGAAGGGTTCCTGCCCATGTGTTGACTTCCATCCGATCCAGCACCTGTTGGCTTCTGTCCCCGACAGTTTGGTCCCAAAGGAATGTGGGCCTGAACATAGAATAACATGAAAGCAACATGCTGGGAGCAAGGAGAAGTTACAAACTCTACGGAAATTGATAATAGCTTTAAAAAAGAAAAAAGAACACCAATCCTGATCAAAAAAAACTTTGGGGGAGGGGGAAACTTTAACCACCCAAAGCTCTGAAGCTATTTGACCTTGCGGCTGACATTATTCCGTTTCTATGCAGTGGCACGATGGGTGGAAACATCCTTTAACTGCCAGACGGCACTTTACCGATAAGCTGGCCAATTAATAATACTGATTTGAAAAACCCAAGAGGAGGTAAAGGGGAAAAGCCCTTTGACGAGTCGTATTTGCACAGTGCTAAGCATCCCTTTATACCTGATCTGGTAAACAGAGTATTTGTGGAGCTCCGTACTGCTGAAAAGCTTGACGGACTGCAGTGATATGTCGGTCTGATAATGTGCCACTCCCAGCCATTGAACACTCCTTATCAAGCCTTTGTGCATACATGCCTTTGGAAAGAGACGGCTCCCAGTGCATGTATTCCTCTTCCTCCTTGACGCTGGGAGTCCGACCTCGGCAATCTTGCTCAGCCACTTTATCAGGGCTGGGGGTGGTGGGAAGGGACAGAAAAAAACAGAAGGGGCTTGCAAGCTTCTGGGTGGGAATGAGCCAGGTTGAGCTTCGCTGAGAACCCTATGCCAACCGCTCGGATGGGCCATGTGGAGTCTGCTTGGCCACCGAGGGTTGCAAATGTTTTGATTTAATTATTAAATTTATGCCCCACCTCTTTTCCTCCGTGGAACCCCAGGCAGCTCACAGAATTCTCCTCCTCTCCATTTTGTCCTTACAAGAACCCTTGGAGGAGGTTAGCCAGAGAGTCTGGTGAACTTGCAGGGCCAAGTGGCTTCTAGAACCCAGATTCCCCTGCTCCAGCACGCTAATGCCTACAACACACGGCGTCTCATGACACTCAAGGCATTGGTTACATGGAACTCCATGTTCAGAAGCTGTTGTTGAGTCCACCTTGGGCTCTTCAGAAACCCAGATGCTCAACTAGATTCAAATACAATTAACAGAATTCAGATTTCTTGCTGCAAGTTGTGTGTGTGTGTGTGTGTTGTTTTATTTTAATCATCCAGACATATAAAGCTCAAAGCCCTCAGAAGTTCAACAATAGCCCTAAGCTGTAATTCTTTGGTGTAAAGCAACTGAAGACAATAGGAAATGCATTTCATTAATAAGTAAGTTCTGTGTACTTTCCAAAACACGCGTTGCCTAGTTCTGTTCTCACTTCAGGGAATATTTTAATAGTGGAAAGGATGGAGGCAGGGTAGCGGTAGGGATGCCCTTCATATTTCCAGCTGATAATGAGAAGTTAATAAACTTGGGATTTTGTGCTGTGCAGAACCTTGTGACATCTTAATCTTTATTAAAGAGCCTTTAACTATCGAGGAGTTGCTGGTGCGGACTGGCACGGTTAGAATCGACAAACACACAGACTGGTCAAATGAACTGTTAAACTCATCTGTAATCCATCAGAGAAAGAACAAGTGCGGGAAACCTCGACTTTCTGCATATATCAATCATGCTTTCTTAAGTGGGTGCCAATTAATTTATATTTCTTTTATATTAGACAGCTCCCAAGATGATTTGAAGGAAGGCTTTGCTTTATTAAAATCTGAACGGAAAGCTACCCCCACAAAATTCCCTTCTGTCAGCATGTCACACATTGTCCCGTACGGGAGGGGAGAAATATAAGGTTTTTTTTCCACATACTTGAAAAATGTCACTTTGCTCTGATAGTGAAACCAACAAAACATGTAGGAATTCCTAAATCAATGACTAGTGTTTCTACGACAAATGTTGCAGTCATTTTATCATCAGAATCAAGTGCAGTAACAAACAATTCACCATCCCATTTGCAATTTGATTTTGCTTGCTGTTTCAGACACAAAAAGATAGCAAAGATGAGATTTTTAAAAAATCTGTCTATTGATCTATCATGAGCCAACTTTCGTTACTTTTCTCAGCCCCACAATGCCCCTTCCCCAAGATCTTAGCGAAGCTGCATTACTGCATGTTTTCCCCACTTTATTATTAAGTGAGCCGCATTTCTGAGTTTATGTAACTCAGTATTAATGTGTTGAAATACTCTTTATCGATCTGGTAAACATATATAAATAGAGATGGCAAGGGTAGACATCCCTATACATTTAACAAACTCATTCTTGGGAGGTTTTTTTTTTTTTTAATTACTGTTTGCTAATCCAATGAGGGGAAAGGGGAGGGCACACTCTTTGTCAGTATTCAAGCAATTAAGATAATTAAAAAAGAAAGCTTATTGGGTAAACATGCACTTAGATTGTGACCTCTTAATTAATGGACTACAGGGAGAAATTACAGCAGTGGGAAGATAATTAACGCATGCATTTAAAAGGGACTGTAAAACAAGGGCATTACAGTGTAGTAAAATTGAACCACTGGAGGGTTATGGACATAAACAGAAGAATGAGATATGCATATGTGTGTCTCCAAACACTTGAGGAACCCGACTCAGTTAACTTGGTCAGTGTGCAAGGCAGCTTTCTTGGTCTTGCTGCAAAATTAACTGCAAAAGTCCATTTGGCGAAGGGATTTCTTTATATTTTTTAGCAAATGTGCTTTCACTTCTTTTGAGTATTTCAAATGCATTTAAGAAATTGTTCTCCCTTATTTTGCCTCTAAAAAGGGGGTTCATCAAAGCAGCATGCAGAGTATACAAAAAAGAATAATCATGAAAGCACAATATAGTGGCAAACCCAAAACTAACAATTGATACTGTGAAACAGCAGTTTAATTTTCCCCTGCATGCACAACAGTACCATATTTTGTGCACAAGGTGTTTAATATAACTTGCATTTGCAAGAAATAAGGCAGCTAATATTGTACCTACTCGAATCTATTTTGGGTGGATGGACAGACGGACAAATGAATGATGTTTCAGTTCTGTTAGACTTGGGACTGAATCCTGTAGCTTCTCCACGTTCTCTGGTGGGCATTAGGTTCTTTGGACACGGAGCAACCAGGTCCTATTTTGATGGACTCTGCTGTGCCCCAGCTTCCCCTGCAAGGTCAGGTAACACACCTTGGTAATGGGGAAAAGGGGTGAGCTGGCAGGGAGGATAGAAAGAGACTGGGGCAGTCTACCAACACTCAGAATGGGACAAGCGCTGCCAGAATCCATCCCCCCGCCCCTCCCGAGTTCTCATGGGCTTCCCCCCAGGTTTGGCCCAGTCTTCCAAAGAGAGCTGAGCCAAGAGGAGGCCCACAAGCGCTGGCTGAGCGCTGGCAGTGCAACCGACGACTTCTTCCACAGCAGCAGCAGCCCAAGAGTTGGCAGGAGCCATCCCAGAAAAGGGAGGCTGCTGGAACTGCAGCTGCTGGAGGTGCTTTGCGGGCAGGCAGCCTGGGACTGGATGCCCCGTGAGCAGCCGCCTTGGATGCAAGGGGCCACTGCTGTTGGAGTGGCTGCAACTGGCACACGAGTGGGTGCTCCTTGGCCCCCCAAGAGGGGAATTCCTAGCAAGTGCCCTGCGAATGCCAGGCTCACCCCACAGAAACTCAGACACTGAGCCTCCACAAAGTGGACTGCACTCTGAGCTGACCCCGGGGGATCTGATGGATTCCCAACCCCAAACGGATTACCCACACATTCCTTACTCACACTGATTCCTATCCAAGCAACCATCCAAAAAACATGCTCAGGTGAAGCCCATTGGGGTAGAGATCACTGCAGTGCCATTGGATGCATGTAAACCCTCAGAGGTTTCTGTTTGCATAGGGTGCAAGCAAAAGGATTCCACCCTGAAGTCCTTTGGAAAACAGCCTGCAAATACTGCATTCACACAGAGCTGGGGGGAGTAGCAAAGCGCTACCGCAGAATGAGAAATGGCAAAAGGTTTTGGAGCATTTTGATCTGGGGAGGGGGGGGTGGAGACAGACAGGTGTGGCATGGAGAAGATTTATAAAATTAAAATTATAATTGATAAAATTCTCTCTCTCTCTCTCACACACACACACACACACATCTCCATCTATCACTTTTGCATCTTACCAGTGCTCAGGGACTTGACAAAGTCAGCTTGAAGTAGGCAAAAGAACGAATGCAC
The DNA here is from genome assembly GCA_023646645.1 of Varanus salvator macromaculatus. NCBI lineage: Eukaryota > Metazoa > Chordata > Lepidosauria > Squamata > Varanidae > Varanus > Varanus salvator. Next base: position 6,134,004 of record JAIXND010000800.1, on the reverse strand, counting down.
TCGTCATTTCCGTTTCCAGTATTTTGATTTGCAGAAGGGATGTTTCTTTGCAGCAGCAAAACAGAGCAAGATTCTTGTAGCAAAGTAAAGACTAGTGATTCGTTACGGCTTACCAACATGCATTGTATAAAATGGACGAGAGTCTATTGATTCATGATAACTTCATAAACTGTCAAGGTGCTACAAGACTCTTGAGTACTCTAACCCTATTAATGAGCATGCTGGGACAAGCCACAGACGTGGCTACTGGTTGAAATGAATTTCAAAGGACATTTAACATGTTGGAGGAGGACAGACCTGTCAATGAGTAATAGTCATGATTTCTGAATAGAACCTCCACATACAGACACCTTGTGGCTCTGCATTTCAGTGGCTGGGAACAACCCTGAACTGCCTGGCTATGCAGTACTGGGGAAAGGAAAGGGTAGGAAAGTCTTTGTCTGGCTTTGCAGAATTATCTTCAGAACATTGCTCTTCTCCATTTGATGGATCTCCCTGGCTTCTCTCCAGGATGCTCCACGCTGTAGCAGCAGCGAATGATTTGAACACACCTAATACAAATGGCAGTCGTGTACCTTTGGGGTTTATTGGAACCCAGCAGTGATGAGGTTGTTCATATCTCCCTGGAAGGGCATTCCAAAAGGGTGGCTCTACCTCTGAGAAGGGCCTTTTCTCATATTCACCAAGCAAACAGCTCTTTCTGGTGTAGATCATACAGCCCTAAACCAGACTGGGCTTTAAAGGCTAAAACCAGCAGCTTGAGTGGTCAGCCAGAATAAATGTTGCAGAACACAAGAGGCTGAACGCCTTCCACTCACATCTGTTCTAGCTACCGCATTCTATATCTGTTGCAGTTTCTAAATTACCTCCAAGAACAGCCCTAATTAGAGTTTGTTACGTGTTGTCAAGTTATCTCCAACTCATGGTGACCTCATGCATGAAAGCCCCCCAAAATGTCCTACCCATGACAACCCAGCTCAGCTCTTCCAATTTCAGGGATGTGCTTCCTCGATGGATTCCATCCATCTCATATTTGGTCTTCCTTTTCTTCTTTTGCCTTCAACTTTCCCTAGCATGGTTGTCTTCTCCAGGGAGTTGTGCCTGCTCACGATGTGCCTGGAGTAGGACAGCCTCAGTTTTGTCATGTTTGCTTCTAGGGAAAGTTCTGGGTTGATTTGATGCCAGACCTGCTTGTCTATCTTTTTGTTGGTCTGCTGCATTCTCAACGCTCTCTTCCAGCACCATGTTTTTGAATGCATCCATTTTCTTTCTTTCAGCTTTCTACACTGTACAGCTTTCACACCCTTAGATTGTGATAGGAAATACAATAGTATTGGATGATCTTGCCCTGGGTCTCCCCTGGAACATCCTTGCAATTGATGATTTTTCCTTCCTCTTCCATTGCTGCCCTTCCACGTCTCCATCTTCTTCAAATTTCTTAGCTACAGTCTCCATTTGGGTTGATAATTGAGCTAAGGATCAACCTTTCACAATTTCTATTTCTTCACTGTCAACAATATAGTTTGATAATTCTTTTACCATCATGATTTTTTTTCTTAAAATCCTGCTGCAGTTCTGCTTTTGCCCTTTCATCTTTCACGTTCATCCCAAGTCCTTTAAATTTGCCTCTGCTTTCTCCCAGTAAGATGGGATCATCTGAGTACCTTAAATTATTGATGTTTCTTCCACCAATACTCATTGCTTCCTCTGATTTTAATCCAGGTTTTCTTATAATATGTTCTGAGTATAGAGTGAACAGGTAGGGAGGCAAAATACACCATTGTCTGATGTCTTTGACTATGGGAAACCATTCGATTTCTCCAAACATTTCCTACTTTGTGAGGGGGTGTCACATGGAGATGGGGAGAGGCCTGTTCTCCCCTGCAGAGGAAAGCAGGACGCACTCCAATGGAGCAAAGCTCAGGGAGCCAAGGTTCAATTTGAATGCCAGGAAGCACTTCCTGACAGTTAGGACCCCGAGGGCGTGGAATGGGCTTCCACGGGAGGTCGTTGAGGCCCCATCGGTGAGGATGTTCAAAGATAGGCTGGACATGTACATGGTGGGCATGTCATGAGCGGAGCCGGCTGGTGCCGGAGGTCAGACTAGATGGCCCAGGAGGCCCCTTCTGACTCGCTCTGTTTCTATGTTTCTATGTTTCTATGTTACTTTCCTAACAAGTAGTTTCTTCTCCTGGATACAGGTTATGCATCAGGATGATCAGATCCTGAAACACCCCCATTTCTTTCAGAGCCATCCACAGCTTTCATAATCAGTGCAATCCAATGGCTTTGCTGCATTTTATGAAGCATAGGCTCACCTTCTGATATCCATTTGGTGAGCTCCAGTCGCCAACAAATATTTTGCAATATGATCTCTAGTACCTCTTCCTATCTGGAACCCAGCTTGAACCTCAGGCGTTTCTCATTCCATATAATAGAACATTTTCTGTTGTGACACTGAGCACCACTTTGCTTTCATGGGAAATCTATGCACTGGTCCCATGGTCACTGCAGTCTTTTTCACTTCCTTTCTTGGGGACTGGAATGTATACTGAATGTTTCCGGTTAGTGGGCCATTGTTTTTTTTCCGTATTTGTTGGTGCATTCTTGTTAGAACTTGGACATTCATTCCCTGCATTTCAAGACAGTTCTACTGTTCCTCCATCTATTTTGGGTGCTTTGCTCCTTCCAAGTGCTTTTATCCTAACAGCTTTCAATCTGCTTTCTAACATTCAGATTTCTCTTTGAAGAAGTCTGTCTTCCTTTCATTTCTCTTGCATAGTTCTTCCGTATATTCTTTCCACTCTCTCTTGTCTAGGAGTAAGATAAGGTAACCCCATTTCTCTGACAGGCTAGCTTTCTGGGTGAAGGTCTGTACTTGCAGATGGAAACAGCACTCCCCAGAGAAAACTTCATTGACCCAGTGAGAATTAGGTCTATATCATTCAGACAACAAGGGAATGTGTGCATGTGGAGATAAGTCCATTTTCCCCAAGACAGTACCTGCAAACTGAAGTTAATCTAATCTGAAGTAATTGCTAGAAGCTGCAAATAGCTTTTTTCTGCTCAGGGACTCATATAGTTGGGGCAACTTGTTAAGGACTGCATAGCTGTGGACACACTCACAGATAGGGGGTACGAAATGAAAAGCAGATAGTGTCTTTTTTGCCACCCTACTTTCCTGTCATTCTTCATTTTTCTCTGCCAACTGACCTTCTCCCTCCTCGTCCAGGGGGCTGTTGGAGAACGAATGGGGCATCCTTTCCAGAGGATGCTTGAAGATAAGTGTTGAAATTAAGGTGAGGGCAAGACACAGCCTTATTTCTGCTCACAGCTTGCCCAGCCTTGTATTAATGGCTGCTCTTGACCTCCAAGCAATGAGCAGGGTTGGCTTGTAGATCCCTCCAAGCTGATCATCTGCTGATGGTACTGGAGGATACCTTCTTTTTCTGGCCCGTTGGAAATCCTAGGTCAGGGTGTTGGTCCTATCACCATTCCTCATGGGATGACCTTGCATGACCTTGGAATGTGCACCAGGAGTAACTGCCCCTCTCATTCCCACCAGAGTGTTTGTCTTAGGCAACTGCATTCCCAGAATTTGTGACCCTTGGTCATGCTGCCTGGGGATGATGGGAGTTGAAGTCCAAGACATCTGGAGACTACCAAGTTTGAGTGGGCTGGCCTAGGCAGAAGGTACCTTCTCCAATAGCCAGATATACCCTTTCCTTGTTCCGGAAAATTAACAGATTCCTATTAATGAGGAATGGGGCAGAAATAAATGGTAATGCATACAACCATTCCCCAAATCTTTCACCCATGTCCTTTTGTATTCTTCTCTTGTTTTACTAATTGAGTACATTAAATAATACATCCACAAGAAGACTGCCTAATGCAAGATACTTTTCAAAGCTTCTTTAATAATAGTTAAAAAAAACTATTTGGGATTTCAACCATAATGGCTATCCTTACTTGCCAAAACATGACTTCTTAGCAGGTGATTTTCATCAAGTACAACTGAAAGAGTACCTAAATGAATTAGCAATAAAATGGACTTAGGTCCACCAGTGGGAGCCTCCATTAATCTTGGTTTAATCACTAAAGAGATGCCATTCACTTTTCTTAAGAAGTCACATTTTTCTCCCCTTGCCGGTGAACAGATTTCATAAAGTAACATATTTCTAATGAAATGGCTCTGCTTGAATTAAAAACCCTGAAGGTTTATGCAGATTTCAGTTTTGATTACTGCTGGCATGGGCTCTTAGCTGACTCCGGAAGGTAGGTCCGTATTGAAAAGGTCCCAGCATGGAGTTCATAATATTCTTTGAAATAAAATACTGCACTTGTACTTAGTGGCTTTAATCAGCTCTGACTTTTGATAACCCAACAATAGCTAATTAGAATAACACCTGCCTTCTAAGTCATGTCATGTAGGTTAGTGCCAACAAGAAACCTTGTATCTTAGCTGCATGATTATTACAGAGTCAAAAATCTATCTGTACAAAACATTAGAACTGACACTCGGCAAGTCTGGTAGCCATTAGGCAGGTCTTATTTTTTCTGATGCATTTTGAGTCTCCCACTACCTCTACACAACCACTCACTGGCATCCGTGAAAGGGAAATGTTTTCCATTGAGCCAACGATGCAAAAACCCCATGAAAAACTGCCTTTACTTTCATCGTCCTAATTATGGCATGTTGTAGCTGTCTATATATCTGAATGTGGTACATATTCCTAACCCTCGTTGGAAGAGGTTGACGATTTATTTGTAGAATTTGCAGAGGTTCTGGTGCCAATGATTCCGTTTTATTTTTATTTTCGATCTGCCATGGAGCTACAGAGCTGCATTGTGTGTGCTTTCTGAATAATGTGGCAATTTGAAGGATGAATTCAATAGACTATGGACATTTTATTTAAAATGCAACTTCCACATTGCACATATTAAATGCACAAACAAACATTTTTGAGAATTATTATTTATTCCTTCTGCCCTCGGTCTTCCTTCTACTGGAGTTTATTATCCAGTGTGTTCCACTGTCAAAACTTCCCGTTCTAGAAGTCATAAATTATTGCCTCATTGAGGGTCATCTTCTACTCATTAATTTCCTCACAAATAAGTTTTTTCCTCTTCTTCACCACAAAGCCACTCAAGCAAAACTGAAACAAAACATCCATCATTAGCTAAGGGCATAGAAACCCTCTAACAAGTGCTAGGGAGCTAGCAAACAAGATACATCCAATGATAAAGTGATGGATTTGCTCACCCCTGGGCATTAGGAAAAAAAATAAAATAACAGGCAGCTTTCCCCCTTTTTAAGTTTCTTTTTTCAAGAGGAGATTACCCTCCCAATGAAGTCCAAATAGGGAACTCTTCTGGCAAATTAACTGTACCCCTTTCTCAACCCCCTGCTTAATAATTCCATGCAATGGAACCTGCCATTTAAAAGTGCAAGGAAAAACAAAGTCACAAGCACACAGTTCGGCCGAGTTTTCCTGACAACGGTATGCTAAGTTGGCTGTACTTTCCATATGTTTGAGAGTTGGTCCCATTACGGCTTGACAATTTAGCTCCGTTAACTTTGAATAAACACATGTGTGCATATCTGCACATACATTTAAATATACTTAGTAAATACATTGAGTAGAAGCGTCTCAGGGGAACCTCTCCGAAATACCTTGTCATTTTTGAAAAGGAAAAGGAGGAAATGTTATTGCTTATTAAAAGAAAGTGGTCTCCAGCAAGATCCATAACATAACTGGCCAAATATCTAGCAAGCTACAGAGAGGTCCAGTTTCCCTGTAGATGGACAGTTACAGTGGGGCCCTGGAGCCCATTTAAGCACCTCCCCTCCAAAGTCTATAGTTTAAAAAATTATATGTGCTGGAAATACATTATCCAGTTACAGTCCCGGTATTGCGCAGCCTTTGGTTCCATATTTATGTTTTACCTTCTGTAGCCAAAGCTCTCTGGGTGTTTTACAGCAGTTCCTAGAGTCAGGACAAATGAACCTGCCTATGCACCAAGACAGCTTGAATAGCTGCTTTTCCAGGTGCACCCAGGTGGGAAATCTCGGTCCGTCACCTGCACTGGGAAAGGGTGATGAGGAGGAATTCAGCCAGTGGCTTAGCCCAGCCCGGCCCTCGCTTCACATGCAAACAATGCCTGTCCTGAAACACTGGGCTTTGATCCTTCTCATAGAATTATTAGTGGGGTAACCAGACACATACAAGGCTTCTTCCTTTAGTCAGAATGGGGTGGAAGCGCGGTCTAACAGATTCCACATTGCTACTAGGTTTTTTTTAATTGGTTGGTGCTATTTTGTTCCTTGCCTTTAATTGCATTTGTTTTATGCTGTGCTTTATATAAGGTTTTGTTTCATTGAGATTCTATTTTCAGACCTCTCGAGTATTCTATTTTTCTTTTGTTTAATTATTTTTTATTTTCTTAAGATAAACAAATTACAGGTTAAACTAAATCTGCTTCTGAATATTTTCCAAGTGCACAAGTTAAGTGTTCTTCTTGAGCAGAAAGGTGGGACATTAATTAAATAAACTGAGGTAAGAAATGAACTGCACCTTCTCTCTTAGTGATACAAGCCTGGATTCACCTGAATGAGTTGAGAAGATGCAAGACCAGGCTCTGTTCTGCTGTCTTATAAGGGAAGAGGGAAACTGTCTTACTGCATCTGATTGTCTGGAAGGACTAGCAATGGCTCTCCGAGTTTCTGGGTTCCATTACTGAAAACCTCTGCAAGGAACCAGGTTGGCATGCAGGTTAACACAAAGGGTGGACCATCCAGTTTGGAGGGGCTTGCAGTGCAGACAGTTCCCCCACCTGAAGTACCCCAAACACTGAGAAACTTTAGCTTAAAGCTCTTATATCCAGCCACCCAGAGCTCAGAGAGTCATTTCAAACTCTTAGAATGGGGGGAAACTGTACAAAAGCCAGGGAACCACACATGAAAGGTGTTTGGGGGGAAAGAGGTGAGTCCCTCCAGGGTAAAGTCTTAGATGCTGCAGTTCTGCATCCATCTATCCCTTCCAGAAGTCCTTCGTCAGCCCTGTGAATGCTGCTTTTGTCAAGTTCGTCAAATATTGCTTTTAATTTTCAAGTCCTTGTTTCACTCTGTTTGGAAATCACCTCTAATTTTAAAGAAGTTGGGTATAATTGGATGGATGGATGGATGTGAACATTTGTGACCTGGGAGAAGCAGATGATCTTCAAGGTACAATTTAACCCACCATCTTGGGACTCCTAAGTAGGAATGTGTGGACACTACCCTCAAACGCCAAAGAACGCTTGCTAGGAAGGCTGACCTGACTCAGCCATTCAGGGGGTTGGGTGGCTGCCATCTCCCCTTGCCCATGTCCCATTCTGATGGACATTCTCAGCCAGTTACAGTCCCCATCCACTCCCTGGAAATGGTGCTCCACTCATTGTACTAACCCAAGTTACTTCCTAGTTTTGGCCTCAGCCTAACCTTGCTGATCTTTACCCAAAGCTTTACCTCCCTTAAAGGTTTATCATGAGCCCATAACACTTGGATTCTCCCTGAGCATTTGCTTTCAGCATAATCTTGAAGGATAAAAACTTTCATTCCATGGGGCTTTCTCATCCCTTTGACATAACTGAAATGCGTATGTGGCCTATAGGAGATGGTCCATAGACTGTCCATAGGCTGTGTATCCTCCACCTTGATTTTTCCTAGCAAATACATTGAGTCGCTGCGCTTGTACATGGCTAGGATCAAGCATTGCTGCTACCTCGCCGTGCCTTTGCTACATGTGTCTGTCACTCAGCATGCTGGTGGGTTTCACTCCGCTCTGCCCCGGCCCTCGTTATTCCTGCTCCCCTCCTGCCATTTGTCATGTTAACCTCAAGCCGAGAGGGCGGGCATCTTCTTTGCATCCGCCGTTGTGTTTGCCATACCCGATCAGTGTGATTGATCATTGCTTTCAGCACAGGTTGGTAATAAGCTCTTTTGAGAGACTCACACATTTCCCAGAGGGCAGAAGTGGTATGGCACTTATAAACTGGCCATTCATCAACTCGTTCCCTGGTGGGCCTGTCTGAAGGCTAGGAAGCCGGTGGCCTGGCCTGGCCTGGCCAATTTCACCTAAGCCTGATCTTGCTTCCAAGGCTCAGCAAAGCATTTATAAGGAGCACAGGAATTAACAGAGTCTCTGGCTGAACTGCAACAGATGCAACGGAAGTCTTCAACATACGACTCAGCTCGGCCACTGCTACTTAAAATGTTGCTAGTCTTCTTGGAAGACTTGGCTTTCCTTTAAATCCCTTGGGTTAGGCCTAAGGAGGAAAGCTTCAATTCAGTCTGGATTTCTCACTGCGAGGTATTTGGGTGCCAGGCCTGCTGGCCGTTCTGCACAGCCCTGTAAAGTTGCACTGACATGCATAGCCTTCTCTGTTGTGGCCCCAGTTTTGGGATGATCTCCTTACTGAGGCCTGCCTGGCACCAACTCCGTTATGCTTTGCATGCCAAGTTAAAATTACCCTCCTTTCCAAGGGACTTAATAGCATTTATTTATCCACATATTTCTATGCTGGTCAAAGTGGCAAGTAGGCTAGAGGTTCCTCTTTTTTAGAAAATATTCTTCATATAGTTCTAAGTCCCATTTCTAATTTTTTGCCTTTTGACATTCGCATGCTGTTTTTTTTAAATTTTGTTTACGGTCTGTGTTTTTTACGAGTTGTGAAGAACCTCAAAAAGAGCTTTGGCTGATGAATGGTATATACAGGGAAATTAATTATTTAGTATCTAGCAATAATGAATTACAGAATCAGTGCATTGTTATCATGTGAACAAATGATTGCATACCTGCCTTCTTACCTATAAGTAAATACTTGCTAAGTGGCAAAACCCCACTGTCTGGTTTTACATACGATACCTGTGGCCTATCATGAGAAACACACAAAGCTGTCTTCTACTTGGTCTGATTACTTTTCAGCCTAACCTTGGAGTGTCTGTTCTGGAAAGGGTTTCTCAGAACCAGGGATCTTCCCCATTCTTTGCTTCCTGAACCTACTTGAACTGGCACAGGAACAGACGAATCTCACAATTCTGCATTCCGTGATGTTCGGTTGTGTTATATCTCCCACTCTTCATGAAGAAGTTTGTGCATTGTTGCAACTTCTTGAAAACCGAACTCTTCCAACTTCTCTCTCATCCTTTATCTGGAATTTTCTCATGCAAAAGAGCTGCTCGGCCATGGAGTTATGGTCCCTCCCAATTGATCAGTACTGAATTGTGCAGATTTTTCAGCATCATAACCTTAAGGGTGAGTCCTCTCCCAGGCCAAAGGTTACAAATGACAGGTGCAACCAAAATAATGACCAAATCTCATTGGCTGATCTTTGCAACATCAGCTGCCTCTGCTTGCTTTTTTCAGCAGGACTTTCTTGAAATAACAGTGAAGTTATTTCCTGCTTTTAAAAGTACAGTTTTAATCTTAACGAAAGATTTAATGCCTGCTGAAGTGTAAAACAAACCACTGTGTTACAAGCGCAGCCTAATCAATCAAATCTACATAGTTCACCGAAAAGTACCTGTATGCGGTTTTTATATCAAAATGTCTGTAATAATAAGAGACGTTTATTAGCACCCATAAAGCTTTTTCAATTTAATCCTTCTTTAAATAACGCCAACAGCATTAAAGCAAATCTCTCTATAGCAAGCATGCCATAAACAGCCCGCAACACAAGATTTAAAAGCCATTACAGAAATCTCTGCAAGAGTCAAAGACTGGGGTAGTGATTGGAGACACTAGGGAGTGGGTTAGGAAAACCCTCCAATTATGGTGGACAACCCTTGTCATATAGCATTATGGAGTATTAACCAAGTGATCCACTAAGAATTCCAGTACAAAAAACTCTGAATTACAGTGTAGACTGAATATATTAATTAGAACTCTGACTGCGTCCATTCAGCAGGTATAGAATACGTCGGAGGGCGTGGAGTTGGATGCCTGGGAGTTTCCGGGTTCCATGGCAGGTTAAATATTGAACTCAGACTAAGATCCACTCAGTCTCGTGTGCTGCACCTAAAATCATGCAGCCCTTGAGGAGTTTTCTGACCCTTGTAGTGTGTCATCGGCACCTGGTATTTGGAAATATACTAATTCTGCAGGGCAACATCTGTTCCGTTCTTGCCCATTCTGTGCAAAAATGTACTTGAAGGGAGCAGCAAACACTCTGAGGCTGTGGTTTTCAACCTTTCCACCACTGGGGACCAGCAGAAACAGGAAAACTACCTTAGGGATCACTGAGGCAGAAACAAAAAGCAGCATACACAGAATATGGTATTCTGTGCATTACCGTATTTTTTGCTCTACAAGACACACTTTTTTCCCCCTCAAAAGTAAGGGGAAATGTCTGTGCGTCTTATAGAACGAATATGTGTGTGCAGTAAGTCTGTCAGATGTGCAGCCCATGGGGAAGTGATGGGGAATGTGCCTGTGATGATGTGCCCATTTGAGTCAGAATATTTTTTTTCTTGTTTTCCTCCTCTAAAAACTAGGTGCGTCTTATGGTCAGGCGTGTCTTATAGAGCAAAAAATACAGTAGTTTCTAAACATAATACTGAGATACAGAGAGAGACAGACAGTTAGTTCTCCAAAACAACTGGAAACCTATCAACAAAAAAAGTCAACAAAAGCAAATACTGGAATGGGCACAGCATGGCTTCCAGCCAGTTCCCACTGAGCCGTTGCTCCCCTCCCTGGCCTCCCCAGCACCAGAAATCCCCACAAACACAATGCCAGCCAAGGAAGAGGTGGTGGAGCACAACCAGCCCCCATGCTGGTCCTCAGTGAGCGGGATGCAGCTTCCCTCCCCAGGGACCGGCAGGAAATCTCCCACGGACCGATGCCAGCCATGGACCAGTGGTGGACAGCCCTTGTTCTGAGGGATTTTCTGCAGCCCTCTTCTGAGTTCAGCAACACTGAGCAGATCAGTAATGATCGCTGAGCTAATGTGTGTGCAACCCCGAGACAACATCTTCCTTTCACCACTGATGCATTGTCCTCTTGCTTCCCTCAGGACCAAGGGGCAGGTTCAGGGTGGATAGAGTCCAGCGGCCGCTGCAGGAGGACTGAAGGGGGAAGAAAGGGAGAAACACAACCCCATTACACTTGTCTGGTTCAAATGGCACAGCAGGAATCCCCAGAGGGCTTCATGTGTTGTGAGAACCCAGACACTGTGTTTACAGCCCAGCCTGCACCAACGGAATAGGGATGCCGAAATTCTCGGCTATGGCTGCCCAGCTGCAGGGGATTGTAGGCTCTTGGCATCTGACTGTCTGTTGTTAAAACCCAGGAGGGGAAGTCGTCTTAAAACAGTGCAAGCCTTTAAAAGAGGGGAAGGATATGGAAGGAGCTGGTTTTGCACCTTTTATTTGCTGCTAGGAAAATAATTGTGCCACATTGGAAGGATATTAAATTTCTGAATGAAAGGTATGAATTGGTATGGCAGATAGCTATAATGGGAAAATATCATACAGATTACAAGTTATGAGCAGCCATCAAAAGTGTGATTCTCTTTAGGCTGCTCCATTACATTAATATAATCAATTTATAGTAACCAAGCATAGGAAGATGGCACCAGCAAGTTATAAAAGATTATGGTTGTTGTAACAGTTTCTAGATTACCAAGCTGAGGGACTTCAAATGCTATTTTAGGTAACTTCAGTCAAGGGTTAGAAATGGAGGGAATTATAGGCAGTGTTAATTGTATGTTTCCAAATTGTTTGTGTTTGATTGCTGTTCTTTCTTTAATTTTTGATGACGGATACTTACCCCCAAAAGGCATACACATGCCAAACGAAAGAAGAAAAATCTTGCATAGATAGCCAAGGTTATCCAAAAACGTTCTGGACTTTCTAGATGCTGTGGAAGAGAGCTTTCCCCCCCCTCCTACAAAGAGTTCAAATGTTCCTTTTGCTGTGTGAATGCGCATTTATTTCTTGAAATGGAAGAAACCACCCCACACCAAGGGTTTAGAATACCAGATTCAGTGAAGTGTGTCTCTTTTGGAAAGAAGCCGGTGAGCCTTTGCATGCTAGCAGCGTTTAACTCCGGGCGCAGGGCAAGTCCAGGACATGCTATCCAAGAGTGGGGCCATCCAATTTCTCCATTGCTGGCCTAGCTTACTGTGGTGATAAATTTATTTCTGGATGGAACTATTTGAAACTATAGATGGGAATTCATCTCCCTGGAAGTGCCTCCACCCAAGACAACTTGCAGACTTAAAAATTAGATGTCTGAGTTTGTGCAGATAATGTTTCTTTTTCCACACAGGAAAATATTCAGTCTTGTGCTTCCCACACCTGTGTTGGTACAGTCCGACTCTTACCACATCATGTCCTCTTTGTATATGCTTAACTCAGCTGACTGTATCCATTGTCAACCCATGATGCAAATGTTACCTGATTCCATGCTCCAAATTTACTTTGAACACCCATCAACTGTACTACCCCATCTCTTTGCACACATTACACAATTGCATGTTGAAATTATTTTGCAACTGCAATTTGGATTGTTCTGCAAATTCTGCAAACTGCGAATGTTTGACTTGGCTTTGACTCCATTTTTCAAAGTAGGAAACAGAATGCAAATGGTATTAAACATTTAGACTTCTCTTAGATGGTGATTCTTTTCGATACAAACAAATGGAATGAAAGGGTCTCCAGTCTTGCCAGAAAAAGATACACCAAAAGAGGAAGTGTAGCAGGAAATCCTCAAGGAGGAGGGATCTGTTATCCTGAGGTTGGTTTGGGCACTAATTCTTACACACATCTTGCTGTACTAAGAACATAAGAAAAGCCAGATTGGTTCATCAAATCCAGTGCTCCATTGGCAGCTACAAGAGGTTCCCCCACCCATGTTCCCCAGCTACTGGTGTGCATACATCCCCTGATACTGGAGGGTAGCCATGGCCAGCAAGGCAAGTGGCTGCCTCCATGAACTTGTCCTTTAGAAAGCCACCCAAATTGGTGTGGCAGTTAGTTCCACAGTTCACCTTTGTGCTGTGTGAACACCTTCATCTTTTGATCTGTTCCGAATCTCCCTCCAATCAGCTTCATGAAGAGACCCTTGTATGATGAGAAAGTGCAAAAAGTTGAAATATATTACAGGCCGGGGTGGGGGGGTGGGGAGATCTACATCATGAGGAAATGGATCCTTGTGGAGAGGAACATGGGCACACGTGTAACCCTTAAGCTTCAGCAGCCATGCACATGTGAGAACATGAGGAGATCGTACTGGATCAGAACAAAGGTCCGTCAGTTCCAGCACTCTGTTTCCACAATGGCCAACCCACCCACTGTGTGGCCAACCCAAAAGCAGGATATAAATGCAACAGCACCCTCTGGAGGTAGCATCCAGCCATCAGGACTAGAAACTTTCTCCACAGGTTTATCCAGTCTTTTAAAAGCAATTCAGATGGTGGCCATTGAGGCATCTTGTGGAGGTGAATTCCATAGCTTAACAACGATCTGTGTGAAGAAGGGACTTCCTTTTATCTGTCTTGTATTTCCCACCAGATATGCAATTAGATCTTAGCACACTGAGGTCTGAAGAGGACTTGGTAAGTGCTTTCTGTTGAATGTGTTTATATGTTCCCTGTTTGTTAAGGTTTTGAACACAGGAATTTTATAAATACCTTCAGCTGAACATGCTTACAAAGGCCTACAGAGGCCTTTACACAGAACATGTGAAGCTCTACATGGAAGCTGGTAAACAGGGCTGCTGAGGGATGTGGTTCACATACACATGCATGTCATCTGTACAGCTCAGCCCTACACATGAACAAGTGAACCTCTGAATAGTACTACTTTTAGCAACAAGTGACTCGGTTTCATTCACCTAGCCTTGTAAATAAGCCCACAAAATTTACTAGCTTGCAAAACTGTTTACCAGCCTTCTGGGGGCATGGAGAAGAGAGACAGAGAGTGCCATTCATGGGGTAGCCCCGACATAAACCCTCCATCATATGCCACCAAAAGCCTGGGAGCAGAGGAGACACACCTGTTGCCCAAAAGGCTAACCCAAGGAGATGGTTCCATAATCAAGAGGCCACCCTTGCTATTTCAGTCCATTAGCTTGTATCCCTTCTTGCTATTTTCTGAGCTTCTTTGGAGAGAGCCCTAGGAGAGCCTTATGAGGTGAACATCAGCAGAACCGAAAAAGAAAAAAGATCTTGGAATAATTGTGGACAATAGGCTAAACATGAGCCAACAATGCGACACAGCCATCGAAAGGGCAAATGCTATTTTGGGGTGCATTAACAGAAGCATTACTTCCAAATCACAAGAAATCATAGTTCCTCTATACTCCTCACTGGTCAGACCTCACCTGGAATACTGTGTTCAGTTCTGGGCACCAACACTTAAGAAAGATGTAGGTAAATTAGAAAGGGTCCAGAGGAGGGCAACAAACATGATCCAGGGTTTGGAAGCACTGAGAAGAGACTAGGAGAACTAGGCATGTTCAGCTTGGAGAAGAGAAAACTGAGGGGGGACATATCCCTCTATAAGTCCCTCAAAGGCTGCCACGAAGAAGGCCAAGATCTCTTCTTGCTGATGCCAGAGTGCAGGGCACAGAATAATCATTTCAAGTTGTGACAACCCAGATTCAGGCTGGACATCAGGAGAAGCTTCCTCACTGTCAGAGCAAGACGGCAGTGGATCCAGCTGCCTGGAGAGGTGGGGGGCTCTCCCACACTAGAAGCATCCAAAAAGAACCTAGGCAGCCATCTGAGTGGGATGGTGTAACATGGTGTCCTGCCACAGCAGGGGGTTGGACTCAATGGCCTTCATGGCCCTTTCCAACTTTGCTAAAGATTCTATGATCAAACACAGTTAAATTGCTGCTGGAGAAGCTGTGCATTAGAAGCCGCAGTCTTTCCTCAGCCATGCAGGGCTTCGTATATTAAAGCCAGGACCTTGGACCATGCTCAGGAACATGCCAGTGGACAATGTATGTGGGCCAGAATGAGTGTTACCCCTCATCTGGTCCCTTGTTGCACCCAAGCACCAAGCTAGGACACCTAGAGTTTCAGGTGTTGAAGGTGAGAAGGAGAAATAGAGTTGTGTGTCCTTGGCATCACAACACAGGCCAGAATTCCTAATGCCCCCATTCAGAAGTTTCAGGTAGATGTCTAATGCCATGGAGGACAAAATAGGACCCCTGAAGAACCACATACTGAAGAATACATGGAACCAAGTCCAAGCACACTCTGGAACCAGCCATCGAAGCAAGAACGGACCTGCTGCAACTCTTCACTCCCCAGTTCTCTCGCATAGAATCATCTCAGAAGGATACCATGGTCAATGTTAGTGACAGCCCTCAAGAGAAGGGGGAGAATTAATTTGGAACACTTTGCCTGCCTCTCTCCCAGCACAGGTCATATGCAGTAAGGGGCCATCTGGGCTGTTTCCATGCCCAAACTCAGCCTGAATCCGAGAGAAATGGACTCGAATGATTGGTCTCATCCCCAGCTGCTCAGCAACTCCAGAACGTTGTCCAGGGAAGAACATGTCACTGATCTACTGAGTTTGTGAAAACCCTGGACCAACAGAGAGACAAGCAAGGGCCCCCCGGATCAAATCAACTGGTACTTTCCCTAGAAGCAAACGCGACAATGCAGGTACTGACCTACTTTGGACACATCATGAGAAGGCACGCATCCCTCGAGAAGACCATCAGACTAAGGAAAGTTGAAGGCGGAAGAAGAAAAGACTGACTAACTAGGAGATGGATTGATTCCATCAAGGAAACCACATCCTTAAGTTGACAAGAGCTCAGCTGAGCAGTTAAGGAGCTCACCATTTTGGAGGGCTCACCATAGATCAGAGGTATCTTGATGGCACATAAGAAAAGCAACAAACGTTTTTACGGTTTTCCAGCATCTCTTGGTCAGACTAGGGTGAAGATCTGTTGGGAAGGGCACTACCCATGAAGGGTAGGCACTTCCGAGATAAATGGACCCATGATTTAAAGCAGTTTTCTGTGCTCCTGGCACTGGGAGATGTAAAATGAATGGATTGGGCAGGGACTTTGGATGCAAGAAACCAGACAAGCTCACCAGCCCTGAGGATAACAGGGCAAGGCCATGACTTGAGCAAAGAAACCTTTCCAGGAGTCAGCTAAGAGACTGGCTTCTTGTGGTACCAAGCCTTGATCTCAGCTGAGGAGACAGATGTGGCCATGCATTTACTGGTCTGTGGCGTTTCCTGTCCATCTGAGAGAAGGAAAACAATGCACACAAACGGAAGAGTGCCAGAACTGATTTCTGGAGAGCTGCAACACGACCAAGAGAGAGCTAGTTGTCAAATCTTAATCTAAGCCCCAACCCTGATGCTGTTCCTTATGCCGTAAACTTGGCTACTGGCATTTTGCCCATTGCTGGAGAGGCATGAGAGCAGAGAGTTCTGTTGCCAAATATATTTTCCTGCTGTAGTGTTTAAAGCTAGGCACTTTGTCTGGATTATGGGTTGGGGAGCCCGATATGTTACAGAATGTTATATCACAGAGGAAGTTCTTGATAGACAATTGATTTGAGAAGAAGATGGCTACTGTTTTCTCCTGTGTGAAAGCAAAGGATTGTGGAATTCATTTAGCTATGTTCACAATGCAGGCACACAATTTTTAAAACATTGGACAGCACTTCAGACAAAGTCGTTGTGGGTGCTACAAGGAATTTAGCTAATCACCAAAAGCATCTTTATTACAGTTACTAACATAGGAGAAATATTGAATTCATATTAAGTCCTTACATCAGAGCAGCAAAAGATGGACAAAGTCAAGGATTTTGCTTCTAGACTTTACATAGTTAGGTTAGTCCTGATTAGGTTATAAGCACATGAAAACAGAATATACATGAGGAGAGTCAAATTCATACTAAGGCTGAATTTCTGAATATAGTTACCTGAGCTCAGTGAGGCTTACATCTGAGTAGACATACTCCAGGTGACAGTGGAAGATAGCTGAACCCTAAACCCATTGAAACCAGTGGTACAAGTTAGCCGTGCTAAGCTTAAGTTCTATAGGTTTCAATGAGAATTGAACTAACCTAGTTTGGATCAAGTCCAATCTTTATTTGCTTGCTTATTTTTTTAAATTCGATGTATGTGCTGTCCCACAACCCAATGAGTTCTCTGGGTGGCTTACAATAAAACTGGAGAAGGAAAAATAAAATCACCATTAAAAACATAAAACCCAATTAAAACAATACAAAAGCGACCAGCAAACTTACAGCAGTACTGAGAATTAAAACACTGTTAAAACCAATCGCTACTAAAATACCTGTTTGAATGAGAACGGAGTTACCTGGTGCCAAAAAGCCAGCAGCAATGGTGCCAGGTGCATCTCCTTGGGGAGGGTTTTCCATGAACAAGCAAGAGAAGCCCCTTCTCCTGGCCCTTCCCCACCTCACTTCATTGGTGATGGTTCGTGCAGAAGGACCTCCATCAAAGAGTTTAACAATCAGGAAGGGATATATGAAGAGTTTAGAATGTATTGACTTAGCTTAGTATTTATTTATTTATTTATTTATTTTATTTAAGACACTTGTATGCCGTCCATTGTGAGATCCTCAGGACACTTACACAAATAAAATTCCAAAATACGTAACAATATAATATTATAAATAGCATAACATTTCACAATATACCCTCTCTTAATTACTAAAAATAATAAAAAAATAAAAATGTAACTCTATACGAATTAGCAGTATCAATAAAATAGCATTAGTTGTTAAAATGAAGGTTAAATGAAAAGGTCTTTACCTGGCACTGAAAAGAGTAGAGGCCTGGCACCAGACAGACCTCTCTGGGGAGCATGTTCCATAGTCTGGGTGTCACTTCAGAGAAGGCCCTCCTCTGCGTGGATACCCTCCATACCTCCCCCAAAGAGGGTTCCCGGAGTAAGGCCTCCCCTGCCAATCTTAAGGGGCGTGAGGGGAAGAGATGTCCCTTCAGGTATCCTGGACCCCAGCCGTATCCCAACACTGTACGTCTCCAACAACTCCATAGCAAATTTCTCCCTGCATTTCTCTTTCAAATGGTTTTCTGATGCAAGGTGACAACGAAAGAAGTCTTTGCTTCTTTCAGAGAGGGCTTGTCCAGGCATCTATGCACTGATATGACTGTCCTTTCACACCTGTACAAACTCCTTATGAATGAAAGTTATTCTCGGCATTTCTCTTCCGATAAGTTCTTCCGTGTTCTCATTGTCCCATCCAACTCAGTGTAAACAGTCGTGTTTATAGAGTTATGCACCTAAAGACAATAGATTCACACTGGAGTTGAATCAGTGTGTGGGGGAATTCCTGTGGGTCTTCCCCATAGGAAAGGCTTGCTAGAAAAAGAGAGAAAGACATACGGAGAGGGTTCAAAACAGTGATCTAACTAGGATAACTGGAGGATGAACTGAACGAAACGCAGTAGAACCAGCTTTTATTTTTCCTTGTGGCCACTCCAAACAGTTTATGTTGAACACAGGAGTCAGATGACAGAACTCCTGAAATCAGTGCGACTTAAGTCCATCCTAACAAACACAATGACTGATTTCCATGGGCCGCCTCTAAGCACGGCTAAGCCTTACCCACAGCTTTGCAAAGTGCTTTTCCAATTCATGAATTCGAACATGGTGTGGGATTTCAGCTGCTGGTTAGAAATAAAAATCATTCTTGATTTTCCAGAGAATGTGTTGTTGACGCTGCTGGCAGAAATGATATAGGATAAATTATGGAACTTCTAATTTTACCCTGGGTATGGGTCGAAAAAAATGTATAGTGTTAAAATGGTAACCATCATAAAAGTATAACAGCATCAAAACGTGGTGCTGGATGTAGACCTAGAAAGCACTCCTACCCTAGCCAAGCTTCTGCTGGTTGGAACAGCAACCCTGGAGTCTTCGATAAGAGTCTTTTGTTGGGTGGGTAGAAATATCCCCCCTGCCTCCCATGGTACTTTGCGGGAAAGCAATGGGAGGATGAGCAACTGGAGGGAAATTCTTTGGACCTGCATGGATCATAACATGCCTTTAAGCCCCATCAGGCTCCAGTTTCTGGCTCTCCAAGCAACATCAAGATCTACAGCCATCTTGGTTGAAATCCCCGGTTTTGTATGGGTCCAGTTATTTCCCACCACCTGAAGTTCAACATAGCTGAGCTATGTGGTGCGGCTTCCCACAAGCGGTCCATAGGCCCACCTCCTTGCAGAATGTTTGTGGACCAAAGCAATATTTCTGAAGCAAGAGGCGTGTTTCCCCTCGGCTGAATCGAAGGCATGTTGCAAGTGATGAGGACTTGAATTCTTCAGGACTTGAGTTCATTCCTATTGAATCAAGTTCAGTCAACTTATATTACAATCCTGTGCATATCTATTGAGGCATAAGCCCCACTGAGTTCACAGATTCATAGACTCATAGAATAGCAGAGTAGGAAAGGGCCAAAAAGGCCATTGGATCTGAAGGCCATCAGGCCTTGTTGCGGGTCATCAATTCACACCATCCCACTCAGATGGCTTTCCAGTTTCTTTCTGACTGTCTCCAGTATGGGAAAGCCCCCCACCTCTCCAGGCAGCTGTTTCCACTGTCCTATTGCTCTGACCCTGAGGAAGCTTTTCCTGATGCCCAGCCTGAATCTGGGTTGTTGCAGCTTGAACTGATTATTCTGTCCTGCACTCTGGCATCAGCAAGGAGAGATCTTGACCTCCCTCTTTGTGACAGCCTTGGAGGGACTTATAGAGGGATCTCATGTCCCCCTCAATCTTCTCTTCTCACTGCTGAACATGCCCAGTTCTCTTAGCCCCTCCTCAGAGGGCTTTGTTTCCAGACCTTGGACTTACTCTTAGGTAACTAAGTATCGGATTGCAGCCCTTTGGTTTAAAACAATGCGAATGAGTGTTGCACAAGCAAAGGTCTTGAACCCCTGCCCCCACCCGCATCCAAAAGAAAGGGGACCCTTTCCACCTACAAGCACTTGTTTGAAACTAGTAATCCTTTCATTTAAATTTGGCCCAATTAGCCAGAGCGCTCTTTTCAGTGCACCCGTCAGAAACCTCCAAGTCATGGAGCTGGAAACGTTGTTGGCATTGGTTTTCCATTGGCAACATTCTTCTGGTGGAGGCACATGAACTGGGGTGTCTCAGAGGAACACTGTGGGGGCACCCTAAACCCCTTGGTTTCCCAAAACACCCAAGAAACTGGAGAGACCCAAGCCAACCCTGCGGCTGGTGCGATGTACCCTCTCCCATCATACCAGTGCGCAGAATGGTGAAAATTGGACTCTCCGTGCCTTCCAGCCACTTTCAATCGCTCCCCTCCTGTTTAAAATGCTCTACCACTTCAGCGATGTGGGGAAGAATTGAACTCTTAAAATAACCCTTCATAGTAACAGGGCATGTCATGTACTGTGCAAACTCATTAATGTTGGCTGCTCTTTAAAAAATCAGTGCAGAAAAGAGCTATTTCAAAACAAAACCTGCATGTCCTTTGCAGAAACCCAGAAAGTTTCTTTTTTAGAAATTTATTTTTAAGTAGATTCATGTGAAAGCACCTAACTACTGTATCAAAGCTCCCTCTACTGTTCAAAGTTGGTTCTACAGCCACTGATGGAGATGGCCTTCTTGGTGAAATTTGCGTGGCCAAGACCACAATGTCATCCCCACTTTTGTTGTTGCAGAAGGATAATTGTCTCAAAAGATGCCAGCCAGTTGGATCTTGGGAAAAGAAAGAAGAGAAAAGCTAACCACATGCAATTTCTGGTTCACTGGTGAAGCTGAAGGAGCAGAAATATAAAATATCTTTCTGGGGAAAGAGAATACAGTTGGCCAAACAATATAATTTGAACATGCACCCAACAGGAGAACACCAGAGAAAAATAAACATAAGAAAGGAGCACAAAGGAATTTGATCATTAAGGCATAATACTTTGTCCTTTAACGGTGACAAGCCATCATTACTGTGAAGAAATGCTTGAAGACGTGTGGACAATGTTTGGGTTTTTCATGACGGAGATAGAAGAGGGATGGAACTCCCTTCTACCAACCTTCTCACTTATCTGGAGGGTGGGGAGAGCCCAGGAAGGGGGTCCTTTTAAAGAAATGCCAGGGTCCCATGTGGTTTTTTTTGTTTTCAGACATGAGATCCTCCAGGGGGGAGAATTGGCAAGTGCCCCCCTGCTGCCCACTTGGGTGCCAATCCACTTACGTCCCGTGCCTGGATCCCTGATTGACTATGCTTGCCAGTGGGATGCTTAAATACAGGGACTGCGCAATCAGCCCATGCTTTCTTTAACCCCTTTCACACTGTCGGTTTGCGTTTGCTTCCCTGGATCATGCCTTAAAAAGTTAAAAACAAAGGGGAAAAGAAACCACAGTTGCCTTAAAATAATGGTGAAAGGAGTTACATGTGGCTGGTAAATCGGGCTTCACCTCTGTCCCCATGCCTTTTTTCTGTCATTGGGAGATAACATCCTGTTTAACCATCCTGCTAGATTTCATTGTTAGGGTCTCTGCCCAGGGTCTCCAAGAGCTGCGTCTCTGACTGTGGGGAGTATCACTCTCCCTGCTGTTGTGCACTCATTTAAATCTACCTTGATTAATTTTGGAAATGTCCATCTCTTGTTCAGGGCAGGCCATGTGGTGGGAGTCCTCCTGGGGTTCCATAGTGGAGGAGGAGAAGCAGGAGGAGGTGGGTGGACCTTTGAAGCTCCTTCACAGTTGCTCCATGAAGTTTATCACTCTGAGTGGGAAAGTTGTCTGTTTTGGAAGGGATGGGAGGGTTTTCAGGAGCAGAAAGGGAGGTCCAAGACCTGGTTCTCAACCATATAAGGAGGCTTTGAGAGAAATGGGCTGCTTTGGAGAGGCTCTTGCCATCTAACCTCCCCCTGCCCCCAGGAGTGGAGCCAACAGCCTTTCTAAAAGGGAGGGATGATGGGGAAGTTTCCAGTTTGGATTCAACTCTTTACATGAGCAGAGGTTCCTTTCCAGCTTTGGCAAAAGGCTATTTGCACTCCAACTGCTCTGTCCACCATGGAGGGTCAATAAAAGAACTGCATGTCAAAGGGTTGTCTTGAGTTTTGGAACCCAAGGGAAGGGACTATCTCATGGCACCACCTTCTTTAAAACCTAGAGGGATCGAGTGTCCTGTCTGAGAAAGAATAGTCTTCTATTTGAAGGGCTGGCCATGTCCAGCTTAGAATTCAAGAACTATAAGAAGCACAATTAGGAGTACGGACTTTGTCCTTCAACTGTTAGCACCTGGATGGCAGGCTGAACAGGTCCCAATTCACCTTGGCCACATTCTCCCCCAGTATGGTGAGATGCAACGGACTGCTATTTCAACTGCAGTCCTTGCTAAATTTGAATCTTTACATATGAATTAGCTTGTGCAGATGTCAAGCAAATTCTGAACAGCAATCTTTGGTATGAGAATATAACAGGGTGGCATGTAAGCATTTTCAGCTGTGCAGTGTAACGTTCGAGACGATGCCGTCTGCGATGGTTTTGAGTGCCTGCGTGGCTATATTTTTTCTCAGAGGACAAGGTTTATTACATGTTCATGAAAATTCCTTTTGCCCGGCTGCCCTTGGGAGTGGGATCAGGGTGGGTTGAGGATTGCTGAGAAACATCTTCACAGACTCCGCTGTCTTGGACCGTTAAATCGTTATATATGACAGGAAGTCGCTTGTATGGTGTAATTGGCCACTAATGAACCTTTCGGGATATGGAAGAGGAGAGACCTCCTGTTCGTTTCTGGCACTGTCCCTGAAACTTCTGCTGGAGCTGGAAAGGTGCCTTGCCAAAGACAGCTGGACTAAGGAGAGTAAAACATTATGGTCGCAAAAATTGCTGGCACTCGTGATAGTGACAAAGGTTTCAGAAGTCTGAGATGGATTTGCTGGGATCTTAAGTGCCTCTCTGAGTTGTGACATAAGGAAAGAATTCTGAGCAAGTGGAGCTGGGTTCTAATTTTATGGTTAAGTCCAAGATGCCTTTGCCGTGTTTTACAGGCCATGTGAATCCATTTCAGCTCCCTTGAGGGAGAGAAATGATTGCTCCGAACCAATGAGGAGTAGATTTTTAAAGCCCTGGGAGCATTTCTTTTGCGTGGCAGGAGAGTATATATTTTCTCGATTGGCTCTTTTACTCAAACTGAATTGGGCAAATATTTGAAGAAGAAAGAAGTATCCAAGCAAGAAATTCAAGTGCTTGTTCTGTTTTTAAACTTCAAGCAGACCTGCCGTCAATACAGCCTTTCTCGAAGTGTGGTTCACAACTCACAACTGGGACACAACCCTTCTCTGCCACCACACACAATTGCCCTGCAGTCTTACACATGATCCACGTGTCTGCCCTTTCTGACCCTTGCCTCAAGAATAGCTTTTCTTATTGGCCCTACACTAGAAGGGATTCTGCAGATGCATGGTATAGAAACACAGAAACAGAGTGAGTCAGGAGGGACCTCCCGGGTCATCTAGTCTGACCCCCAGCTCCAGCCAGCTCTGCTCATGACATGTGAATGGGCAGCAGCACTTAGTAAAAGGACAAGAGCATAGTTGAGGCAGCATGGAAAGCTTGGCAAGTCAGAGGAAGAAGGTATGGGAATAACCACAGCATCATAGACTGCTGGAGTTGGAAGGGGCCAAGAAGTCCAACCCAATGGACCAAGGAAGGCCTCCAAGTTCAAGCAATCCTCCCAGATGGCTGTCCTCCTGCAACCTGAATGCCTTGGTCATGCCCTTGTTGTATTGCTCCAAACATCAGGACGTTTTCTTTGATGTTCAGCTGGAATCATTGCAAGGATAGCAGAAACTGTTGGTCACCGGACAACAATGGAGGACAAGTGCCACAGAGGTGGAGTTGCTCCCGTTTTCCCAGGATTCCAATGTGCAGAGTCACAGGGTGAGGGAAACATAGGCAGCCTGGGTGCACCCAGGAGAGAGGAAGGGAAAGAACAGGAGAAGAGGCAAGCCCATGGTTCCGGGGGGGGGACTGGACACACTTGCCGAGCATGTGGTGTGAAGGCCACCACTGTGTTCTGTGCCCAAGGGTGGATGTGTGGGCAAAGCAGCCCAGGCTGGTGGTGATACATCAGCCAGCACCTATCTCAACAACCTCTATACGACTCTGGTGCACCTGCAGCTGGAGCACTGAGTTCAATTCTGGGCCCCTCATTACAAGAGGGATATGGCAAGTTTGGAATCGGTGCAGCAAAGGGCCACTAGGATGGTTGCTGGATTGCAGGGGAAGCCAGATGAGGAGAGACAGAGGGAGCTGAGTCTCTTCAGCCTGGAGAGGAGGAGACTCAGAGGGGACCTGTTAGTGACATGCAGGTATGTGAGGAGGTACCATGCAGAGGTGGGGCATGATCTTTTTCCCCTGCAGTGGAGGGCAAGACTCATTCCAATGGAGCAAAACTCAGGGAACCAGATTCAGGGTGGATGCCAGGAAGTATTTCCTGATGATTAGGACCCCTAGGATATGGAGTGGACTTCCACAAGAAGTCGTTGAGGTCCCATTGGTGAGGGTGTCCAAGGTTTGGCTAGACATGCACATAGTAGGCATGTCATGAGTGGACCCAGCTGGAGCCAGGGGTCAGACTAGATGACCCAGGAGGCCCCTCCTGACTCACTCTGTTTCTATGCTCCTTGCAAAGATAGGGGTGCCCCTGCTCCCCTTCCACCACAATCCTATAGCAACACCACCAAACCAGTCTTTAAGTTTTGTAGGTCTGGGGTCTCTACTTTAGGTAGGGTACTTTAGGTTCATTGTCAGGTAGACATAAGCTGTGTGATGCCTCCAGAACACGACCATGAAGGTCACATAGCACAGTTTGAGTTTAGTGAAAGGAAATGTCCGTAGGAAAATGTTTGAAAAGCTGAATGGATCCATGAACACACAAAAGCCATATGAGCAATACAGTAATTTTTTTTTTAAAAGCAGAGCTAAATGCATCTAATTAACCTATTCCACTGTGTTCTTATTTTATCTAGGTCCATTAACACAAGTAATACCTTACTGTCTTTTCTCTGTCTCTATGGGTACTCTAGTTCCAGAAGTTCTGAGTCTGTCTGTCTTTGAGGGCTTTAGCCAGCCTACTAAAATCAATCTCTCCCTCTCCCTCTCCCTCTCTCTCTCTTATTCTCTCCCCCCACCTCTCCCCCTATATGAAGCTTTGCTTCTGAATTTTATCTTCTAAAAAAATTTATCTCTGCCCAACTCCAACCAATAAGAATGGTAGTCCTAAAGGAGCGCCTGTGACCGTATATGCCCTCCCGCCCCTTACGATCAGCAGCAGAGGCTCTCCTCCGGGAACCCTCCGTGCGAGATATCAGGAGGGTGAGTACCCGGAGGAGGCTTTCTCGGCGGTGGCGCCCCATCTGTGGAATGCGCTCCCCAGAGAGGCTCGCCTGGCTCCGTCATTATTTGCTTTTCGGCGCCAGGCGAAGACCTTTTTATTTAGACAGTATTTTAAATGTTAATTTATTCTAATTTAAGATTATTATTTAATGGATTATTTATGTTGTATGTTTTAAATTTGACCTGGAGATGGGCTAGTTTTTAATATTGCATATGTCTTTTAGTTGTTGTGAGCCGCCCCGAGGCTGCTGCAAGGGGCGGCATACAAATATATATATAAATAAATAAATAGTTCATTTGTTCATTTCTGCCAACTAAATTCATGCTTCCTTAGTCAACGCTTTCTTCTTCTTCATTTGAGCTCCACCATCTCCTGATTCCTGGGCTAAACTTTGACTTATAAAACCATTAGCCTTCCGGCTGGAACTCTCTCTACCACAACTACACACAG
Source organism: Varanus salvator macromaculatus (assembly GCA_023646645.1). Taxonomy (NCBI): domain Eukaryota; kingdom Metazoa; phylum Chordata; class Lepidosauria; order Squamata; family Varanidae; genus Varanus; species Varanus salvator. Next base: position 6,108,172 of record JAIXND010000800.1, on the reverse strand, counting down.
ATTTAACACCATTCTCATTATCCAAAGAGCTAAGGGCTTTTGGAAACAGAGTTTCTGAGATGCTATCAGCTCACTGGATTTGTGCAGCTTTCCGGGTTGTCCCCACCATGTTCTCAGATTCCTGCAGGCCTGCCATGTAATCCCACTTCTCCTGTATTTTCTCACAACACGGAAGAGCCAATCATTATTTTCTTGCCTTCCACAATTCACAAGGAAGCTGTGACCTGGGCAGCTTGCATCGTTTGAAGCTCTGTGGATTTTCATGGTGTTGGGGACATGTTTTCATGGCCTCATGTCAGCCATCAGCCAGCTTCTCCCCTCTCAAAATTATACTTAACTTCTCCTTCTCTTTTTTTAACCCCAACCCCCAAAATACAAATACTGTATTGAAATGTGAGGTAGCTGTACCAATTTTTACTGGCGGGGATTCATTCCCTAGATAGAAGGACAAAGCTCTTGAAGAGCAGAGCTTGGAGCTCCATCATATCTCGTTCATGAGGCTACAGTGGATCTTTTTCTTTTCTTCTGCTTCAGCCTCAAGACTGTTTCTAAGGAGAAGCTTCACTTGCTGACTTTGCTGGGGTTGCGGGTCAAAGGCACAGGGAGCCCTGATGCAAAGCCATCAACTAGCATTTTGTCAGCACAAGCCAGAGGCTCCAACCAGCTCCCAAAGTCAAAGAATGCACAAAAGAATTTTCACGGGGCATTGCAGGGAAGTACGCATCCCTCTTGTGCCATGGTGATGTTGCCAGCACGGCATCAGGTGCCCAGTTCTGCCAGGAAAGCTGAGCTCCCGAGAGGCCCAAGTAGTGTGATGAGGCAGTAGCAAGGCAGTTGCTCATTTCAAAATATTGTATCATTTTAAAATGCAGCCCACATGAGGCCGGCGAAACTGGATACGCCAATTTCAGCGCTATCAAAGAATGCAGCTCTCTGTGTGCTGAGACAAGAAGAAAACCCTGGATCCAAAAATCCCTTGAGCTGTCTTTCAGAGAGTGATAGTTACGGAAATTAGCAGTGCAGAAATTCATACTAATCATTCATCAGGAGCCTTATTAGCTGTCTTCGTAATGTTATGAGGAACGGTCCTGGCCTAGTGACTTGAACAGCTGCAGACGGGGCTTCTTCAGCCCACAGCTGTAGAAAATTCGTGACTTGCAGAACTTCAGAAAGGCTGTTAAGGTGGAACTTCTTTCTCTTGTCGAAGCTTAATTTGATTATTAGGAGTTGGGTCATGCTTTGAGCATCAAGGATTAGTCCTGGAAATATTGTATCCTGAGCACTTCTTTGGCAACATCTACCCAACCAAATCAGCACAATGCCTTCTATATCCCAGGAACAAGATATTTTTCTTTGACTTGTAGGCCAAAATTCATTTTGAAGAACGATTTTGGAGGGATGGTTCAAGGATCCATAGGGTCAAAGACGAAGGGTGTAAAAGACAAAGGCAAAAAGAATGTGGGGCAAAGGTGTTGAAAACACTAAAACAAGTTCTCCTGACCCTGTGCAGGTACAGAGCAGAAGTGTTGGCAAAGGTGAGCATTGCTAAAAGCATTTAAGAGCCAAAGCATCTCAGCTTCCACCTCAGTGCAAACTCAAATGCATATTGAACTTCATACAGTGTAGGACTGTGTGGAGCAGGACGCTTTGAGACGTACCAGAAACACACACCCCATCGTTGCTATTCTTCTTTCTGGAATGGGAACTGTTCTTGGAGAGGCATTTACTTGTGCACACATTATGCCCTACTTACAGCTGTTTGTGGGTTCTTTAGACCATGGGTCCTCAAACTATGGCCCGCGGGACGGATCCGGCTCACCATGGCCATCCATCTGGCCCACGCCACCGTTCGCTGCCTGCCCGCACGCTTGCGGGGAGGCGGCGGTTTGCTTGCTCGGAGATGGTTTTGGACTTGCTGGCTCGGAGATCTCGAAGTAAGCAAACTGCCACAGCCCCACATGTGCCTGATGGCACCTCACTGGCCTGCACCCCCAGGCACCCCCACCGCACTGTCCTGCAACAGTCACCGCAGCCTTTCAACTGGCCCCCTATTGAAAAACTTTGGGGACCACTGCTTTAGACAGTTCATGAGCCTCCAAGTTTAATGCCTGCATCAGTGAATCTTACGCGCACACACACACACACACACACACACACACACCAGGCTGAATATAGACTTATTTCAGAAAGTGAAGGAAAGTGGATTTTCCTTGTGTGCATTTGTGTTCTTCTGCTATGCCACAGTGCCACCTAGTGGTTTGGTCGTGGGAAAGCAGAAAGGAAAGGGTTCTTTATGCAGTACAATCAACCAACCAACCACATCACTGTTGATCAGCACAGTTCTTCAATGTAACCAAAAGTAGCCAAGCAGATTAAAGCATTGTATAGGTAAACTTTGAGTGAACCAAGTGCCTGAGATCAGGAGGCAGGAAAGATCTAGTGAAGCTATATTTCTTTTCCCAGGAAGGCCTTCCCTGCCCTCCTCTCCATTCATTACTTCAATGCTACCACACCACCACCGCTAAACCACCAGAAATAAGCCATGGAATGCCTGATACCAATTTCGTGGTCTTCACATAAGAAGGTGGATGTATAGGGCTGTCCATTTCTGCTCAGCCCCCAACACCAAAAGAAAAAGAAAAAAGATGGAAGATGCCCTACTTTGTTGTATGAAAGATACCCTGAAGCGGAGCTCCTCAGGGGTTTTGAATCTGCTTCCCCTTTTCAGTGTCACACCTGTGCCTTCTACCTGGCATTAGCAATTGCTTGGCAGGTAAAATTGTGCAATTCATTTGTGCATGGCAGGATTGGTGGCATTATTATTATTCTATTGTAAACCACCCAAAGAACTCCTCCCCATCATCATCATCACCACCATCATTTCTCTACTGCCTCATTGCTGAAACTCTCTGGGTAGTACACAAGCATTGTAGAAAATGCAAGTACTGGATATGATACAATAAAAAATATAACACAAAATAAACAGGCAGCATTTTAAAAATCAAGCTTCATTACATATTTAAAAACCAAATTTAAAACCAAATTCTGGCAATTACAAAGGCTAGCACAAATTAATAGACCGGTTAGGCAGCTCTTCCCAAGGTTGGTGTTAGAGAGGGAACACAATGGAAGGTTCAGGTGACAATGTAATTGGGTCTTCCAAAGCTCAGGCTGGCCAGAGGGGAATCCGGAATTCAATCACTCACTGGAGACCAGACACAGGTCAATGAGTGTCTTCTGCCTTTCAGTTCATTCACAGCCTGGGTGATGAAGAGGAAGGGCCCCTGCTCAGGATCGTGTCCTCCCCAGGCACCTCCTCTCTCCCCTCCCCAGGCAGGCCCATCTCACTGTCAAGACAAGTTGCAGTCAGTTTTAAAGGCTGCTTATGTCTGAACACGCGAATTGCAAGCTTGCCATCTTCTCTACACTTGCTTGTCCATCTGCCATATCTACTTCCAGCTTCCCTGCATAACTGAAATCTCAGAGCTACACAAGGAATATTTCCTTCTCTGCTCTGCAGTGTCACGGTGGTCCAGCTGAATAATTCAAAGGAACAGGTAGGAAAAGTGTTTGGTTTTGCTTCCAGAAATAATGCCAGACTCCTCTGCTCTAAGCATGCATGCACACATGCATTCTCACCCACAGTGCTTTTTAAAAACAATGGAGCAATTGCCCAGAAAGCTTCAGCCACTGAGTGGAGTAGGACTGAAATCCATAGCTATGAGAACATCAATGTCTTTTCTGACTGTCCAGGATCCCTGGGAAGCATAGCTCTTTCCTATCACCTTGAACCTGATCTGTTCAACTGGGGGCACTGGGAATAGTGGATAGCAGGGATCCCACACGGATGCCCCCAGCCACACGATCCCTCCAGCTCCATTCCTCCTGCAGCCCCAGATCAGCAAAGATCCTTGTATTGGGAGATGGAAAACACTCAAATGTTTCTCCAAAACAAAAAATTAGCTCACTTCTACCTCACTGCCAAAAGCAATTGCATCCTATGTAGATAGCAATTCTTTGTGGTCTCTCCACCTTAAGAAGGGCCAAAGAGATAATGTTTGGAATAATACAAGGGACATTTCTGACTGCATTATCATCTCTCCAGTTAAACTGTGTTCCTTGTGTGTTGAAAGAGACGTTTCTTTAATAAGTATGACATAAATCGCCTTCACTCTTGACTGCCTCGATGAAAACAGGAAACTCATTTTTTTTCCTTTAATGTTTATTAAATTTTCTTATACTGAGATGGAGAAAGACCAACAAAAATTCTGTTGTGCATTTGTTACAGAGGAACAGGACTCCAGGTGGAGAGTGAGAAAGGATACATCAAGTGAATGTTTCAAAGGCTTTGTCACTAGGGATAGATAAATCTGTCAGTTTTGCTTTCTCTCACAGTTGAATTTTTAAAATTATCATGTTCTTTCTCTCCTGCATAAAAACTTTAGGAACCTTGGGAAATTAATATGAAAAACAAGATTATCATTTGCCATATACCTGTTAATGAGGAATGAGGTGGCAACCAAAATCTACTACCACAAACCATGAACCGGCACTGAAACACAGATTTTGAGAACTAACCACACTCAAACTCTTGTCTAGAGGGAAGAGTCTCTTAATTTAAGTGTCTCCCACAGTACAATATTTCCAATATCAAGTTCTTTTTGTCTTGAACCTGGAGAACTTTGTGAAGACTGGTAAATTCTTATTGAAAGTGAATTGAAGCAAAATGTTCACCCATCCCTGAGGTGGTGAACCTGGTGGCAGCTTTGCGTGCTTCTCCAAATTCAACATGGCAAATTCAGCATGGCAAGGGGAATCGTGCTCATGGAAAGTATGTTTGTCTAGTCTAGATTTTGCCTCCATAATTTGCTCTTCATGTGCTGGAAATCTTTTTGAAATTCATTTTATGAAGAAGAGTCCAGTCAGATAGAGATGAGCCTGTAAACAAGAGGGTTATGGTCTCGGCTGCCCCCCTCTCGTTTCTGAATTGCAATGCACAGTAAAGTCTGTAGCCCACAAACATGGCCTTAACCACATCTTGTAAGGCAAAAGCATATCGCAATAAGCCACCTAACTCGGGGGCCCCCAACCTTGTCCACATGGTGGACACATTTGGAATGTTGAGGGGATGTTGTGGGCACTGTCACAAAATGGCCACCATGAGGGGCTTTTCCATACACAAAATGGCTGCCATGGTGAGTGTCGCCAGTCACAAAGTGCCCGTTTCCCAGAAACATTTTGTTTAGAGTGATGGTGTGCAAGCAGGATACATGATAGAAGTGTTCAAATTAAGGCAAGTAGATAGGAAGACATGTTCCCATAAAACCCAGAGTGATCCCATGAAGTTTATTGGCATGACATTGAGGACACATAAAAGAAGCGCTTCCTCATTCCGTGTGTCACTAAACTATGGACTTCACAGCCACTAGATGAAGTGAGGACCAATTTGGATGGCTTTAGAAGGGGGTTGGATAAATTCATGGAGGTTTAGCTATCCATGGCTACTAGTCCACATGTTTCTAGGCTCTCTCCAGTGTCAGAGGCAGTATACTGGGGCACTCAATTGGAAGGGTGCTAGTCTGCTCATGTCCTGCTTCTGGATGTCCCACAGGCAGCTGGTTGGCCCTACTGTGAACAGAATGCTGAACTGGATGGACGCTTGGTCTGCCCCAGCTTTGCTCTTCTTGTGTCCTCCATGGGCAAAGTGGAGAAGAGGCAGGATGAGTCCATACCAGTATCTGATGCTGCGTGTGTATGTGTGTTGTGTGTCTGCATGCCTGTGTGCACGCATACACACTCTGATTGCAGTACTTCTCTCATCCACCACCCAAACTGGAGTGCACTTTGAAGACAACAGAGTGTATCTCAAGGGCTCTCACATGGAGCGGCTCTGGCTGGACCTCACCTGGAGTTCTGTGTCCAGTTCTGGGCACCACAATTTAAGAAACATGCAGGTGAACTGGGAAGGGTTTAGGTGAGGGCAAGAAGGATGATCCAGGGACTGGAAGCAAAGGAGAGATGGAAGGAACTGGGCATGTTCAGCCTGGAGAAGAGAAGACTGAGGGGGAGATAAGTCCTTGAAGGGTTGTCCCCAAGAGGAAGGCCAGGGTCTCTTCTCTTGCTCCAAAACCTAAACCAACAGTGTTAAAAGCTGGGAAAGGGATTTTGATTTAAGGGATAGTGGAAGAAATATCAAGGAAGATGCTAGACTCTTGTTTCTTGTACAAGTTGGGACCACGTATGACTGCAGCAGCAATTTTCCTGGACCAGCTGAGCATTGGTTAGATGATCTTTGCAGCATCTCCCAAAGCTAAGATTCTGTGATTGAGTTTCATTTTTAAAAAAGAGTGAATGCTGACATTTTTCAGCATTTTAGGATAACTGTTAAAGTGGGATTGTTAAGGACAAGTTGGTATTCTGGGCTCTCGGCTACAAAATTATTGTAATCAATGCCTTAAAGATTTGCATCTCTGCAATGCGCTTGCGATGGAGGTGTAATGAAACCTTCTAAAATTGCTACGGATGCTGGTTTTGATAATAGTCTGTGGCTAAAGGTTGTATTGATAGCTGCATAGTGATTCATCCATCTATGAACCAAGACGAGGTATTAATAAAAGGGATTGTATTGCCCTGGGGCGAAGCTACAGTGGAAACTTATCAGAAGCACTGAACTTTGATGCGAGGTGGTTAAAATATAATTCCATCATTCTTTATAAATAAAAGGTTTGGGATAGCCATGCTACAAAGTGCTGATCATAGCATATTATGAATGTTCTAAATTTTATGAGTTTTCTTGGAGGTGGAACAATGAGGCTCTCAGCTAATCGTGTGATTCATATCCTTTCTCTTGTGCGTGTGTGTGTGCAGAATGCATTTAGGCATCCAAATCACTGCTTTTGTGGATGTTTTAACAACCATCTTTTGATGCAGCCACACACAGAATTCGTCAGGAACAATTCTGCACACAAATGAGCGTATAAGAAAGTTGGCGGTCAGGTGGCAACATTGGTTGATGTCACTGTGATGAGACAGATTTGTCTCTGGGGATTGACTCAATGAGGGAGGGGGCTAAGAAACATGAGCTAGCTAAGGGGAGACTTCATGCGCATGGAAAGGGAGCGAGGGAAAGAGCCGAGATTTGTGTTATGTCTCATGCACTGGGTTGACCTGATGGAGTTTGTATCTCGAATTCATGATCAGCTGCAAAGATCACAGGATGGGGCTTCCTCAAATCTCTGTCTGGTCTACTCCACCTCACCAGACGGCTGTAACCATAAAATAGGATCCTCTTTACGTCTCTCCCGAGTCCCTTTGAAGGAGACAAATATGATAAATCAATGGCAAGGGGTTAGATTTTTTTGGCAACATGTGACGCCCTGACTTTTGGGGATCGTTGGTTTCATTGTATATTTTTAGTATTTCAAAGAACTTTATTGGAGGGGCATGCTAGCTGTCTACATTTAGCTCAGCTTCCCATCACCACCAGGAAAAAGCAAGCCTGTTGCCCACCATCAACTATCCAGTCTCACCAGTTGGTACACACCAGTTGTGTGTCTCCTTGGAATGGCGATGGGATGCTTGAATAGAAAGTCCCTAGTGGACTCCACTCGCCACTGATTCTAAGGGGAAGCGAGCAAAGTAGGGGGTCATACCTAACACGCAACACAAGTTGCGACAGGCAAGACGGCAATCCGTGAGGCATATTTTATGTTTGCATATTTAAAGCCACACATACTTGTATCACATATGCTGATCTGTGTAGCTGAGCCTCAGGCCCAAATCCAGCATGTTGAGGGTGCTGGATGCACCACAAAGCCAGTGTTAGGCTTGCGAAGTTGCCTTCTTTGTAGTTGTGGCGATGTGCCCTCAAGCTGTCTCCAACTTATGGCAACCCTATGAGTGAAAGCCCTCCAAATCTCCCATTCATGACAGCTCTGGTCAGCCCTTGCAGATTCCAGGCTGGGGCTTCCTTGATGGAGTCCATCCATCTCTTACTTGGTCTTCCTCATCTTCTTCTGCCTTCAACTCCCCCTAGCATGGCTGCCTTCTCCAGGGAGTCTTCTGGCCTTCTCATGATGTGCCCAAAGTAGAATACTCAGCTTTGTCCTTTTTGCTTCTAGGGAAAGCTCTGGCATGATTTAATTTTAATTTTTAAAGTTAATTTAATTTTTAATTTTAAAAGCTTTTCTATCCTGTCCCCTATAGAATGTCTCAGGATGACTTACAATAAATACATTGTAAATGATTTGTTCATCTTTGTGTTGGCCCAGAGCATTCTCAACACTCTTTACAGAGGATAAAACTATATTTAAAAGATGCCAGATGACCACCCTACATGTCCTACTCTGGATTAGAGGTAGCAAACCCTAAGAACACCTGAGCTACCTGGTCACAATATTTTGCACTCTGGTGAGGTGTACGAAATTACTATTTAATTAGCCACGGCATCAATAATTTTCCTGTGTATTTATAACGCAGCAGATGCACAATTAATTCAAATTGATATCTGAGAGTTGGCCACTAGTCATGTGGACCTCTGTATAACTGGTATGCTTGATTCAGGACAAGAGCAGAAAATATTGCTTTCTCATCTTTCCTTCTCTTTGTGTGTGGAGACAGAGGGGAAGTGACTCAGTGTTGGCAAAGCATGGCTATCGTTTTGGTTTGGAGATGGGGCAGCAATCCACGGTTTACTGTGCCCAGTGATGCTTTTGCTCCTTTCTGCACCCCATGCAGCCCCAGCTCCAGTCCTCACGACGGCCTGCACTTCTTGAATTTCATTTCCCTCCAACAATGCTGCTTACACCATCCAAATCGCCCAAATGTTTATATAGATCTCACAGTTTGAGGCTAACTCCATGCATCTGATGAAGAGAACATTGTCCACAAAAATTTAAGCCAAGATAAATTTGTTGGTCTGAGGAAACTTCCAACTCGAATTCATGTAGCTGCACAATGTACAGCTTGATGCCATGTGTGGAGAATATTCCTTTAGTGTGTGAAAAGCTGAAGTATTTCAATACTTCTTTAAATAGCAGAAGGAGGGTCACAAAATTCCTGTGTAACGCAGCTAATGTTTTTCTTACTGGTATGTTTTGGCAGCATCCAATGGCTTTGTCCTTCTGAGAGGAAGTAATAGTATGGATAAACTTTGTGAGGGGAAGTTCTTTAATATTTACAGACATGGCAAGTTCTTCTTAATGATCTACCTGTCGTTGGAACGTAACTCAGGCAGGTTTCTCCCTGCATTTTTGACAGCTAAGGGAATGGCATTCCACCGTTGGCAGGACAAGCAGACATCTTCAATATTGCAGTGAGTTGAGGACTTAAAGAAGCTTTCGATTTTTGAATGGGTGGCTTTAGGTGTAATTTATGAACAGATAAATATCTGGACTGCCTGTGTTAAAGCCTTTGAATAATTATTCCTAAAAGACATTTTGCTATTCCTAAAATTTATAACCGTACAGAACACATCTTCATTCATTGTACAGGCCCTCCAATTTCATGGCATTTCATGGAAGAACACAGTTAACCCCCTTTTCATTTCTCTGATTTTTCTGTTAGTTTTGTGTTGACTTTTGGAACTCCCAAATTAGTAAAGGAAAACTTTGGGGAGTCCACGAGCTCCTTTGGACCTGTCTGGGGCCCCAGACTTTGTGGGTTGCACCCTTGGATTGCTATGCTGGAAGAGAAGGCCACCCGTGGCTGCTAGCCTTGCTGGCCATGGGCTACCTCCTTCCCCAGAGAGGGGCTGCCTGCACACACCGGCTGCTGAGGGGCTGGGCAGGAGGAGGTCTTGCACCCATCCTGCGGGAGGGATCCTGGGGCAGCTGCTTTGCCACCGTGCGTGTGGAGTCCTGGAGCAGATAGACCTTTGGTCCGATCCTGCAGGGCTTTAATATTATGCTCTTGCATTCTTGTGGCATGACCCTTTACAGCTGCAATAGCCCAACATTATGGAGCCTTGGCAATCAAGGCATCCTTTGGCACAGCAGGATCACGCGAAAGGTTTTGTTAGCTGAATCCATAGCAGTCGTGATATCAATTTGTAGATTCAGTCCTCCCAGCCCAGATGAAGTAGATTTTAAAAATGCCCATTGGTGGGAAACAAGCAGACAAGGGAGAAAACTTCTCTAGTTTTCTCTCCAGTCTACTCCCCTCAATTCCACACAGTCTCCGTTCTTTTCTTCTTCTCATAAAGGAAATATGTCAAAATTATAAAAAATATCCACTGTTTTCTGAGTGATACATCCTCAGTTGGACTGCACCATGTACCTTTTTTCTGAATAAGTGGATTTATTCTACACACACCCCTTGTGATTGCCATATTTGGTAGCCAGCTGTCTACAACCTATTGGCTATTTTCCCCACATTTCTCTGCTGTGAACTAAACTCACACCCAGTTAGAATTGCCTTCAAGTTTCTACCTAAAATGAAATTTTAGTTAAAATGTAGAATTCAGAGTTAGTATTTGGACAAGACTAGCAAAAAGTTATAGGGCAGTTCCACACATGCCTGGCTCCAACCAACCTGTGCCACACCACCCAAAAAGCCCCCTATGAATACGCTCATCAAGCTATACCCTGGGTTTCATCTCCCTCTAGTTATCATTGGGACAGGATGGGCTTAAGAATGAACCCGTGCCAAATTGATGGAAACTGGAATTAGAAAGATCTCTCCATCATGACTTCCGGCACAATCCATTGAGAGCAGAATGCATGCTTGCATGCTTCTGTCTGTGTTTAGCCAGGATGCCGGATTGGATCTGCATCTCTGTGTCATGAGAATCTTGCTACTAGGACCTTTTGCTGGAGGCTATGCAGAATTCGGTTGTCTGCTTTACAGAGGCTTGATTTCTCTTTTGTTTTGGAACACGTACGCTGCTGCTTCCCATCTTGTTGCTGCTTTGATCTGCCAGTGCACATGTAAGGGAGGTGTGGAGAAGTCAAAACTTCCTGGACTACTTGGAGCTTTCAGTTCTCATGAACTTTTTACAGTGATATCGAATGCTCTGCTTTCTATTTTAAGCCACCTTGGGAAGATTGGAGCAAGAGACCAATCTTATACTTGTTTATACATAAAAAGTCCGTTCCATCTAGTCACCTTTTTCTGACTTAACATGCATCAGATTGCATGGTAAGAAATGCATTAAAAAAAATCTATTTTCAAAAGCATTCTCACCCAAACAGTTTTGAAGTGGTGTCAAGAAGAAGGCAAAGAATGTTACAAGTCCATTTCAAATATTCAAACTAATTAGAAGTCAAGCCAAGCAAAGTTTGTAATCTGTACCTAGAACTTCCAGAGCTAAATGTTACTGGAATAGTTGTTGTTAAGGTGAATTCTGGGACTCTCTTGCTTGGGAAGCGGCAGGATCTGAGGAATTTTGAAAGGGAATATCCTTGTTCAGATTGCAATGGTAATTCCACCTACTGGAGAGAGGCAGTGTGATGTAGTGGTAAGAGTGCTGCACTGCGATGCAAGAGATCTGGGTTCTAGTCCTCATTTGACCAGGAAGCTCACTGGGTGTCTTAGGGCCAATCACCATTGCCCAGCCTGCCTAGCCTACCTTATAAGCTTGTTGTGAGGATAAATGAAAGGAAGTGCTTGTGAAAGGCTATGGGCTTTTCTCAGGAAGGAATGCAGGAAATATAAAATGGTCACAATAATAATGATACAGAAAGGTGGGGTTAAATCTTTTAAGCAAAGAATTATGCCGAGCCCTTAGCATTGTTTGCCAATTGGGCATAGCTAGATGACGAAATCCAGTCTCTTTGTCCAGCTCAAAGGACAAAAGTTCTGCTCTGTGTACTATATTCTGAAACCCGAATCTTGGAGAAAAACCCGAAGGATCACTTTAAAAAATGGCTACCTCCTCCACGTGCGAGAAGTTTGCATGTCTAGGATCTCAGGTTAGATCAAAGCCTCTTACTCATGTCACCTCCCCGCGAGCGCAAGGTGAGCTCTTCGCTTTCTTGACAGTAGAACAGGTGTCAAGAGCGTATACGTGCTCTTTTGTCAGATGTCACAGGGAAAGGAGGGACGGCAGCTGGCAGGTGGGCCGGAGGAGTGGCATCCATTACCATTTCTGGGGTTAAGTGGGTCACATTTCAAGGAAGCGGTTCAGGAGTCGGGCAAGGTGCAATGAAGAACAGAAGCAGGATTTGAGTGAGGTCGATGGGAAAGTCACTGCAGGGATGACACGGTACGCGGGGGCCAAGCGGACGGGAACTCTCTTCCGGAATGCGACTAGCCATGTTGCCTGGACACGTGGGGAGTGCCATGACCTGCCCCTCAGTCGTGGCATCCATCACCTGAACATGCGGAGAGCAGGTGTGGGTTTTGTGGGCACCTTCCACAGGATCAGGGATCCGAATTTTCCAGAGATGTTAACAGTTTGGACAGCATCTACAGATATCAAAGTTCCTCTTGTTCCAACCAGCATCCTCCATGTCATCAACTGGGGTCCCCCCCCCCACCTTGGCATGTTCAAAGCCACAGTCCATTCTTGCAAAATGTTCTTTACTGACAAGAGCATTTTCCAGAGTCACGAACACCCAGAATGAATCTCTGAGCATGCACAGAGTCGTATCCACCTCCAGGAACGCTTCTTAGGAGCATGCCTGGGCCCCTTCCCCTTGGGAGGGGCCTTCTGAAAGCAAGCAGCCCTCCTTTCTGCGTGCTGATCCTGTAATTGGACCACAGCCCTCTGCTGATGATACATCATGCGGTCAAGATCCAAACCTGCCTCATCAGTCTCTGAGAAATTCCCCTGTTCCAAGCTCCCTCCCACTATCTGTACGTCTTGGTTCTTCCCAGGGGCTGCCTGCCCACCTGGGGAGTCTGGCCCTGAGAGAAGCATCTCTCAGTGTTGAACTGCTCCACATTCTCCTGCTGCTGCTGCTCTGAAGTCCAGCACCCATAGCAGCCATCTTCCTCATTCCCAACAGCATGGAAAGCCAGTGTCGTGGACGATGGAGCCACCTTGCTCCGGAAAGTGCATAAAATGAACGGGAGGCTGTCAAGTGTTGTTGCCATTTTGGACACCTGAGCAGAGAAGAGAGAGAAAAAGCAAAATAAGCAGAAACCAGATAAGGACCTTCTTGCCCAACAGTAGAGATTGTCTTCAGAGGCTACTAAGGGATGGTGTGACAACAGCACACAGAGTCCCCCAGCCTCTGTGGAAATGCATCTACATATTTATCCGCTATATTATTGTGTCAGTTGCTAATGGCAAATTATTCTGAGGGGGTTTCTCTGTTGGGCAGTACATAAAACTGATAAATACTTAGTTCCTTTTCTTTGATACTTCAGGGTTGCACCTGAAAAGGTTTCCTGCTAGAATTCTCAGCAAAAGGTGGCACTTCAGTGGGCTGAAGGTTTTTTTGCATGTTCGGTGTGTTTTGCAAGTTGAATGCATACAGTCTGAAGTTTGACTGGCTTCACTCCAACTTAAGAGTGCAAAGATTCGGCACCTGCCTCCAAGACAAGCAGCGGAGGAGAATTTGGTCTACATGGGACATCAGAATGTGGACCCACTGAAATATTTCTCACAAAATATTGGAGAAATATTTCTCTCCCAATATGCCTACAGGGCCTGAGACTGGACCAGGAGAAGATCCCAGCCGAGTCAGAACACATGCCATCAACTCTAGAACCATCTTTGAAGGAAAGAAACCTAGGAAAAAGCTTTCCTTGCTCAGGGCCCACTGGTCTAGGAGCTGGCCACCTCATCGAGTTGGCTTCTCTGGCAGATGCATCACTAGAAAGATGACACCAGATGCCGGATCCAGATGGGATATCACCTTGACTTTCCCAAATCATTCATGACATGGCATTGCTACCGGGCTCATTTTTATTTCCCAGCATGCCCTGGTGCAAAGCTATGCCGAGGATACAGAAGGAAATGGCACTGTAGCTCTTTCAGAATAAGTGTCGGGCAGTCAGTGTAGGGGAGAAACAGAGAGGTGTGTGGATTTCGCCAGGAGCTCAGACAGCTGCCTCGGCAGACAACTAGCTGAAGCCAAGTCTCATGCACGCCCATGCGCCAGCCAATAACGGAGCAACTTTCACTTGCTGGGCATTGTCACAAAGCCATAGACCCGCACACTTACTTATTCACCATTTCTTACTCCCATCGACTTGCACAAACACTTGTTTTGAACAGAAAGGGGGGTGCAGATAGAGCCTCGTTCAAAAAACGAAGAGGATGGGAGGAGGAGAGGAAGGGAAGAGGAAGCGATGGGCCAGGAGATTGATGTGTTCTTGCGCTTGTTGGACGCACCGGCGGATTTAAATGACATCTCAAGGGAGAGGATCAAACTTCCAGATTCAATTCATCCATCAGATGAGAGAACAAGACCTGGCTTTCAGTCGGAGAGGAGCTGAAGGCTTCTATTGGAGACCACACAGATAAACACCGTCTTCTGTTCCATTTGAAAACATTTCAGGGGTGAATCATCTGCCACTCGGCTCCCAGCCAGAGGCCTTTCAGTTCTGATTAAAGTAGCGAGTTCCGCACCACACTTGTGCTTTTGAAACCCGCTTTGCAATCCTGCTCCCCATCTTGGCTTCACAGCTTCCCAGAATCTGAAGCCAACTGCCTGGCGTTCATGTACTACTGATACCATTCTCATTCCCAAGAAAGGGTGGACTACGCTTAGCAAGGGTGCGCTGTAATGGGGTCGCGGTCTTGTGTTCCCAGTTGTTGTGCGGGGTTGCTTGACAGGCTGCCTTATTCAAAAATAAAGGGGGATGTTTCCTACATTGTTTTACATCCTTAAATATCAGGAATCTGCAAATGGAAAAAAAGAGGTGCGGGGAATCTGAAACGGGTTTTCCTGATACAAGTTGGCTTGGATTTCTGCACTCCGTATTTGTTTTCTTCCAGTATTACTCAGTTATGGAAGGTTTTGGGTTGAAAGGGTAGGGAAAGAGCCAGACCTGTGCCAAAATCTGGAATGTGGCGCATCTACGCTTAATTAGGGTTATGCTTTCATTTGGCTATGATGCAACATGGAAGGCATAAGGTTTTGTGTGTGTCCTCAGAGGTGAATTTCAGAGTTTTCAAGGAGGCAACTGTTGGAAGTGTAGTCTTGGCAGCTTGCTAGAAGCATGGTGGAGGTGAAGGGCAAGACTTCCCCTCTATTTTCCTTCCCGTTGACCTTCAAGGGGTGGAAAGGACGATGCTAGTGCCTGGCTTGGCATGTTTGGGACTGATTTTATGGTTGGGGACTCCATAAAATCGCCCTGACATTCACCCATTTTCCCACCACCACCACTGGCAGAACATCCCATGACAGTGATGCTTAGTGGTTAGAGTGCTAGTGGTTAGAGTGCTGGACCCAGGTCCTCATTTCCATGAAGCTCACTGGGTGACTTTGGCCCAGTGCCTGACTCTCAGCTAACTTAATTCCTAGGAATTATTTTAGATTTATACCCCACTTTATTTCCTCGCAAACTCAAAATGGCTTCCCTTATTCTCTGCCTCCTGCTCGCAGTCTTACCCTCACAACAACCACCCTGTGAGGTGGGCTGGGCTGGGTTTATGGTCCACCCAAAGTCCCCCAGGTGGCCCCATGGCTGAGTGGGGGCTTGAACCCCGGTTGCCCAAGGTCCCAGTTCTGTGCTCTTAACCACTGCACCACACTGGCTCCCAGGGTTGCTTTCAGGATTAAATGGAGAGGAGTAGAAGTGCGCCTACTGCCTCGGACTCTTTGGAGAAGAGGCGTGATAGAAACGGACAAATCAATACATACAATCAATCGTATTTAAATACACCAACAAAGGTGTTTTCTTCTCCCTCTCTTCCTGGGGAGCATCCTACTAGGGTCCCTCCAAGTCCTCTCCCTGGAGAAGCAAGATCTGCTCCCTGCACAGCCCTCTGTGTATCCCTTGCACAAGAACTATAGCACCAAAAGAGAAAAGCTTTAAATGAACCCAAACTGGGATATTGCCCAAGCCTTATTCTTTCCTCCTCATATGAAAATACAATCCTTCCACATAGAAAACAAACATAGTAGGAAAACTCCTTGACTTTGAGTTTTCTGTGTGTTGCGATCAGAGAGACAGAAGTCCCCACTTTTGGACAGAGCTGGTAGGGTTTCTTCCAGCTCTGCTGTAATGCCGACTTCCCTATGATCTGTTCAGCCCAGTATCCTGCCTCTGAGAAAGAGGATTCGAGTAGCTAAGAAGCTGCACCAGCTACAGGGCCTGCTCTAGACAAGGGAGTCCTCACAGTCCCTCTACAGTGCCTTTCACAAGGCTTCTGCATGGTTCATGAGATTAAAATCAGCTTCTCTTTTTCTAGGGTTTCCTCTCTGCCTTTCCGTCGTATAGCAAAATTAATGCACAAGCCACTCGTTCCCGTTCATTCTGCACTGGAAATGTAAAACATTTTCTTGGCTCTCAAAAAGAGTGCAGAAATACTGGCGATGTACGAGGAATCTGGCTTGAGGGTAGGAATCCATCAGATTTTCTTGGCCCAGCTCCCCAGACAGTGTTCCGCTTTCTCGGTGCCCTTTGCATGGGTGTCCAGCAGGAAAGGAGTCCAAAGAAGTCCGTGGGATTGATTTCTGCATGTCACATGCCCGCTTTGCAAACAGAGTTGTCCTTCCATGCGAATGGCTTGCAGGCTTGGCGTACGTGGTATATTTTGCACCAATGAGGGGGCCTACGAAGGTTTCCAAGTATTACTGTCTTGATCTTGGCTCGGCTCATTTGCTGGCCAGGGCTAAGTGTGGCAAAGAAACCCAGCGATCACGAGAGCGCGAGATTCCTGCTGGGTATTTGGATCCCTAACAGACGTGCTTAGAAAATACAGGAGAAACCCAGAAGGTGACAATGTACTGTGAAGCACCCACAAACTACTCACGAGCACACGACACATTCCTTGTGTCGCAAAGGCCAAGATCTTACCCCAGACAAGGACATCCATTCTGCTTTGGAAGACCTGTTCTTTATTCCCTTTAATAACGTAATCTCATGACTTGAACGCATAAAGCATGCAATGTTTCCAGGATGGGATCCTTATATTGATTCATGCCATGAAGGGTTTGAACCCTTCATTTTAACCGTAGTGTGGATAGTTGAGTAAGGCAGATCACCCCCTGACTGGTGCACCCCCAATTCCTGCCATACCCTGATCCAGTGCTCTGGGCAACAGCCTGAGTGATCCGACCCTAAATTTGTCCCCTGCATAGCTCTATTATTAAAACGAGAATGATGAAACTCCATCCTACAGTTTCCTATTTCTAAGTCCCTACCATGAGCATTTGCTAACGGTTGAAATTACTGAAGCTTTCACCTTCTGTATCCCAGCAAAATCCTGTTTGCATCTTATTGCAAGCCATGTGCTACCTGGTTGCCACTCCTCTCACAACCTGTCTTGACCTGGCATTGCACAGACAGATTTTATACAAGGCTGCCAATGACTTGCATAAATATTCTGTTTATTCCATGCAGGGTTATTCCCACACAACTTTCCACTGGAAGAAGTTGTACTTGATGGATTGCATCCATTCTAGCTGTCACACCTGGCCCTTGTGAGCACCAATCCCAAACATCGTATGCACACGTGCAGAAAAACAAAGGGAAATTCCTCTCTTACTACCCTCCAAAAGAAAGTTTGCTTTTAAAATCAGACACACATACCTTTTCAAGCCCTAAAAGGACAGGTTGATGAACTTTGTCTTCTAACTATGGGAAGATGCATTTTCATTGCAGAAGACAAAGCCCCTAGTTAGTGGTTCCTGGCCCGTTACATTAACTAATTTGAGATTGAATTATCAAATTTGCTCATTGCTGCTAGCACTAATTTGAAACCGTACAATAAAGAACAGTTTGAAAAGGCAGATGAAAGAATGCCACCCACAGAGGGCCCAAGACCTGGTCCCTAGCATATCACAGCAAGGTTCGGAAAGATTTTGGATAATTGCAGTCATGAGCTGCAGTTGATTGAAGAAAATTATACCCTGGGCTTTTTTCTGTCTTTTTTTTTTAACTGCAAGGTCGGGCTTTTTTTGGTGGGTTTTGTTTTGCTTTGGGTGGCATTGCATGGGGGTAGATTCTTTTCTTTTTTCTGTTGGGCATTGGTGAAGGACTCTCTCCACATTATGCATGGAAAAGACTACACCTAGGGCATTTTGTTGACATCCTATTTTCTACAAACTCTGCATCGCAGCCTGGATGGCAGACCAAATCATGGGGGGAAGGAATTAGCATCACGGAACACCCCTGGGATGCTCTGGAGAAATTTGCATTGTTAACCTTTGGTTGGACTGCCACTCCTAGTCCAGGGGGCACTGCTTTGTTTGGATCGTTTGCTAGTTTGTTGTTCTGAGCAGAAGTTGGCAAAAAGAGCAGAGGTTCCGCATAAACGAGACAGAAAGAACTCGAGGTTCGAAATGATATAATGCAGGAGAAAGCAAAACAGACCAATTCGTCTACTCTGGCAGAGGACTTTTGGTTCTTAAAAGTCTGCGTTACATCCCAGAATATGTGACCATGTATCTGGTGCTGAATGAAGGTTGCCGTTAGGGTTGACTGGAACGGAGAAAGACCAATCTATTTTGCTGTTTACTTGCCAGAAATAGGCTGCTAATTCGACTTTATTTCTAAATCCAAGGCAAAATCATGTGGGGAATCAAATCAAAGCAGCATTTAGAGACAAATAGTATTTTCCCAACAGTGAGCAATTCTGGATTAGTAACAAGTCTTTAATATTTATTTTATTCATTAATTAGTTTTAACACTATTAGCATTGTTGGGGTTTTTTTTGTTATTTATATTGCATTATATTTTGTTTCATACCTTTTGTAAATTCTAAATTACTATTATTACTATTATTAGATTTATATTGCACCTTTTTTCTTACAAAGAATTCAAAGCGGCTTATATATTTAGCAACCTTATAGTAATAGTCTTGATAATCTGAAACTTTATTAAGGGGTGAAATGCGAATGAGGAAAAATGACTATTAATGTGATAAGAAACATACCACAGTCTGAACTTACTTAATATTTATAGCCATGTTTCTTCTTTTTCCAAGAAACCTGGAGCGGCTTTCTAGCAATATTTCTGCCATATAATGAGATTAAATGTGTGTAGGAATTTTTTTCTCATCATAGTCCTGGCCACCATGCTTCTCCCTAAATACGTTTACTCACAAGAAAATAGCAAATGGAAGGCATGAAAAAACTCTGCACATGTTCAGTGAGACAGACATGTTTTGTAGATCTACATTTCTTTGTTCAGGTGTCTCCCTGTAGTGATAGCCAATGAAGTATGAACATCTGTGAGTGAACGAGGTGGGGGAGGCAGGATGCAAATATTTTGGGAGAGGCAGGGCTCCAATTCAGGTACTCAAACCTGTCCAAGCAACCTGGCAACATCTTCAAACTGAACTGAGTCGAATCAATGCAAGTTCGAAGAAACACATCACATTAAAAGAACTCAGCAAAATAATAACAAAATCAAGATCCCTAACACAGCTCCTGCTTGCTCAGACGTGATGAATGGAGAAGTCCAGAAGGACTTACTGAGTTGGGAAAAAACTGAGTTGAGAGAAGGGCCACAAAAACGGTCAGGGGACTGTAAGGGCTTTCCTGTGAGGAGCAGCTACCACTGGGGTGGTTCAGCATAGGAAAAAGAGGAGTAAAGGGAGACATAAGAGATGTGTTTAAAATAATGCATGGGGTGGAGAAAACAGAGAGGGAGAGATTTACTCGCTTCCCCAAAACACCCAAACCTGGGCTGATCCCACGATTGGTGTGATGCTCAGGACAGATAAAAGGAGGGACTTCTTCACACAGTTAAATTATGGAATTTCCTGCCGTGAGAAACGGTGGTGGTCTTCAGTCTGGATGGTTTTAGAAAGGGACTGGGGAGATTCATGAGCAGGGAAGCGCTCAGCGGCTACTAGCCTTGCTGGCCATGGGCGGCCTCCTTCCCCAGAGGTAGCCCGCCTGCATACTCCAGTTGCTGAGGAGCTGGGCAGGTGGAGGTCTTGCTTGAGGGATCCTGTAGAGTTCATTTTCCCCCTCTGTCTACTAAGTGCTGGACTAGATGGACCTATGGTTTGATCCATAGGGCTTTTCTGATGTTCTTACTCCCACATGAATGTGGTAACTCAGAATCACTGTTGGTACTTGCACTAAATTTTACCTAAAGTCTTCAGTGACTTATTTTTCATGGTGAACATGCTGGTTGGAGCAAAGATGGACCCTCCCTCCTTGCTCCCTTTTTGGCTCCATTTTATGGAACATAACCTTGAGAAATGTTCAGAAGGAAGGGCTTTTCCAAAGATCTCTCTGGGGAAACTCTCCTCATTCAAAACCACTGTACCTTTGATGGGAAGAGGTTTGGACTGCAGGCTGGAAGGCTTGCACTGAGCCAACAGCTACCTTCAACCACACTAACCGCCATTTAAACGTAAATACATCACTAACTTTCTAAACCTCTTTTATATTTGGAATGGGTTTTAAGACTCTCTCCCTGGGAAGGGAAGGCTCTGTCCCAGACAGACACAAATCCCAGTCAAAGGGGTTGAAAGTATTGTGCACATACTAAATAACATACCAAGTACTCCTTATTTATTCAATGTATTTATTAAAATCTCTTCCTGCACCAATGTGCAGCCTGGCAAATGCCCTTTTCTCAGTCAGTTTGAGAAAGGACTCGTCCAGAAATAGTTTGAATACTAAAAGGGCCCCGTTTCCAAAAGTATAAGAAGAATGCCAACATCCATGCTGAAGCAATACCGTTCACAGGTCATAGGTGGAGTCTGCAATTCTCTTCGCATCCCTTTCTAAAAATATTTTTAAATCTTATGCCAGTGACCAAGATCTGCAATGCAAACCTTGGTTCACATAGACACAAATCCCATTGAGTCCAGTTCAGCTTCTTTGCCAGTAAACATAGCGCTTCTCAATACTGTCACTTCTTGCATTCTTGAGCTGCAAAATAGCTTGTCCCTTTTACTGTTATGCAAAGAAAGCAGTTGCAGTTGAACAAAGATTAGCAAGGGAGAGAGATGACCTTTTGTTGAGTTGCCTTGGCAATCAGATAAAGCTCCATTACACTTTTTTTTTTAGCCATGCTTGCCCTTGGGCACTGTCTCCAGAAACAGTGAAACTGCCTAGAATTCGTTCATCAAAATATAGATGGAACTAATGAATTTTCTTAATCTTTCCCACCCCACGATGTGAATTTTGGACAGAAAAATGGACACTAGCCAGCCGTACTTCCCTTCCCTTTCTTTCCTTCCAATCTGCTTTCTATTCATAGCATGTCAAGGTAATTTATGCTAAGTTTTTAGGATGGAGGTTTAAGTTGTATTAATTAAAATGCATAGATAGGTATCGTGTATTGATAGTAGCCATAAAGTCATTTAAACAAACCAGGAATTCCGGATCAATCTCAAACCAAACTTTACTGGACATCCCATTGAGCCACCCGAGGCTGGAATCGCTTTGCTGGACAAGTTGGTTTTCCAAGCAAAGAGGAGGTTTGGAGGTAAAAGAGTACTTGGACATATGGGTTTGGCAAGGGTCCTTGCTTAACTATGGGATTCAAAAGCCAGTGTTCCCCTGCAGGCATGTAGAAACTGGGTGTCTGCTCAGAAAGATTGGTCCTCTTCCAAGAATGTGGTAAAAAGACAGAGTTGAGCAGATAGTGGAGGCCTTCCAAGCTGACCTTGAGAAGATTCTCAAGCAGTGTGGAAAATTAGCATTGCCTTGCAACAGTGACTCATGCTCTGGGAACTTCCGGGCTGGACTACTGTAATGTGCTCTTTGTGGGACTGCCCTTGAAGACGGTCCAGATACTTCAATTGGTTCAGAATACAGCTGCCAGGTACCGTATTTTTGCTCTATAAGACGTGCCTGACCATAAGACGCACCGAGTTTTTAGAGGAGGAAAACAAGAAAAAAAATATTCTGAATCAAATGGGCACATAATCACAGGCACATTCCCCATCAACTCCCCATGGGCTGCACATCTGACAGACTTACTGCACACACACATTCGCTCTATAAGACGCACAGACATTTCCCCTTACTTTTGAGGGGGGGAAAAGTGAGTCTTATAGAGCAAAAAATACGGCAATTAACGGGGACTAGCAGGTATTCACATATAACGCCGGTCCTCTACCAGTTATACTGGCTAGCAATTGAAGTCTGGGCCCAACTTAAGGTGCTGGTGATGATGTATAAATGGCTTTGGTCCAGGATACCTGAAGGAGCGTCTTCTCCCCTATGTGCCTTCCCACCCCTTGTGATCTGAGGTGGAGGTCCTGCTCCAGGGGCCTCCTTGAAGGCGATTGAGGGAGAGTACCCAGAGGAGGGGCTTCTCTGTGGTGGCTCCTGGTTTGCCTGGTGCTGATGCTTTATTCTTTTCGGTGTCAGGCAACTCCCTTTTTCTTTTCCTGTTAGTTTAATGTTTAATTGATTTTAACAGGGGTTTTAGTGTATTAATGGTTGGATGCTGTGGGGTTGTTTTATTCTACTTATTTAGCCATCCTGAGACATTTGTAGGTTGCAGGATAGAAAAACTTTTAATTAAATAAATAAATAAATAAAATAAATTACCCCACCTTGGAAATCGAAGGAAGCATTTCAGAACTGGCACTGGAATAGACTGGGAGGGATTCCTTAACCTGGTCAGGAGATGAGAGCGGAACCAATTCGGTATGTGTCCCCGTGGGTGCAATTAAAAACTTTTCTGAGAGGGAGGGGAGGGAAGAAGGGGAAGATTTAGTCTGGATTCGACTCTTCACACAGCAAACACTTCTCCAAACAGTGAGGAAAAATACGACTTTGTTTTATACTGCTACGTAAACTGTTCCACTCTAATGAAAGGATTGCTCTTCTCAGTCTTCATCCAACAGTGATGAAGAGGAAGAGAAGGTGGAAGGGACCTGCTCATGGCCAGGTGACTTTCGAAAGAGTGGTCAACATGACCTTAGAAAAGGCCTAAATGTGCTGTCCAGCCCGGCCCCCCGGTTCCCACAGTGGCCACCCCAATGCCATCAGCAAGCCGCCCAGAATAAGAGGGCAGTCTTAGGATGGCTTATTGTTGTCGTACCATGAATGGCTGGAAGGTCGAGGCTCAGCTTCTCTGCCTGAAGTTGGCAGGCAGAGAAGTCTCCAAGTGTTACCGCAACATACAAGGACAACCCTCCTTACTTCCTCATGTCGTGTGTGTGAGAACACACAACACCTCCCGGCTGCTTCCCTACTACTGCATGTGTGTCTCAGGATTGCTTTGGGGGAAGGCAGTGGTATGGGACCCCATGGGAACCTGCTCCAATTCTCAATCACATCTTTCCATGAATGAATGGGTGTTTGGGTGTCCTTTGTTGTTTAGTTGCAAAGTTGTGCCCAACCCATCACTACCCCATGGACAACATTTCTCCTGTCCTCCACCACCCCCTGGAGTCCACCCAAGCCCACACCCACCACCCCAGTGACTCCATCTTGCCAGCTCTGCCATCCCCTTCTCTTGGGTGTCTTTACCGTTCTCATTTTGGTAAAGAAGCACATGAAATTGGAGGGGCTGCTCTGAAATTCATGAATCTACTTTATGTGTGTGCTGATTTAATGGTCACCTTTTTACATAGTTCTAGATCTCAGGGTGGCTGCAAATTTCCCCACTCCTTCATAGGACAGGTGAGATGGACTGATCTCAAAGCACCTTGTGAGTTTCATGGCTGAGCATGGATTTGAATCTGGGCATCCTAACCACTTGGACATCATCAAAGGCTACCTTCCATCTAGCCTGAAGTGCCCGATCCTGCCTAATCTTGGAAGCTAAGCAGGGTCAGGCCTGGTTAGAATCTGGAAGGGTGACCTGAGTATATGGCTCTATGACTATTGTTGTCAAGTGCCCAGAGAGCTTTGGGTATGGGCAGTATAGAAATGTTCATGATCTTCCTCATCAGCAGCATCATATACCCACTCAGCCAGCCATGCACACGTGCATTTATGAAATTGGGACATGATTGTTCCAAAGAAATCTCTAAATTGCGTTTCCCCAACTACCACAGACATTCCCTGGCCCAAAAGTGGGATCTTGATCTTATCATCACAGTATGAGAGGTCAACAAACACATCAAGCTGCTTAAAAGGTTAAAAAGGTCTTGTCTGTGGTGAAGGACAAATAGTGGTGGGAGGTAAACCAAACATTGAGATGAGAGAGAAATTAGGAATGAAAATTGCTTGGTCTCCATCTCCCCCTCTGCAGTAAAATGCGTTGCTTATCTGTGTCCTTGGGGTCGCTTTTTTGGTGATGCGTTTTCTCTTTTGGGCAATTCTCTCTCGGATGCTTGCATTTGAGGTCACGATGGGAGGTTTTGGAGCTGGCTCGAGAACCATCTGCCTGGTTCTGCTGCCACCTAATCTAGGTGGAAAGGGGGCCCACCAAAACATTGGCTTCTACCCAGCAAGCCCCAGGCTGGTCCTCGTAAAGCACGTGGCTGGTTAAGATTGCCGCATGCACTACTCAGCGAGAGAATCGACTTGATCCACACCACTATTTTGGATCGGGCTCTGACTCTGGCTGGCTGTCTAAGCCACACGCGGATTTTGTGGGCAGTTTTTGGAGGGCAGCAAGAGACAGCCAGATCCGTCATTATCTCCACAGCTCTGTGTGTGCCGTTTAAAAGACAGAGTACTGGAAGCTAATTCGAGAACTTAGTGACAGAGAGGAAACAGGGCCAGGAATAAATGGCTTGTTGATTTACTCAGGTTACATCATTTTCTTCCCCTCAAGAGCCTATAAATCTCCCAGTCCTTGTAAAAACAGAATTTAGAAACAATTGAGAACTTCTCAGACGACCCCTCGGCTTCCAGGCACAGTGTCGCCTTTCACGGGGCCAGCCGGCTTAGATGGTCGGGGAGCTCGCACTTCCAGCAGGCAGCCAAAACTAAAAATATAAGATATTGTATAGCTATCCTAGCAGTTGAGATAACGCTCCCCGTACGTATTGCAGGGCTTTAGCTGAGTGGCTGGCTTCCCGGCCGCGCTGTGGGCTTGCAAAGTCATTTATTCACACGCTTGCACAATCCTCTGCTTTCTGCCTCATCCTACCTTGACCCCTTCATCCTTTAGTAATGGTGCTATATTTATTATTATATGAATAATATATCAATACAATCATTGATTATATAATATGTAGTAGTAATCATTTCATTCATTTATTTATTTATTTAACACATTTGTATGTCGCCCCCTCGCAAAAAAAGCCTCGGGGTGGCATACAAATGTGTTAAATAAATAATTCATAATGTATTACTAGTAACATTGTTATGTATTATTAATAATTAATATTAATAATATTAATAATAAATAGTATTCAATAATAATATTGAAGAACAGGGGCAGGGGCAGCTCTTCCAGACTATTGTAAAATTTATATCCTCCCCAGACTCCCAGGATTTAAATTTAAAAGAAAAGAAAATGGCTTGATTGTTCAGCAGCGTACTGCAATGCTCATTAATTTAATTTTAAAGTCTCCCATCTGGGAGGAATGGGGAATTAAATTTGATTTCTTTCCTCTCCCTTGTTGGAATAACAGGATAACACAGTGCATGACAGAAGTCTCAAAGGCAGTCAACCTTATTAGCAGTTTTTTAAGTTTGCAGTGTGAGAGGTAGGACTGGAAGAGAATTTTGTCCCATTCATGTTTTTATTTCACATTTCCAACTACTGTACGGCCATCAGAACCGTCCTGTAGAATCAACCCGAGATTCTATCCAGTCCAGACTTCTGTTCACACGGTGGACAACCACAGGAAATCCACAAGCAGGCTCTGAGCCCAAAAGAAACTCAAAATTTAAATTCCAAATGTAATAAAATTGACATATTAGAGAAATTATTATTTTATTTCTGTACCACCCCGTAGCCAAAGCTCTGTCAGCAGTGTGAAAAATAATGCTCGTATATGCATTAAGAGAACTGATAACCAAAAAAAAAAAAAAAAAGTATCTTAGGCAAACTATACCAATAAGCCTTATGAATATTTATGCAAACTTTTTAAGCAAATGCTCCAAATTCAAGATGAACCAAACATAAGACTGGAAAAATAAGATACTGGAAGACACTGTAGTTGGCATATTTGTTCATTTTTTTGGAGATGCTTTGGGGCAAGAGAAAGCACTGTTAGATGAGCATTCAGTTTGGGTGGCTTGTCTGCATTCTTCCATCTTTCCTCTAATGTGATGCGAGATCGTTAGAGTACCAAAATTTAAGAGCCTCAATGTCCTCACACAATGAGGCAGGTGTGTCTTATCCCTTCAGATCCTCGACTGGGCAATGGGAAGACCTAACTCTGATGCCCATCAGGCCTTGACCAAATTCTGCCGTGGGGGAGGGGCAGTTCTGTTGCCAGCAAACCGTGCTCCATGGGACCAAGACAGACACGGTGGTTGAATTCATTGGGCTCAGTGGCTTTGAATTCTAAGATGCCTGCTAAATCAGATCAAAGATTCATCCAGCCTTAGCATCCTTTTCCTCATAGCAGTTAAGTAGTCCACTAGTTCCCCAGAAACTGGTATTCCTAGCATACTTCTTTACATTTTGGAAGTTTCATAGAACCATCATAACTAGATGTCCCTGATACACGTCTCCCCCTGGAATTTGTGTAATCCCCTTTTAAAGTCCTCTGAATTGGTGGCCATCATACCACACCCTGTGATATTTAGTTCCACCATTCATCTCTGCACTATCAGAGAAGAAGTTCTCGATGGTTTGGAAGCCAGGTTGTCTTCTGCTGAGTGTTTGAGATAGGATGGCTCTGTTCTTCCCCAGAACACAATTGAACAGACATACAGGTCCTTCATTGAAAGGCGAATGAACTCTTCACATGCCCGTCTGTTACCAGTAGTACAGCTGTGGGACATAGGAAGCACAGCCAGCATCGAGGTGAGGTGGACTTCAGGGTCATACTGAATCCATTTTAGTCGGGGATTCTTTGGTGTCGACCCTTTCCTTCGGCATCTCCATCTGTACTTAACCCCTAAAAAGATTGAATGACTCTTGAACAAGGGCCAAGATGTTTGAAGGAATCTAGACATGATTAGGAAGATAAAAGTGTCCAAATGTTGTTCAGTTTTTTGGGACCTTCTGTAGAAATGTGAAAGAAATCCACTTTAAATAATCCTCAAAATGTTTACTTTTTCATCTTGGATAAGAGAGACAAGGTGTAAAAAAAGCATCACCAATCAGAACAGTGGTAGCTTCTCCACAGGAAAGAAATAACTTTATAAGGGGGAGTTAGAGACTGGATACCTTTTATTTGTACATGGCTACATAATATTCCGGTCAAAGAAGGGAAGGCTGGTCTTTGTCAGAAGATTGCTGCACAGAAGAATAGGAGGAGGCCTCTTGTTTCCACAACTCAACCAGATCATTTCTTCAATATGGATAGAATCAAACTCAGTACTAAGGCAATTTAACCCCCTAGGTAGAATCCCAATCTGTAGAAGATAGAAATGAAGAAGAATTCCTGGATTCAGGAAAGAGATGAGGAAGAAGTAGATGGGAGAACAAGTTGAAAGATTAGGTTTGCTTTCTGTTGAGGAATGCTTGGTGGGATAATAAATTAGCAGCTGAATAATTTTAAAAACGTCAACACGGTCACAGATAATTTCTTTACGAGATGCATGGCATGTGGAGAATACCACTTATATTTTTCAGTATTTGTTTTTCAGTATTTATTTTTCAGTATTTATTATTTATTCACTCTGAAAATGGGAGAAGATGCAGCAAGGGGGCATTTTGATACATTTGATCTTTGCCAGTTTTAAGGCTATAATGGAAATCCTGACGTGATAAACCATCAATACATTCAGATTTGGATTGTTCATAATTGTTTGCCTGAATCCTTCCATTCCTCCAGCAAACCTATCCTGATGGTGTAGTCTAGATTTCACCTTCTAAAAATAGTGAACTGAAATATTCGTATTATCTAGGGCAAGAGCTGAGTTTGGCCTGTCTCCAGCAAAAAGGACACCAGTTTAGCGAGTGGGTTCATCGGGCCTCAGAGAAGTGCAAATTATCTCGGAAGCCCAGATGACATATTCTGTGTGGCTCAATTAGTTTGAAGAACAGAGAGGAGGGTTGGGCCACCTATGAAGCAGGATGGGGCTTCCACCTGCCTTGCACCAGTCGAGAAGGGCCGCCAGCCCAGAAAAACCCAAAGCTTTGTAGGCTGTGCCATGTCCAGAAGACTGATGACAATATTTGAAGGAAGGTTTGTGCTGCAGAAATCAAAAGATCGCCTTCTCACCTGACTAGGGATAAAGTTTCAGCCAAGACCAAGTTTATTCATTCATTCATTCACATATGTATATGCTGTTTCTAACTGCCAGGATGGCCTCCCTAAGTGGTTTTCACAATAAAACAGCATAAAACAGTTAAAAGAATAGAATTATAAAATAGCAACAACATTGAAGTAACATTTCCTCCGGTCTGTGTGCAGACCTTGTCCATGTGAAGAACGAATTCCAAGCTGAAGACCCCTTAATCCCTTCCTTTCCCAAAAAGGTTTGGCTTCACCCTCAGGAAGGTCTGTGCTCCTTGTAGGCTGGATAGTAGGAATGCCAGGCATGACTTAATTCAGCCACTCATTTGGTTTGACGATGGCTCACTGGGTGAAGGAATTCACACCTCTTCCCCTCAGGTCTCCCCAGTTCTACAGCATCTCCCCAGAAACCTGATGTGTATTGATTCTCAGTGGCCATGTAACAGCTCTCACTTGATAGCCTTGACCTCTCTATGCCACATTCCAGTCTCTCTCCTTCTCCATCTCCATCTAATTCACTCCCTGAGTCTCAGCTTTCTAAATGGGAATGTTGTGCTTTGAGATAACTGAACCATCTTCCCATTTTAGATGCAATTCATCTCAATCTTTGAGAATTTATCCAGTCATAAGTTTGGTTTGCTCTAAACATGGAGCATCTTTAAATTTGCATGAAGATTTGTAACATTTTAATACATGTTTCCCCGAATCCATGCATATTTAGATACCCATTTGCCTATGCTCAATTTTGGAAGGCATTTTAATATCCTTCCAAATAATTGAAAATAATTTTCTTTAATATATCCATTTTGTATGCAATTTTTGATGGGAGAACTTCAGTGCGAGTTTCAACACAAAGCAAATTTTGAATGATAATGGAGTTCAATTTGCACAGAAATTTGAAAGTTCGCATTAAAATGTGAACTGAAGGAATTTCTCCTTCATCCTACAAATCACAGAGAAGACTGTTCTTCATAAAATTGTCTTGTGTAGCCTAAGCTGGTGGCCAATGTCACCAAATTCCTGTGACATTGAGTTCCATAGTGCCTTCTCTGTCCTCTTCTACTGGCCCTCAGCAAGTCACACTTTCAAGATCAATACCTGAAAGAGTATTGATTGATTCTTAGAGGCTACTCAATAACACTCATTACCTGTTCAAATTTCTTTCTTTCCTTTCTGTGCACACTTTCGGGCCTGATGGAAATTCCAGTTTGCATTTCTAATTGTGCCTATGGAATCAAGAGAGGCATTAAGTGATATAAAGGTTTTCTCTTATGGCCATATTTACATTCTCAACGTTCAGGGCTCCCCCTCTTTGTCTCAAAAGGGTCAAACCTTGAAAAGCACTAAATGAATGTTCACGAACATCCAAGGTCCTTTGCCAGCATTCCAAGCCAATGCTTTGAAAGTCCCCACCTGGTTCATTCCCATGTTCATTGAGACCCAGCTGTAAAAGTTAATTTCAGGAGAACAGGAAGGCCAAGGCTTGGAACATTTTCCATCTCCAGTGCCTCCTCAAAGGGAAATATGATGTTTGGAACGCCATTCTGATTGTGGAGAACACATCAGGAGACATTCTGTGGAGAACGTTTTCTTCCACTGGGTCAAGCACTGTGGGCTGGGGACAGACGGTCTGCTGTGGCCCATGATCTCCCAACACATCCTCTGCCCACCGTCACCTCTTCCCTTTGTTTTGCTGTAAATTTCTGGGAAAGCTCAAAGCAGGCAAAGTGAAGGGAACTCACAAAATTGGGGCCAACACATTTGGATTCCACCTGCTGTTGCCTTCGTTTGCACCCAGTTCAAATGCTTACATTAGACTTTGGAGTTCTTGGATGATTGGGCCTTATAGGAAGCCTTTAGCTTAGTGTATCATAGATTTTACTTTAGTTTATTAAGGCATTATGGATTACTTTTTATCTGAAAGTATTCTGAGCCTTGGGCCTCTAGAAACGGATGGGTGTGAAGCAGCAAGCTCTGCTGACAAGCACCTTTCAGGTTCCAGACCGTTGTCAACATGTCCAGTCTTGCATGTCTGCTTATATACGTCCTTTCCATCAAAAAAGAAGGTGTAGTTCTTTGGTTGTTTCTGTGTGGAGTGGCAGGGCTTCCAGAGCACAAATCGACTTCAAACTCACACTCCAGGCTCCTGCATCCGCCTCCTTTTTTGCACCCTTGTTCTTTCACGCTTCCACAAAAATAAAAGCCAAGATACGACACTGTTAGTTTCTGTATTCTTCCTGTCTCCTGCCGTCGCCCCCATCCATCAGCCAGCGGCCCCTTCCCCTGAAGGATTTCTGTAGGAAAAGCATAAAAACCATTAGGAGCCACTGTTGCTTCCTTTCATAAGGGTATTAAGGAATTACTTTAAGGAATTATCGAAAAAGAAAAGGAAAAGGAAAGCAAGATCTCACACATGCCAAGAGACATTTGGCATTGAGCTGCAGTTCTGCCGATATCCCAGTTCCTCTGCTTGAGCAGAAAGGCAGAACTTTTCATGCAGTTTGACAGTTATCTTCTCGGCCGCATTTATACCTCCTTTCAGCAGCTCCTTACAGGAGTGACAGCTGGGGGGTGGGCAGGGGGGAGCTCTGTTTTGTCTCCGGGAAGGAAGATGGAGAAAGGTGGGGTTTTAGCATTAGCTGAGGCCACACTTGAACACTGAGCCTTACAATGTCTCCTCTGTCTTCGGAAGAAAATAGCTCTTGAAAGGAATTGGTTTTCAGGCAACCGCTATGGCTTCTCCTATTATGGGAGGCCCAGCCTCCCGGCTGTTCCGCAGATAACATACCTGTTATCATCTAAGAGACAATTGAATTGGGTGATTCAGTTGCCTCGTGTTGTTAAATAGAATAGTCCTGCAGCCAAAAATATGCACAAGGCACCCAGAAATCGTTGGCTTTAGAAGTGCGTATGAATGTGTTTTGGATGGCTAGACTCGCCTGCCCTGGCAAAATGCGTTTTGGGCTGGGCAGAGTGCAGAGGAGAGCAGAATTCTGATGCTCGAGAGATTCAGGTTTCATCCCTTTAAAAGAGCAAAGAAAGGGGACCAACATCCCAGTTCAAGGACGTACGCAAATGCCCCGGTTGTGGGACCATTCTCATTTCACAGAGCAGACCCGTGCAGTCCGGTTGTCTTCCCGGGGAATCCATTGCATAATTGATGGATGCAGAGCTCAAATGGCCATGTTTTCATCTCAGCGAGGCTTCTTATGAACACAGTGCACAAAGTTTGTGCTTTTCCAGTATGAAAAAACTATTTACTTCATTTGATTGCATTTAAGTTCCGCCTTTCCTCCCCGTAGTCACCCTCACACTGATCCCGTGAGGCAGATTAGGCTGAGAGGAAATGACAGGCTGCAGCCAACTTGCATTTGCTGGTCCTTTTTGGACCGCAAAAGGTCCAGGTATGAATTTGGGCTCCTTGGCTCTTTCACCTGGATGGATCCATGCAGGTGAATTTGGGCTCGTGCATCTTCCATCGACAAGCATGTGAGCGAGAGTGCGCATTAGTGGTTGCTCGTATTTTCTGGGTCTGAGCACCATGTCCGGGGGAAAGAAATGCATTTGGGTTTTCTGCCATGGAAGAATTGAGAGCCATTTCTTCATTTCCAGGAAGACATGGAAAAGGATCCCCTTCAAAATATGCAGTGTTGTTGTGTTGTTGCTACACAACAACAACAAAGTGTTATAGTTGTTATACATTGCTGATTATGTGTGTGTGTGAGAGAGAGAGATCTGTGTGTGGAGAGGGGCTGATGTAAGACACCCACTGCTGAAGTGACTGATCGATCGATCAATTGATTCAATTTATATGCCACTACCATCACCCATGACTGGGCTCCCTGTGAGGCTTACAACAATTAAAACAACATCATTCAAAAATCAATAACAGTAAAAATGTTTACAAAACCTCAATAGTACAAAAAACACAGTCTAACAAATGAAGATCGTTACATTAACAAATTAAATGAGCAAGCCTTGAATAAGCAATATAATATAATATTAGACCATTTATTTATTTATTTAAAATTTTTGTATGCCGGCCCTTATGCATGGCATCTTGGGACAACTTACAATCATTAAAACAATGGCAATAAAACAGCAATAAATAATTAACCAAAAATACAAATTAAATAAGTTAAATAAAAGCAACTGTTAAACATTAAAATTTTTAATTAGTTTTTAAAATAACAGTTAAATAAAAAGGTTTTAATCTGGCACTGAAAAAATATAAACTTAGTGCCAGGCGCACTTCTCTGGGGAGCGCATTCCATAATCTGGGCGCCACCGCAGAGAAGGCCCTTCTCCGAGTAGATACCCTCCATACCTCCTTCAAAGAGGGTTCTCGGAGCAGGGCCTCTCCCACAGATCTTAAGCGGAGTGAGGGCATATAAGGAAGGAAACTTATGAACTTATGAAGGAAAATTATGAACCAGGGTCACGTTGAAAACAAGGTTATCTTTAAATCCAACTGTTAAAATGGCTGGAGAAGAGAGATGTCCTCCTATGGTGCTGAAATCGTGGCACCGGAAGCACCTGTCTGGGGAACCCATTCCAGAGATCTTGGTTGGGAACTGGTCTTAGCCACGTGGCCCTCCCCCAGTGGCCACCCTCCCCACTCCTCTAGGAGTTGACACGTCGAGGAAGGCCCCGAGGTGGCGGCCTTCGTGCAAAAGAGCAGGTTTCATAGCTTCACACGCCATCTTGTTCTTTGTTGGATGGTGGGGATGGGCAAAACCAAACATTATGCTCCAATCTCTACCTTTGTCTCTCCTGCTTCTAGTCTGCGGTGTGCCTCCTCACAGCCCATGTATGAAAACCAAGGCGCACACACACACTCGCATCCCACATCCTCCTAGTTAGCTGGTCCACCATGAAAAAGGAGGACACAGGTGTGCCAAGCTCTCTCCAAAGTTCAAAGACTCAACCACCACGAAGATGGGCAAATCCAATTGTAAATGACACCAAGCAATTTGGCGCTAACAACCTTTTGCCTGCCTGGTTTCTCACCCGCAGGTGTAAAGGGAGAGGAAAGTCGAAGCATCCTTTCTCCACGACAAAGTTGAAGCAATGCCTCGTTGTTTCAAAGGGGCCAACAACAGCTTGGCAACCGCGGATGCCCTGAGCTTCGTTTGGTGTCACCGATTTTGTTTGGGACCAGTCTTGGCTCTCACCTTGGAAAAGGGGGCAGGGGGAACCGTTTCTCTTAGAGGCAAGCCGAAACTTTTCAGAAGTCTATGAAAAGGCCTGATGTATCTCTTTTGCATTCTTCTCCTTGAAAAGGGAAAGGAAAGAAAGGTCACTAACTTGTTTTGTGGATGGCTGTCATTTTCTCCAGTGGCCAGAAAGATAATAGACCGGATCCAAATGGCGCTTCAACAAAATCCATTGGGAATAAAGAACAAAGCATTGCCAATGGAAAACCCAGGAATTCCTTGGCAAATTCTCCTCCCTTTGCCAAAATTCGGTGGAATCTTCCCTGTAATGTCTCTGTATCGAATATTACAGATTTCAAGAGATAGTTTTATTTATCTGTTTCTTGAAAGCATTTCTATCCCATCCTATACAATAGACTCAGGATGGTGATACGATGCAATACAAATCTCACACTGTTTGCAAACAGCTTTAGGATTTATTTTGCTCTTTCCATTGTATCATCTGGTGTTCATAGGACCAGATTTCAAGGGCCTGTATACCCTTCTTGGGTACACAGGCCCTTGAAATGAACTATTCACTATAGGAATGAATTAAGTACGTTATAAAATGGTCCCATACATTTCAGAGCATTTTGCAAAAGGGAGCCTTGGAATGGCCTGCGGTGATAAGGTAGTCCGTGCAATTGGCTTACAATCAAAATGACACAACACAAGAGGAAAGGGGGTGGGGAGGGAAGAGAAAACTGCCAGACAGCATCCTGGGATGTGGATCCACATCACCTGAACTGGTAAGAGCTTCCTTACAGGACTAGATAAAAATATTTCCCTTTTTTATCACAGCAGTCCTCACAACACCCATGTTGGCATGTTGGCAGGGAGCTAGTTGTGAATTTTGGAACTGGGCCTTCCCCTCAAAGGAACCCCTCTTTCAGACTTCGGTTGTGTGTGTGTGTGTGTGTGTGCGCACTCATGTGGCACCCAGCCCTAGAAGACGATGCTTAGAATCACCCATTTTTCGTGGCAGCAGCTGCTGTAGCTCATTGGCAATGGCACCTGCTTTGAATGCGCAGTCGCAGGGCTGATCTGTGGCAAAGGACCTGGTAGGAGAGGGCTTGTTGCTTGAGGGCCAAGAGCGTGGAGAGTCACTGCCTCTTAGAACAAACACATCGCAAGGCTGATGGACCAGTGGTCTGAGAAGGTGGGCTCCATACATAACCCAGAGAGCAGTTTCCTGAGCAATTCCCAGTCCACTATCCCTGCGCCTTTTGCAGAATCCCCACATGCGGACCCTGCCCTGGCGAATCTTTCCCTGTCACCTCCTTCGTTTCCACCCGCCGGAAGCCCTCTGCAAGGAAACTTTCTCGCGGCCCCTCTCTCACCCTCATTCTCTCTCTGAAAGGAGGACCCGACGGGGCTGTCTCTTTAAGAGGGAAAGCTTTGGCCGGCTACAGCCGCCTCATTCCGATTGCTATCTCCAAGTGATGACGTGCGGGTTCATCGGAGAGAAGAACAGCTTGGATTCTCAGCCAAGAGGGGTTAAGGGGGGGCTTTCAGACCTCACTAACCACCCACTTCACCTTCTCCTTGTCAGCCTCCGCAGGGTTTCTTAACCCTCGCTTCGACGGCGCACATGGCCAGTTGGGAACACTTTGTTCAACTCAAACATTTATCCTCCTCATCCTCATCGTTATCATCATCGGCAGCAGCATCTGTTGTTGTTGTTGTTGTTGTTTTATTACACCAATATTATCATTTTATTATTAATATAATATTAATAACTTATTATGCATTGTATTATTGTATGCCATTATATAATAATATACTATTAATAATTATTTATTATCATCGATGTTAATATTAATTAATCATTAGTGATGGTGGTGGTGATGATGATAATTGAAGCAGCAGCAAACAGGAACATCCACGTCATTTGCAGACCGGGGATGAGAAAGGACTTTGCTGGAAAGGATGCAATTTGTCACACTGCGGAAAGAGTTTGGGAAATTGCTATTAAGGAGTCTGTGTTTTCTTTTCACCTCCTTTAGATGAGCCCCAGCCAGCCTCACGTGGCCTCGGCTTCAAGTATGTGTCAGACTGTCAGCCTACCAGACATTTCTTAACTCAAGTAGCCTGGCTCTAAAACCTGATAAAAGCTCTTTCAAAGTTTCGGCCAAGGTTTAAAAAAAAAGGAAAAGAAAGGAGATGGTGCAGGGAATTCAACCCTGGTGTAAGACAGGGCCGTTCTTTCTCATCCGCACACTTGTAATTGGTGAATTGCTGTACTGTTGCTAATGTTTCTAGTGGTGACCTTCTCGCAACCCACTTCTCCTGGTGATGCTTGGCCTTTTGCAGGCCAGGCGCCAATACCTGGCATCACAGGGCAGCTGCTAAGGCCCACTGCCGCAAAAAGTCTCTTCCAGCACTGACACCTGCCCTCTGTGCAGAGCAGCTGGATCTGTAAGCCTCCATCTTTGTTTCTCGCAGTGGGTTCCCAAGGGCATTATGGGAAATAGCAGTGACAACCCAGAGTCAGCCAAAAACTGGTACTAAAACAATTTAACATTTTCCTTTTTACACAATCCTACATAGTTCTTTTGCCATTAGCTGTCTATTTCCAATTGTGGCACATCGTTTCTGGAATTATCTTTCCCAGGATAGCCAATCCAATTATTTTTGGCCACCATTATTTTTTTTTTTAAAGGACATGATATTTTCTCTTAGGCTACAAGAGTTAGCAACTTAGGTTTTAGTTAAGGACTCAATTCTTGCTTGAGCTTCATGGGATTTACTTCTGAGTAGACATATAGTAATGCTAATCCAGGGAACAGGCTAAGTATGGCTTGTTGCTGAAATGTGTTAATGCTTTTGCTCTAAATTTGTTGCTTTTGTTCTAGTTGCTATGAACACCCATTTGTCAAAGAATTGCTTCTTTCGTCTTCAGGTTTACCTTTTGTAAGCAAAACTCTCGGTCCTGTTGGGACAAAGTGTATTTTTATTATCTATTTATTTCACCTCTATAGCGCTGCACAGCCAAAGATCTCTAGGTGGCTTCCAGAGATGTTTATTATGGCAGTGGTTATTATAGGAAGAGGGCTTGGGGAATTTTATAAATATAATTTAATATATTCATGGTGCAAGCATATGGTCCCTTAGGGGGAACCATGGAATATACCGAACTCTCCCTCTCTGTGGTGAACCTTCAAATATCTTCCAGAATGGCGGAAGGAAAGAGCTGGTGATGACTAGAAAGGGGCCATTTCCAGGACTGGAAGTGGAAGGATTAGAGAGGCATTATCAACACTCTTTCTTACTCCAAACAAAATCCTCTAAAATCAATGGGACTTACTCTCTCGCAGGCCTCCTTTTGGTCACGGCTTTGACATTAATCTCTGCCAAACGCATTGCTAGTACATAACTTCGGTGATTCCTACCCTCTTTCACCACACCCAAGAAAACCGAACCAAACAGCAATGCCAAAAACCCGCTTTTCGGGCTGTTTGTGGGTTCCTAACATGGAGGCTTTCTCTTTCCCGGTCTTTCTCCCCCCTGAACAGCACGCGCGAAGCCTTTCCTGGGAGGCTGGATTCAGCCCCCCTCCTCCACAAGGCAGCCTGGGACCTTGTCACCTGGTCTTTTTCTGGCAAGAAATTAAACCCTTTCCTTACTCTATGCAGCCATGATTCAGGGTCAGGAGGTAAGGAGATAAGTTCCCCCACCCGCCCCTAGCTCTTTGTGAATAGGAGCTTGACTTTCAGGGAACAGGAAGTCAGGTTGAATGGCAGGAATCAGAACAGAGAAACTCCAACCTGCTTTGATCTGATAAGGAAGAGACATTAAACTTAACGCTGACAGGGAAACTTTCGTCCAGCGGCCAAGCAGAAAAGAAACTTCTGCGCCCACAGAGCAGTGCAGAAAGCACCCATGGGATGTATACAATTACTTTTTTTCTACAGACTAATCTCTGTGTCCTGAGTGTGCCCCATAACATCTGGGGCAGATTTTCCATTCTTTAGGATTCTGAGATTGCAGCCTGTGCTTACTCACCTAGCAGCCTCTGAACACTAAATGAGCCTCTTCCTATGCAAACCCACCCAGAGACGTGGCTACTGGGATGTATTTAATTTAACGTATAAAGTCATCTCTGGAATCGATTTTTATTACTCTCAAGGATCTCTCAAGGGTTTACAAGATATCATGAACCAACAGGAGCAGTAAAAACAAGTTTGGGGAACATTAGAAACAGAAATGTAAAAGAGAGAGAGAGAGAGAGAGAGGAAAAAAATGATTATCCTTATTTTAGAAATATATTAAAAGCCACACTGAGTAAATGCATTGCTCCCACCCACTCCAAAATTGTGTTGATAAGGTCACCTACCCGAACAGAAATAGGTGCAAACATTAATTTCCACAAAACTTTTTACTAGCCTGCAGCCTGCTGTGCAGCCATGGAAGAAGGACAAGCTAGTAGAGAAAAATATGTATGTATGTATGTATGTATTTGTTTAAAACTCCTCTAGACCATCACTTACCATGGTCTCGGGACAGTTTAACAACAAGACCATTTAGAATAAAACACAGCATCCTACTAAAATTTCCAACCAGCAGTAAAACCCCAATTAAGACTTGAAACCATAGTCTCAAGTCTTCCCATGATTTTCCTAAAGACCAAAAATCCATTGACTGCTAGCATTCCTGCATCTTTTAAGGGACACACACACACACACACACACACACATGTCTTGATTATTTCTATGAAAAGTTGCAGAAATGTAGAAAATCGACTTTGGTCCTCTTTTTTCTTTTATTCAAGCAAACGTAATGCACATTCCTAGCTGGCCATGCCCATCAAAACTGAGTCGTTCGTCAGATGGACCAGTTCTCTAGTTCTGGAATGCCAAAGGTTGCGTGTTGTCATTACATGCTATCAAGTCCTTTTCCCATCTCGTGGCCAGCCCATGAATGGACACCTCCAAAAGGCCCATCCTCGGCCCCCTCCTCAGATCTTGTCGACACAAGCCTGTGGATTCCTTGATGGATTCAATGCATCCCATGGCATTCATTTATTAATCATATCTCTATCTCACCTTGAACTCATATCTCTATCTCACCTTGAACTCAAGGCAATTTAAATAATTCTCCTCCTTTCCATTTTATTCTCAGCTCAACAACCTTGTGAGGTGGGTTGGGCTGAGACTGGTCCAAAGTCACCCAGTGAGCTCCATGGCTGAGTAGGGTTTTGAACCCGAGACCCCTGAGTCCCAGTCCCACGCCCTTAACTAGTACACTGCACGGAAACACAATGAATATCTATTTCTAATCACATTATATATGCTGAATGGTTTACAAAAGCAGTGAATAAATTAAATAAATAAATGTATCTGCCAAGGCACATGAAACAGTTTCCTTTGGTTTCATTTGCCTCGGTGGATACATTTGGGAGAAAGAACAAAATGGGAAGTGTAGGGAAAGCTGCACTGGGAATACCCATCTTGCTGTTTCCCCTTCAGCTGAGTATATTCTGAAAGGAGATGAGGTACCTGAAAGAGGGTTCTAGAAGTTGTTCTCCAAGGATGGGGAAAAGCCCTCATGTCATGCCAGTGGGATCAAAGCAATCTTTGAATTGTATCTGGGAAGCAACTTGTTAAGACTGCAGCCATGTTTAGTCTGCTCAGTCTGAATTAACATAAATTTTAACAGAGATCTCCACCTCAGCAATGCCATTAAATTTGTTGAAACTCTTCTTTGTTCCTTTTGAAGTTCGGATGATTTTTCACATGTTAGCTATTTTACCAAAATGAGAAAATTAGACGTACAGCTTGATTCTCTTAGAATCTGAAAGGAATGGCGAGACCTAGGTGACTTTTACACCCCCCCTCTCTGCCCAGACAACCTCAGAGGGTTGTTGTGCAGATAATGGGGAGGGGGAGAGGCAAGAATCATATGAATTGCCATGAGGTGTTGAGAAAGCAAAGGAGAAAAATATTTTGTCCATTCTTTACTACGTGTATATCTCATCCTTGCTCTGAGGGCTATATATGGCATGAATTTATCCTCCAAACAACCCTGTGAGGTAGGCCAGGCATGAGGCAGAGAGGCATCTGGCCTGGAGCCAGTCAATGATGGTCATGACTGGGTAGACCTTTCAAGCTGGCTCACTCTCTGCACTCTAACCTGCCCTCAAAAGAAATGAAATAAGAACACGAGCAATACAACTACCACATTCCTTTGCACGCTGCTTCTCTGCGAGGAGCCCTCCAACTCAGAGCAGGGAATCCTCCATCCATCCATCCATCCATCCATCCCTTCTCCTCTCCCTCACCGTGGGCAGGAAGAGCGTGGGAGGAGCCAGGAGCCAAGATGGCTGGAGAAGTCAGGACAGGGCAAGACTCTGTGCTGTCCCCTCCGAGACCCTCCTGCTGGACAGGTGAAGAGGCAGGACCCCGGCGACAAATGCAGGACCAGGAGACAAAGAGGTGAAGGTCACTTCACCCCCTTCTCCCACCCTGCTAGGATGCCCATAAGACACCGAATCTGAGGGGTTCGTGCGTTGCATCCGCCCTTAGATTGCAAGACAAAAGCCATCGATTTAACAGTGGGGGCTATTGGTGCTTACTCACTGGGGGGAGAGAAGTGCCCGGCTTCTGTTCAGAGGGTTTTCTTCTATTTAAGCACAACATGCCTCCTTTCAGTGTTTTCCCGGAGCCTAGATAACCCTCCTGTATCAGTGCAAAAAG
Organism: Varanus salvator macromaculatus; assembly: GCA_023646645.1. Classification (NCBI taxonomy): domain Eukaryota; kingdom Metazoa; phylum Chordata; class Lepidosauria; order Squamata; family Varanidae; genus Varanus; species Varanus salvator. The sequence continues at coordinate 6,067,985 of JAIXND010000800.1, read as the reverse complement.
CAGCAATGTGTCTCTGTCCACAACCACAAAAGGCCGGCCCTAAGCTGACCATCATCCGGTTTCCTCCTCCTCCTCCTCGCAATTCTTTCAAGGATGCCATAAAGAAGGTTTCCATCGGGGGTTTCTCCCACCCACTGGTTTTCTGAGGAGCAGCTGTAGCATCTTCACATAATGCCCTGCCTCATAACTTGTTCCACGAATTCCCGTCTTTTCTATACTTTGTGAGCTACTTCTTGATGGAGCACTAGCAACCATGGTCGGGATTTATTGCAAGCGGCTCGCTAATAAAATGGTCATCTTGGGCCAGGCTGAGATTATGCTGGGATGGGGCAATGCACACAGAAGGTTCCCAGTGCCTTGATGCGCTCAGCTTGAAGCTCGGAGCTCAGTGTAACTGGAGACAGAAGGAAATATGTCTGCCCTGGAGATTCCCCAATTACATAGCGAAAGGCTCACTGCCGGTCTGTCTGCACCACTCTCTGGGACTCTGGGAAAGAGCAAAGCATCGTTGAAATAGTTCTTCTACGTTCTCCCGCTTCTGAATGGAAGCTCTGTGACGGCACTCCTGCTGAGGCTTCTGGGATACCCTTGGCGGAACAGGATCTGGCCGCATCCAGAGTATTTTGGAAAGCTCAGGTTTAGACAGCAAACCCAAAACAAAAATCAGGGTCCACTCAGATGCAAATTCCCGCTGTTTACTATATATCAACAGAAGTTACACTTCCATAAGAATAAGATTGGGTGGAGCAGATTTAATCTTACTTAGAGTAGGCATTGAAAACAATGAGAGTTCAGACTTAAGCCCCACTGATTTTATTGGGTCTACTCTAAGTATGACTAAGCCTGGATCCAACCCAACAAGTATAGCAAGGACAACAACAATAACAAGCACATTTGTACTGAAAGTTTCACATGTTCAAAATGCCGCATGTGTATTATTTCACTTGTATAACTCGGTGATCTTTGTTTTCCCTGCTGTGGAAGGAAACTGGGTAAAAATGCACAGTTTACAGGGCTCCATTCTCAGGGCTTTCCAGGTTTGGAGAGGTCTGTCACCTACGTCCAAGTCACAACAGGACAGGCACTGTGGGCAAAAGTCGAACAAGGACCCGGTCACAAGCCACATCAACGTGATCTATAGATGGGGAGTGAAGGGCAGTTACATTTGCAACTGTTCATTGGTTTTCCTTCAATTCTTCAGAGATGTTGCTGGAGCTGGAATCGCTAAATTCTCCTTGACGGTTCAGTTAAGGAATTATTTGTTGGCCAGCAAGCCGTAACATAAATCTCCAGAAAAGGCAGCAGAAGGGGCTACGAAGAAGCAGCAGCTGAAAGATACTGCTATAAACTTTCCCCCTCTCTCTTTCTTTCTCACTTTGAACACTCATTTTGATTCTTGGAAGCCAGGAGGAATTTACCTGCAGCAACACAAAACAGGAATGCCAAGCCATCAACAATACGAGATCTTAGGAGTTATCTTTAGGTTGTGTGCTCAGTCTTGTGAATCCTTTAAAAGTGAATTTCCCATTCATTGGTCACATCACATTCTTACAGCAAGTAGAGATCTTTGTTTTCGCTGCTCAGTGGCGTGGAGGAGAGGGCAGTGTGTGTGTGTTTAGTGCGGTTTTGTCTCTTGGTCTGTATTTGTTCATGCCCAAATAAGAAGCCATTTATCTGTGACAATCTTCAGCCAGTCCCTGCCATTGTTGGGCTCTCCTAGAATTTAGAAGGCACCTCAGAGATCATCTAGTGCAGGGGTCTCAGACTCACGGGCCACGGGCCACAAGATGATATTTTGTGGACCCCACTTCATATCAAAGTTTAGTGATAGTGCGCCGGTGGCGCCCGGGCCAGCCTCCGGGAGCGACGTGGGATGAGCGGCCCACCACCACCGCAGTGGAATACTTGATGCGGCCCAGACTCTACTTCCAGCGGCCCCCAGGTAAGTTGAGTCTGAGACCCCTGATCTAGTGCACCCTCTGCTCAGTGCAGGATTAGCAGCACATGGAAGTCCAAGGAAAGTCCATTGCTTCTGAAGCTCCAGGCGTCCTTCAGCAGGTCTGGCTCCATCAGCTCTCTGAATTATAATCTTAGAAATAGGACAGTAAATGGTCCGATGTTATTTAGAATTTTGGTCCTATGAGTTGGGGCTTCCCCAGAGCCATCCAGGGATCACCGTCTTTCACATCCTTCCTTCCACCCTGATATCAATGGTGGTGATGGAATCTTCTCCCATAGCTTTTCCGGCTCGAATGCTTATTTTCCTAGGAATAAGGCCCAGTGAGTCCGGTGGAAATGTCTTTTGAATGAACCTATGCAAGACTGCACTGGTTGCAACTTTGTAGGATAGGTTTTGTATCTTCCTGGGGGTTGTGGAAAGCCTACAACTCAATCCATGGTATTTACAGGTCAGACTGGGAAAGATACCTGGTGCTTGGGCAGGAAGTCAGTGGAGACAATTCCAGGGTTCAGACAAACCCTTTTGATGCCCATTCCTTGGGATGGAAGAGTGTTCACTTTGAAACACAGAAGCAGAGCGAGTCAGAAGGGGTCTCCCAGGCCATCTAGTCTGACCCCTGGCTCCAGCCAGCTCCTCTCACGACATGCCCACCATGTGCATGTCTAGCCTATCTTTGAACACCCTCACCGATGGGGCCTCAACCACTTCCCATTCCATACCCTCGGGGTCCTACCCGTTGTGGTACAGGTTGACCCTCTTGTTGAGGGCTATACCATATGGCAAGGCCTTTTCAGAGGTTCATTTCCTGCCTCACAGGAAACACTCCAAAGGTCAACTCCAGCTGCCTTTTGTGTTTTTAATAGCACTGTTTATACTGATTTCTTTTTTCAAGCAAATACTCCTTTAGTCTTCTAGCTTGAATGTCAAAGTGATAATGTAAGCTGCTTTGAGCTCTATAAGAAGAACCAAGATTGTGGAGGGGGTATTTTTCCCTGAAATTAAGTAAATAAATTCTTTACCCTTTTGCTTTCAGTTGGCCTGACGGCTCGGTGGAGCACAGCCAAAGATTTCCTGCTAATGCACTCTCTGATTTTATGCCCCATATACCTGATGTATCATAACCCCCAAATCTTTCTCTCTTTTTGGTAAGAGTTTATTATTATTTCTGTTTGGAGTGCAGCTACATTACATTAGCTCCTTGGCAGTCAGGAAGCCAAGCCAAAGCTACATAAAAGACCCTTATGCTGGCCATCAAGTTCACCTTCTGTGGGTCATTTGCATTCCCCCGGCTCGGCCCTGCCAACACACACTGCAGACTCTCGGTTTTGCCTTGGAAACATGGTCCAAACCAGCTTTCATGTGGCAGCCTCTTTTCCTCGCACATAAACGGACTCTTGAATGTTCAGTGTTCAACTCCCCGGTGAGAAAGGAGACTCAAACATCGAGATTGTCTAATTTGGCAGCCTGGATTTCCTGAGTACACCTTCTTGCACAAGCCTAGGTGGGAAGCGAGTCACAGCCTCTTGGCCTGGGAATGGCTCCTCAGGGCAATTCCTCGTGCTTCTTGTCCGAGGTGCAGAGGACCATTCTGGAAGAGGTCATGTCCCGGGGAATGTCCATTGTGACAGCTTTGTGGCATCCCCAAGCAAAACTGTCCACCCGCTTCGCAGCCCCATTTGCAAAAGTGGAACTGCAAAACGTTTGCAAAATGGCTTTTGGCTGCATTCCAGGAGACACAATCCTAAAACTCAATGCAGCAAGCAAGCCAGGCAGAAGCCAAACCCATCTTTGGGCTGCTGTTCCCCAAACTCAGCTCTCACCAGGACCTGATCCAAAAACAAGCAACTCACCCTTGCACAGTCCAGCTTGTGCCATTTTCCAGAATTGGTGCCCAGCGGCCTTCCCTTTAAAAAAGCAGGATTAGAAAAGCCATATGTGTGTTCCCACTGAAAGATCTTCAGTGCAGCTTGTAAAAGAATTCTGAAAATCAAAGAAAACTTCCACAGTTGTACGCAAAAAGAAAAGGCTCATGATTTGGGCTCAGATCTATCATTCCAGGGCTCTTTGTGCATATAAAACAAATATTTACACCTAAAAACATTGAAGTACATTATATATTGTCTAAACAGTGCTAGGCCATTGCAATGTTCCATCCATTTGTGCTAATGAAAGCATTGGGGGGGTGGGGATAAACATTTCTAAAAATGGGTTCCTAGTATTTGATATAGAAATGGCTCCCCAAGGAAAATGTTCCAACACGTGTGTGTGTGTGTGTGTGTACCAGTTATAACAATACACACACAGAAATGCAAGATCTTCCTTTTGGCTCTTTAAATGTCAGATCAGTTCAAAAATCCTTGGTGAAAGGACTGTCTTGACGATGCTAGAAACCGTGGGTGTTTTGAGACAAGGCTCTTATTGTACAACCGCCTTACTCTGTTCCCCACATTTTCCTGGAGTCCAGATGACATCGTCAGCTTGGAAAGATGAAGCATTTGCACAGAGGCTCTGGGCTGGTAGTCCTATAAACTGTCCATTGGATAGGTAGAACTAGAAAACATGCAAAAATGGTTATGATGATAACAAACCATATTGTTGATACTATAAACTGAGATAAAACTGCGGTGCAATCAATGGCTACCACACTTTTGATGTAAGAACAGGTTAATTGCTCTGTGTCGTTTTTGCATGTTACATAGAAACAGAGAAACAGAGCGAGTCCGAAGGGGTCTCCTGGGCCATCTAGTCTGACCCCCGGCTCCAGCCGGCTCCGCTCACGACATGCCCACCATGTGCATGCGCAGTTCTTCCCTCATTAATACTCCACATCCCATAATCATACCAAGTTGGGATTTTTTAAAAAAATGCATAAAATTTAACTTAAATATTTATGCTATACACATTTTAAACATATTTACCCTTAAAATACACTTTTAAAAATATACTTTGAGAGATTGAGGGGTCCAAGAATTATGTTGTAGTACCGTATTTTTTGCTCTGTAAGACTCACTTTTCCCCCCCTCAAAAGTAAGGGGAAATGTCTGTGCGTCTTATAGAGCGAATATGTGTGTGCAGTAAGTCTGTCGGATGTGCAGCCCATGGGGAAGCGATGGGGAATGTGCCTGTGATTATGTGCCCGTTTGATTCAGAATATTTTTTTTCTTGTTTTCCTCCTCTAAAAACTAGGTGCGTCTTATGGTCAGGCGCGTCTTATAGAGCAAAAAATATGGTATTTGAAACCAGAGAAGTTTTGAAAAATACTAGGAGAAACTTGGGATAATTTCATATTAAAATTCACAAAAAACTGGATTTCTCAAGCTTCCCCAAGTTCATGGCCTTTGCTTTAAGTACTTTGTTTATTTTAGATGCTTTAAAGTGTCTTATACATAAGTGCAAAGCGGACTTGTCGCAATAAAACATCAACCAATCCCTCACACCCAATCTAAAAGTAAAGAGCAGTAACTAAGTCATTATTTATCATTACTTCACATAATGCAGCAAAAGAAATGAAAATTCGATCAAAGCCAGTGTGAATGAATAGGTGTGTTTTTGTTAGATTTATATTCTGCTTTTTTCTTATGAACTCAAAGTGGCATACATCATTCACCTGCGTTTGCTTTCAGTCTTATCCCCACAACAACAACCCTGTGAGGTAAGCTGGGCTGATAGTCCATGCCTGGCCCAAAGTCACCCACATGGCCCCAGGCTGGCATCAAAACCTGGTATGACTTTGCACCATGCGTATATGTCAGTGTGGAGAGGCAGTGTGGAGTAGTGGTTAAAATCGCAGGACTGGAACTCAGGCGATTTGGGTTCAAGTTCCCACTCAGCCATGGAGCTCACCGGCTGACTTTGGGCCAGTCACAACCTACCTCACAGGGTTGTTGTATTGATAAAATGGAGAGGAGAACCTTCTAAGCTGTTCCTCGCTAGAGGAGAAAGGGTTGCCTGAGGGATCCAGTCTCTCTCATTGCCAATGCAAACTGCTCCATCCAATCTGCATCTCCTGCACTTATCCATGAGTGCAAATTTCAGATTTCAGTCTTTCCTTAATTTTGCAATGCATTCCTTGGCTCAAACTGCAAAAGAAGAACTACAAGATGCATCAGCAGGAGAAAATAAATTTTTGGAATGCATTCTTCCAGATCTTTCCTTCTTTCTTTCCTTCCTTCCTTCTTTCTGAAATCTCCAGCCAGTTCTCTGAAGAGCCCCGGCAGACACTTTCCTGTTACATTAATTGGACTACCACTATTATCGCAATCGTGGTCCATTTGACACAGCAGGAGAGTGAGGCCGGTGGGCTTGATGGAGGGGCTCCCTGGTCCTCCGTTTGGCCATAATTCAGTAGCTGCTGTGCAACACAGAATGCTTTCCCCTTGCACATCTGGAAGATGCAAACTTAGGGGAGACTGGTATGGGAGCAGTTAAAAGCGCAGTGCATTTGTGACTTCTAAGATGTCTGATTTTTCCTAACCCTGTCCGGGGGCTCCGGGGTCCGTTGTGACTTCTTTGGGAGATGCGCAAGTCTCTCCCTCATCATTTACATGCAGTGTAAGAACTTTCAATGAAACGAAGGAATGACTTAGAAGCAATTTCCTTACCATACGATCCCCCACCCCACCCCTGGGGCGAGAAACAAACTGTCAATAAATGCCAACTTGTTCCTTGCACTCTTCAAAAATCGGCGTTATGGGTCAGCGCATCCGATAGTGTCTTGAACATTCTCTTCGAAAATAAAACAATTATTTTTGGCAACCTGCATCGATTCAGCTTCTCTCCGTGCATATCTAGGCGCTACCTCTGCATACTCATCTGCGTCTTTTGGAAATAGAAAAGGCCTGGAGGAGATTCGATAAACCAATTGTTTGCCTCATCGATTGCGTTTTGGGGAAGGGGAGGAAAATCTGCAGCGAGTGCAGTGTTAAATTATTAACAAAATGTTCCCGTCCTCCAGGGACTTGTTTCTGTAAAGATCATCTGGAAGAACAATGATCTCCTTATGAAATTAATAGCTTCAGGGTTATTGTCGGATCAAAAAAAGCCTCCCAAAGCAGCCAGGGGAATGCGGACACATATGTGACTTGCAAGCTTTGTCGTCATTATTTTCATTGCATTGCTTAATGCGTGGATAAAAGAATGAAGATACACCCATGTTCGCTAGATAGGGAAAATTCATAACCCTCTTCAGTTATTCACCCTTCCGTGACTAGTCTCTGCTCTCCGTCACCCTTTGTAGTTGTCACCCTACACCAGACCCTGAGCTAGGCTCTGAGGCCTACACAAACCCATCTCCCCGTATGATTTATGGAGGGGTGGATGAGAATTATGTTCAGGGTAGGTTGGTTTATAACAGCCTACCAACATTTGGGATGAACTTGAGAATGAAAACAGAGTATGTGAGAGGCAGCAGAATGGACTGGTTTGCTGGCTCCAGAAGTCCCGATGGCCCCTGGTTTGGATCACTTCCCAAGTGGGTGAGATGGATCATGGAATAGCATCTGCTTACAATGGCTGTGAACCGCCTCCAATATCCAAGGAGGTTTGTGATGGAATACAAGCAGCTGAGGAACTTAAAATGGCAGCTGCAGTTGCACTGGCGGCCTCCTTGCTGGGACATCTGGGTAGCCGCTGTGAGAAAACAGGATGCTGAACTAGGTAGGCCTGTGTTCGGATCCCTGTGCTCTTAATGGAAGGGTCTGAAAAACTTGGATCTACTGATGAGCCATCACAGATGGCACAGAGCCGAGCTCCAGAGTCCAAAGCCACAAGCCCTGCTAGATCACACAAATGATCACCCAGCAGGTACCCAAGAGAAAACCACAAGCAGCAGCACCTTCATACCCATATTCCCCAGCCACGGGCTTTCCTAGGCCTACTTTCTCTGGCATTAAGGATACCAGATGGACAGCTCAAGCCAGAGCTTTCCTTCGAAGCAAGAATGATGAAATTGGGGCTGTCGTACCTTGGGCAATCCCTGGAGAAGACCATCATGCTCGGGAAAGCCATGGCAGAAGCAGGAAAGGAAGGCCGACTATGAGGTGGATGGACCCCATCAAGGAAGCCACAGTCTTGAACTTGGAAGAGCTCAGCAGGGCTGGCATGGACAGGAGACGCTGGAGGGCTCTCTTTCATAGGTTGCTATGACACCTTGATGGCACATTAAAATCATAACAAGTATAGCCAGAAGGGCAAGTAGCCATTGGTAACCTTCATAAATGTGGAGTGCATGGGGTTTTTTTGGTGAACTATACAACTTCAAATTATGATGGATTCAAACTAAAATCTGAAAGCTTCTTGTGCATAGAAAACTAGCATTTCAGGAAAAGGGCTAAGATAGGTCTTAGGGTGAAAGAGAAAGGAAAGCTGATGCAGTTTGTTTGCATTGAAGAAAGTGATTTTCAAGAACAAGGAACTTTCTGGAAAACTTCCACGGTCCTGGCTATATGGCACCCATCATTTCCTTTTCCCTCAACTCTGGAAGAGGGCCAGGAAAAATGTAAAACATGTCACTGTTCAATATTGGACAAAGATTGAGAGATCTCGGAGAAACATAGCATTATATTTACAGTCCTCCGAGTGGAATTCAAACAGCTGCTTAATTCCAAAATAAATAAGTCATGGAACAGTAGAGTTAAAGGAGGACTACAAGGCCATTGAGTCCAACTGCTGCTCAATGCAGGACTCCGGGTTCAAGCATCCCTGACAGATGGTTGTCCAATTGCCCCTTGAATGCTGCCAGTGTGGGATCTCCTAGGGTTCCATTGATGTCCTCCTCTAACCCAAAAAAGCTGGCTTCCTGGAGCTTAAGCCCATTATTCTGTGTCCTGCACTCTGGGGTGATGGAGAAGAGATCTTCACTCTCCACTGTATGGCAGCCTTTCATGTATTTGAAAAGTCCAACTGTATCTCCTCTCAGTCTTCTTCCTCAAGATGAAGCACGCCTAGTTCTCCCAGTCTCGCCTCAGAGGGCTTTGCTGGCAAGTCCCTGGATCATCTGTGTCGTCCTCCTCTGGTCCCTTTCCAGTTTGTCCATATCTTTCTTAAACCTGGAGCCCAGAACTGCACAAAGTACTCCAGATGGGGTTTAACTGCTGCTGAATGGAGAGGAACCAGTGCCTCACGTAATTTGGAGGTGATGCTTCTATCAGTGCAGCCCAGTAGACTTTTTTGGCAGCTGCATGGCATGGTTGAGTCATGTTCTACTTATGATCTACAATAATTCCAAGATTCTTCTTGCTTATAGTGTTGTCATTCGTTCTTCAGAGACTGAGATGCTGAAGCAAAGGCTGAGATGCTTATTCAGGAATAAAATTAGACTTATTAAACTTATAACTTATCCTTATAAACATTTGCAGGAGGAATGGGAATGTGTACAGCCCCTACTTGGGATGTTTACAACTTCCTGGGTGCAGTTGCACGTACAAGTGCTTGAAAGGCTGTCACAAAGAGAAAGACTGGAATCTCTTTCTGACCATCCCAGAGTGCAGGGAAAGAAATAACGAGTTCAGGATCCAAGAAGGCAGATTCTGGCTGAACTTCTGATTCTGAAGATCTTCTGAAGCTCTTCCTGATGGGAGAGCAGTACGGCAATGCAACCAATGACCGAGGGGCCTGGTGGGCTCCCCCGCATTGGAGGCACTCAAGAGGCAGCTGGACAGCCATCCAATTTGAGTCCTGCACTGTGTAGGGTCTTGGACCTGTTGGTCGTCTTGTCCCCTTCCAGCTCTACTGCAATTCCATGATTCCACTGGAGTGCTTTAATCATCTTATGAAGCATCACTTTTTCCCTTTTTAAGAAAGTTAGTAACTCAGATATACTGTTCTCACTTAGGGTCTCTTAAGGGATATCATATTTATGGATTCCACCATGAATGAACTGGATCCACACTTTCTAAATTAATGTGCTGGCTAGAACTAATGCGCTCCCCAGACAGGTCTGCCTGCCACCGTCATTATTTGCTTTTTCATTTAAACATTATTTTAATTGTTAATGTTATTTATTGATTTTATTGATTTTAAAATTTCCCCAGGATGTCTCCACTATTTTATGCATTTGTATAATTGAATTTATTTATGATTGGAAGCTGCCCCAAGGCTTATGCAAAGGGGGTGGCATATAAGTTGTCTAGATAGATAGATAGATAGATAGATAGATAGATAGATAGAAAGAATGTATTTATCCACTGGCTTCCATACTTCCTGTATATGCCAAAGTCATTTTCAGTGCAAAATGTATTACAGTACATATACAAATATTTGTTTTGAGTAAAATCCATTTTAAAATTTGTATTTAATTTAGGATGAGACAGAAAAATCTGTTTTCAGGCACTGCCACTTAATTGTATTCATTTATAATATCCATTGCATCCCATTTCTCCATTTCTCTGATATTTTGTATCTTTAAAAAAATCCTCTTGAAATTCCACATTTAAAGATATATCCAAATGCATATTTGAGCATTTTGTTGGGGGGTGTATTTTTTATCAAAATATACAATCTACACATTTTATCCTAAAATCGACATTTCCAATCCATCTTGACAGGGACATAAATATTAGCTGAGAATCATGCCTCAACATTCAAGTAGTATGAATTCCAGTGGATAAATATGTTCTGAACTGCCCATTTTCCAGGAAGTGAAAATTGGGTCCTTTCATATTGGGATGCACAAGACTGAAGTCCTCAATTGTTCCTTAATCAACTCTATATTTAAATCTGAATTTTCATCCTAATCTTGGAAAATTACAAATCCATGTGGAAATTGGAAGGAATAAACTTCAGGTTGAATTAAACCCATTAAAAATGGCATGTATAAACTGATTCATAAACCCCTAACCCATAAATCATTTTAGCATGCCCCTTGATCTGGTGTTAAATATACTGAAAGCCTCTGAGTGGTGAAAGCATAGGAGTGAATTCTCCGGGGAAGTTCAAAATTAAGGGACTTGTCCAGTAGCAGTTCTCTTGTGCGTTCTTGTTGGTTATACTGCTCCTACTGGACACATACACGTAGAAACAGTTACATAGCTTCAAAATCTTCTTTATTTTTTATTTATTTAAAGGTTCCATATGCAGCTGCAATAGCCCTCATCCGGGCTTTCTGCACAGCTCACAATAGAAAAACAACACAACATTCTAAAATCAATAACATTAAATCAACATAATCAAAACATATTAGCAATGTAATCCTAAGCAGGTGTGTTAAACTCCCATCACCTTACCTTCCTCTACCTGTCGCTACCTCAGTGGGTACACCCCAAGGCTTCCAGCCATAGAAGACCCCTGGAAGGGAAGGGACAGGAGGGAAGGGGAGGGGAGGGGACATCCTCAACTACCCAACCCTTTCCTTCCAATCCTCTCACCTTCCACTTCCTCTCCCTTCTAAACCTTTTCTTCTTCTTATCCTTATTCGTATCCCTTGCCTTCCTATTATTCCCATTCTGTACAAAATAGGTCCTGCACAGATCTCACAAACTCTGGTTTCTAATGAGTGTTTTCAGCCCATTAAAGAATATTTCAGCTGCTGAAATTAATGAATTAAGAGAGAAGATACACCAAAAAGTTTTTGGGGAACACCAAAAAGTAGGGCGCACTCTTTATTAAATGAAATAAAGGGAGGGCACATTCTCTGAGTGGGAATCTGCGTTTGACCGAAATGCCACCCTCCATACCCAAGAAGGAGCAATCCTGGGAGAGATTAGCTGTCCAAGGCTTGAAGAAGCAGCCCCCACACAAAATCCTCCAAGGAGGGGAAGTGGAACACCAAGCACTGAGCATGCTCAGTACTCCTGGAGTACCAGTTGGCTATTGGAGCATGCAAATGGAAAAGCAAGGAGAAGGCAGAATGGCGTGATCGGGGAAAGAGGTTGGCTGGCTAGACCCCCGAACACAACGTCCTTTACGCTGCGACCTTCCTTGAAGGTCTCATTTATACTAATTTAACTGCACATAGGCAAGCTCATCTTTGCTGTTTTCTTTTTTATTCCCTTCTCCAGGAGCACTCCAAAACAATAAGCATAATTTTAAAAAAATAATCCAATGCAATGTTGACTTCCATTGATTAAATGTGGCCTCCAGCACCTAATCAACTAAAGCTTTATTGCCCGTATTTATATGCAAGTTTTCTGCTGTCGTTGACTCTCAGTGCAGCTAAGCTTCCAAGATTTGAGATTAATTGCACTTTGTAATATAAGAGGCTAGAGATACGTGGGTGCTGGGCATCTGGTCAGATGTCCAGGAGATGTTTGCTACTGTGAATCCATTAGTGCTCTTGATTCATTTACAGAGCTGCCTTTTTGTAGCTGTTCTCTCTAGCAGGTTGGGAAAAGGTTCATATGGGGTCTTTTTGCTGAACTCACATTAGGACAAAGTCATTAAAAAGGATGACACACACACGTGCCAAGCTTGTCCATTCCAATAGATTTGACTCCCCCAGATCTTTATATTTCTTTTCTTTGGACGGGGTGTTTTAAACATCCATTTCAACACTTCAGAGGAAGATCCCAAATTCTCAGGCCTACTTGTGTTCCAATATAGTGATAGACAAGAATTTTGAGTTATTGTAGAATAATACTAATACTAGTAAGCATCTGGAGAAAGCATTGCAAGTGTTGTTTTTTAAAAGTGTCAACAGTTCAGTCTTTTATTTTCTAGACTCATAAAAAATGGTCCATAACAGGGAGAAAAGCATATCAGCTGAAGTTTTGTTTGTTGTTTAGTCACAAAGTTGCATCTGACCCATCGCGACCCCATGGACAACATTCCTCCAGGCCTTCCTGTCCTCCACCATCCCTTGGAGTCCACCCAAGCCCACACCCACTGCCCCGGTGACCCCATCCCGCCACCTCATCCTCTGCCGCCCCTTCTCCTTTTGCCGTCAGTCGTTCCCAGCATCAGGGTAGATTAACTTCAAGACAACACAAATTGTAGACCTTGATGGGCTAATGCTTGTTAACGTAAATGAAGCACACTTCTTGCATGTTGTGCATTAGATCAGTGCATCACAACAAGCGCATGGTGCTTCTTTGGGGTGGGGGAATCTAATGCCAGATCTTGTGTGCATTTTAGTTTTTTTTAAATGTGCCTTTTGCGATCACTCCCAAACTGTTGATTTATACTGAATGTGTTGCGCCTTAGGCTTCCATGGGAACCTTTGCTCACTTTTCCTCTTGAGTTGATCTTGCACAGATATGTGTCACACAGAGAGGATTTCTTGGACTGTCACAGCTGTGGACTATCGAATTTGCCATCCAGCTGTCAACAGCTAGGTTTTCTCCCTCCTCATATTCAAAGCCACAGCATTTCTTCCAAAAGGTTCTTTACTGACCAAAACCTTTTCTGGGAGCACAACCACCCAGAATGAATCTCAGCATGCTCAGAACCACTCATTGACCCAAATCTAGTTCAGACTTCTAGGAACGGTCCTTCTGAGTCTCTTTGGGCCCCATCTTTTCAGGGGGCACCTTTTGGAAATGAACCTGCCTCCTGTTTGCACACTGATTCCCTATTTGGGCTCCCTTCCACTGCCTGTAGGGACAGATTTGATTTTCTTGGGCTGCAAGATCATCACGGACGGGGACTGCAGCCAAGAAATTAAAAGTCGCTTGCACCTTGGGAGAAAAGCTATGGCAAATCTAGACAGAATAGTAAAAAGCAGAGACATCACCCTGCCAACAAAAGTTCATATACTCAAGGCTATGGTTTTCCCAGTTGCAATGTATGGCTGTGAAAGCTGGACCATAAGGAAGGCTGAGCGCCAAAGGATTGAGGCCTTTGAATTGTGGTGCTGGAGGAGACTCCTGCGAGTCCCTTGGACAGCAAGGCGATCAAACCGGTCAGTCCTAGAGGAGATCAACCCTGACTGCTCTTTAGAAGGTCAAGTATTAAAGCTGAAGCTCAAATACTTTGGCCACCTAATGAAAAGGAAGGACCCCCAGAGAAGAGCCTGATGCTGGGAATGATTGAAGGTGAAAAGAGAAGGGGAGGGCGGAGGATGAGGTGGTTGGATGGGGCCACTGGGGTGGTGGGTGTGGGGTTGGTGTACTCCAGGAGATGGTGAAGGACAGGAAAACGTGGAGGAATGTTGTCCATGGGGTCACAAAGAGTTGGGCATGACTTTGCGACCGAACATCCCCTCCCTCTGCTGATGTTGCATCGTGAGGCTGAGAGCTGTGCTCACCTCATCTGTCTCTGAGAAACTCCGAGCCCCATCTCACTGTCCATCTTGGCCATTCTCAGAGGCTGCCTGGACACCTGAGGAATCTGGCCTTGAAATGAACACCTCTGCTTCTCTCATCTCAACATCTGGAATGGTCCACATTCCAAGGCTGCCTGCTGCGGCCGCCCTGGGAATGCCCATCAAGAGCAGCAGCCTTTCCCACCTGCAATAGCATACATGTTTGCATACATTCTCCAAGATGTCAGGAATGGTTTGGGAGAAGAAGGATTCACTTACCTACGCCAGGTGAACATGTCCCAGTGTATCCACATTTAGCTTTTGGAGAGCTTGGGGATACATTAATAGACTTTGTTTGTTTGTCCTTTGAGGTCTCAACTAGACACAAGTAAGGGAAGAACATGGCTTATTCGTCTTTGATTCTAAAGCCTGACTCAGTTTGCCTCAATTTCCATTCATTGCCATTGCTCTGCAGTTCTTCTGCTTTCAGTGGACGACACAGCAAGTCTTTGAATGGGAGATCCAGTTGCATTTCTCATGCTTGTAAGATATGTAACAGAGATCGTTTTGGCCCATCGTCATCAGGCATTTGACTAACCTTCCAAAGTGTCTGACTTGCCAAGTTCCAGATCAATCACTAAAGGAATCCTCGTTTTGTAGGTCAAAACAACCTCAGCCTTAGGCAGCTGAAGGGCAACTGGTAAAATAATTCTCATTATATAGGTAAAAACTGTTCACATCCAAACAAAATTGTGCTTTGCACTTGGTCAGTTTCGTTGCTCTCCATCTTATCCACCTCCTTGTGACCTGTCTGTGAACTGTATGTGGTAAAGCAACTAAAATGAATGAATGAATGAATGAATGAATGAATGATGTCCACTTCATTCTTTGAGTGCTTATTCTTACTATGCAAGGAAATAAGCAGGGCTTAAAACGAATGCACTGCCCTGGTTTCCATTGCTCTTCTAGGGTAGCATTTTGGGTGGAAGCACCATTCGACTATAGCATCCATACATGTAAGTAGAAGTGTATGGGAACCAGTGTACAAAGCAGGGGCACCAATGGCCAATTTTGCACACCAGCTCCATTCATCTTCCTTTTTAACTCTTGATATGATGGATAATTTTGTTGTCACTGTTCCTTTCCTATTAGATTTATAACCCAACAAAGCCAGAAATGGCCTCTAGAAATTCTATCTGTAGGCAGACAAACTGGAAACCATTTGCAAATGTCTGCCAGGGAGGAAAAATTTCCTGTAAGAGGAGGAGCAGCAGCTTTTTGCTTTTCTCCTAAGGTGTCTGTCTGTCTTGGCTGTTGCTGGAAGGAGCATAATCCGCCCTTGTGGGGGAAGCTTGGGCGCCATTTTGGTTTTCTTCACTGAGCCCCATATTCCTGTTGCTCTGGTGCCCCGTGATTGTTGCAGAGTAATCACAACTGTCCCATCTCCCCTTGACAAAATAATTTGGCCTTCTTTCTCTGGGGTTGGGGTGAGAAATAGAAAGGGGGGAAACGCCTTTGGAGACACTTCAGCTCATTTCTAATAGACGCCCTTTCAGCAGCCCAGGACAAACTACAAGAATGCCATGTAAGTACATGGCGAAAATGACTCAAAAAACTACAACGAGGCACGGATCAGGCAGAAAATAGGGGTGTCTTGTTTGCATCTGTGAAATGCTTGAGAGTTTGTCCAAGGCAAAAATAACATTGCCTCTGACTGCATGCACCCAGCTTCACTGATACCTCTAAATGCCCCACTGTCTAAACCAGTGGGTCAGGTTGCTTGTGCTTTCAAGTCAGCCCCATGTTTCTTCCTGGACCTTGTGCACTGTAGGATTCCGAGGGATTGCATTTATGCCTCTGACAAAAAAAGCTAGCATAAGGCAGCTGAGCTGGAGTTAATATTTATGCCCAGTGCCTGTTTGTGATGGGAGAGGAGGAGGGGGGAGGGTTATGACTGGTGAAGGGGGCTCATTGTTCCCCGTTACTCTCCGAAAAAATATATGTGGCAGTGACATAAAGCCAGCCTTGCCCCCAGTACAGGGCTAAGTTCCATGCTGAGCCTTTTTTGTTCCTCAAGCAGAGAATGCACAGCTTCTGCCACTTAAATGGGCCATTTTTCTTGCAAAATATAGCTTTCAAAAAAAAGAGAGCAGTTTTTGGAACAAGATCTTCACTAAGGTAAGAAGTCCTGGCACCATTCATTCAGTGCTCCAGCTGGTTGAGAGCTGAGCCATTCTTTCCAGTGTCCAACCTATAATAGGTGCAAATGAGCAATTTTGTTTCTGTATGTTCAAAAAGGACCTTTTGGGAGTGCCTTGTCATCCCGCCCCAGTCCTGAGAGAATAAAGACTGTATTTTTGGTAAATTAAATGGATTCAACTTTGTTCGCCTCCCATTGCCGCAAAGAGTTCAAAGAGGACGCCAGGCTTTGTTTGAAATTAGAGCCACAATTCGTGGGTTATAGAAGCTGCAAGGAAACGTGGGGTTAGAAGCAGAACGCTGGGTCGTACCTTGCCCCAATTGTCTCCAGTCAGCTGTTCCCCGAGGACGGGTCTCCTGGCCACATTCCGAGACTTGAGCCCCCGTCTCCCAGCGAGAGATGTTTCTCTGCAGAGATAAGAGGAGAGATGTCATCTTGGCCAAGGAGGTGTCATTAGGAAGCTCCCTGACAGACGATGAGTGCTAAGCTCCTGCGAAAGGTGCTGACACGGTCATGCTAACTTAATGAGGTCACTGTTGAAGTCACAGTTGCCACTGATATTCCTGCAAATCTGAGTTATGTGAAGATAGCAAGAGGGTGTTTAGAATGTCCTGCACTTCATCATTCTCTCTCTGTCAGCCTCGCCAACGAGGGGAACAGGAACTGCATCTCAAAATTTAAAACAAAATGGCTTCGGTTTATGGAAAGAGGGTGGATTATGCTCACTCTGGGTGCAGGTTTCAGGCATGGTTTGAGCAGGGCTGAGCTGAAATTTCCCAGGTGTTTTTTTTTTTTTTCTTTCTGGAAACATTCCCAAATTGATCTTTTGCTCACCCCTCTTGAAAAAGGCCAGTTTGCAGAGGTGCTCCAGGATTTGCTGGTGTTTTCTTCCCAGAAGAGCTGATCCAAGGAACTGTGGGATTGCTGCTGCTGCTGCTACAGCAGTGAAGGGTTTCGAGAATCTCGCCTCCCCACTGAGAAACAGTATTTCTGCCCACGGACAGGGTGGGGCACCTCGAGAAGCTGCCTGTGCAAAGCTCAAAGCAGTAGGAGATGTGGACATGGGGAGTGAAATTCAGAGCCCTGCTGTAAGAGCCAAGCATTCATCTTGTTGTGCCTTGGCGACCAGGAAAACGGCTGTCGAAACGCCTCTCCGTTGCTCTTAAAGGCCACTAAAAGCAACTTTTTGTGGTGCAATGGGAGGTTTTTGGGGTATTTGAAGTGTGCATCCCTAACTTCTTGGGAAAGCAATTCAAATTATTTAATCGCTGATTCTGAGTTACTTTGTGGAAGTAGTTTCTAGTTGGGGTTCAAGCTGTTGGGTCTCAACTGGGCTTCCCCTTATTCATTTCAAGCACTCAAAACCACGGACAGTCTCTTTGCAAAATAGTTTGTTCTGGTCAGATCACAGCTAACATGCTACATCTGGAGGACTAGTCCCTGTGCATGAGCAGAGTGCTTCACTGAACCCACGTGATTCAGACTGGAAGACCAGGAAAAGACCAGCTTGTCTCTGGGTGGCATAATCTGGCCCATTAAATGCCCAAGTGCCAGTGACATCTCAGCCTCTGTGTATTTTATAGGCTGCCCGTACAGCGTGAAGATTGAATTTCCCAGCATCTCCACAGGATTAGGAAATAGTGCCTGTAACATGAACCTAGTGGCAGAGCTATTTCCCACCGGGTTCAGCCTTTTGCAAGCTCACACCCCTGCTGTTTGCGAGCAGAAGGGCAAACACCTGTGCCTGGTAGCCAGGACTGAAAACCAGTGCAAAGGTTGGCTTGGAAGGGCCATCTCCATCCTGAAGTAGAGTCAAAATTCCCCAGTAAGGTTGTGACAAGAAAGTACACAATCTGAAATTCAGCAGTAGATGAAAATTCTCTGTCTGTCTGTCTGTCTCTCTCTCTCTCTCTCTCTGATTTTGTTAAAGACTTGGAAGGGCTTCTTAAAACCAGGGATCCTTGCAATGTAATGATGATGATGAGAATGTGCCAAATCCACAGCAAGAATTTCATTATTGTGACCAAAACCCTGCAAGCTGCCCACAAATTCTGCATAAATTGCTTTTAACCACGCAAGAACATGCCGGTTCTGTTGGAAGTGCTGCTTTATGAAGGGAAAACAAGTGGAAATCAGACAATACTTCTAAATGTCATGTTGCCGATGGCTAGATGGTCTTTGATGTATGCTCCAGTTCTGTGTTCACACTTCTTAAAAACTAAAAACCCAAAACCAAACTAGTCTATGGGGTGGGATAGATACTATGAGTGAAGAGGCCCTGTTTCCCACCAGCAAACCAAAATCAAATAATTCTATTTCTGTATGATCTATTTCCATGGAAGGATTGTTGGCTTTTTCCATTTTTTGCCAAACTAATCTATGCTTACAATAGAGGCCAAAATGCTGAGTTTCAAAATAGTTGGGAGAATGATATGAAAAGGACAGAGGTTCACCCACAGCATCACCAGGTAGGAGCAAAATTGTTTAAGAGCAGCAATGCATTATCGCTTCCCAACATGTGGTTGGTTTACATACCCTATCATCCCCAGCCAACATGGCCAGTGATTGGTGATGGGGGTCGTAGAATGAGGGAATCTAGGGGGCCACATTTAGGAACCATTGGATAGAAGACAAACAACAGAGAACTAAGTGGACCAATGATCTAGCTGGGTAGGGCAGCTTTGGGTGCAAGATAATCGCCAATGGGCCCAGCCATGGGGACACGCCTCGCACACAGAATGGCCCAGCTTCCGTCTCCAGATCGGGGGCAGATGATGGGGAAGACCTTTGCCCCTTGTTTGGCCTGGCTTGCAGCCATTGCTTTGTGGCCACTGCTGCCAGTCCATTATGCCAAGCTAGATCAGCTCCCTTCCTCTGCCCCTACCTCATGAAGGACCAGCCAGCTGAGAAGCTGAGAGGTGAAGGTGTACAAGAAGAAAGCAAAAACGACCTTCAGCAGATGTTATGCAGGCCTGGGCAGGCCTTGCATTTGGCGCCTTCGACCATTAGATGCGCTTGCCCACTTTTGGTTTCGCAGAGCCAAGTGTCGGCTTGGGACCAGGATAGCTGAAGGAAGCTCTTTTTCCCTATATGCCCTTCCACCCCCTAAGATCTGCAGCACAGGCCCTGCTCCGGGACCCCTCCTTGACGGAGGTTAGGAGAGTGAACACGCGGAGGAGGGTCTTCTTTGTGGTGGCGCCCCAACTGTGGAATGCGCTCCCCAGAGAGGTTCCCCTGCCGACTTTATATGCTTTTTGGCACCAGGTTAAAACCTTTTAAAATAGTTTAAAGTTTAAATATGTTATTCTGGTTTTATTACATCCTCAATCGTATTTTATCTTGTTATTGATTGCTGTATTTATTGTTTATTTATCATACTGTAAGTCATCCAGAGTCAATTGGTATGTTGTTGTTAGTTACGAAGTCGTGTCCGACCCATCACAACCCCATAGACAACATTCCTCCAGGCCCTCCTGTCCTCCACCATTCCCCGGAGTCCACTCAAGCTCACACCAACCGCCTCTGTGACTCCATCCAGCCACCTCATCCTCTGCCGTCCCCTTCTTCTTTTGCCATCTATTGTTCCCAGCATTAGGCTCTTCTCCAGGGAGTCCTTCCTTCTCATTAGGTGGCCAAAGTATTTGAGTTTCATTTTCACTATCTGGCCTTCTTAAGAGCAGTCAGGGTTGATCTCCTCCAGGACTGACTGGTTTGATCGCCTTGTGGTCCAAGGGACTCTCAGGAATCTCCTCCAGCACCACAATTCAAAGGCCTCAATCCTTCGGCGCTCAGCCTTCCTTATGGTCAGCTTTCACAGCCATACATTGCAACTGGGAAAGCCATAGCCTTGACTATACGCACTTTTGTCAGCAGGGTGATGCCTCTGCTTTTTAGCATGCTGTCTAGATTTGCCATAGCTTTCCTCCCCAGGAGCAAGCATCTTTTAATTTCTTGGCTGCAGTCCCTGTCTGTGGTCATCTTGGAGCCCAGGAAAATAGAATGTGTCACTACCTCCATTTCTTCCCCATCTATTTGCCAGAAAGTGAGAGGACTGGGTGCCATGAGCTTAGTTTTCTTAATGTTGAGTTGGTATAGGACAGGATAAAAATAGCCTAAATAAATTAAATTAATGAATAAATAGGGGTGTATATGGGTGGATGTGTGGAAGGAGCGGTTGGTTTGGGTGAGGAGGGCATGACCCCCCCCCCACAGCAAATTGTCCCCATATTGGATTTCCCCACCTGTGGACAATGCAGTCAAAGTTGCTCAGCTCTGTCCTAAACTGAAGAGTTTGTGCTTTGCTTTGCTTCGATATTACAATGCGGACAAGACTAGCCCAGAGTGAGTGAGAGAGAGAATGCTCTGTGTGAGAGCTGCACGTGGCTGGTTATGCGTGCACATGCATGTTTCCGGACACCCAGCCGCCACCTGATATGGATCGGAAAGCCCAAGACCTGATCACAGTCTGGACAGCCCAACCCCAGTTGGAGAGGCAGTTTGGTGTAGTGGTTAAGGGCACGGGACTGGGACTCAGGCGATCTGGGTTCGAGTCCCCGCTCAGCCATGGAGCCAACTGGGTGACTTTGGGCCAGTCACAGACTCTCGGCCCAACCTACCTCACAGGGTTGCTGTTGTGGGGATAAGATGGAGGAGGAGATGTAAGCTCCCTTGAGCCCTGTAGGAAAAAGGCAGGATATAAATCGAAAAGATAAATAAATAAAAATAAACCCTATCCTGAGATGTTAGGTGTGCACCTCCTGCAGACAGAGTGCAGCGGGCATTTCTCGTAACATCAGTTTGTTTCTGCTCTGTATGCCTCCTTTAGCAGTGAGTTTCTGCAAGGGCCCAAGGAATGCTCTTCTGTATTCATTTATCATCTTTCTATCTCCCCTTTCTCCCCTTGCAAACCTCGAGGTGGCTCCACAGCGTTCCCTGGTGGTCTCCCCTCCAAACTCAGGCCAGGCGCAGACCCACTTAGCTTCATCATGATGGATGCCTCTTGTGCCTTCAGGCCATCCTCTGGGCCTGAAGATACATGCAGAACTATCACCATCCTATCAAAGGAGTGGGTTTTGCCTGGATGCTCTTGGAAAGAACCACTCATGTTTACGCCATTTGCCACTCCTGAGACGAGATGCACAGACTGGATGTTGGTCCTTCGGAGCTTCCACGACTTCTGAGTCAAGATGTGTCTTCATCGTTCTGTGTTGCAGCGAACAGAGCACGTTTTGTTTGTGGTCACACGTTAACGCGATGATAGCTCCAGAGAGATATGCACCTGGCTTTGTTTCTTTGTTTTTAGTCTGTTTCGGTCCATTTCGTTGCTGGCTCATTTTGTTTTTGGCCCGATTTGACCCGTTGCGTTGCGTTCTGTTCCAGCCCAGTTCGGCTCAAACTATTGGTTTGGCACCTTCAGACATCCGTTCATTTTCTCAGCTGCCACTCAGGCTGATGGGGTCAATTTGTGTCTTGAGAATGCCCAAGAAGGCGAGAGGAGAGACTGTGAGTTGGAGGGACCAAGCAAGTCCTGAAAAAGCTGAGGCAAGACAGAGGCAGGACAGGAATGAAATTTTAAGGAATGCTATAAAGTTTAGGCCAAGGATGGTGCTTTTTAACACTGGTAGGAAGCCTAACTTTGGGTAGCATTTGCTCTCAGTGTGAATTGGATGGATAAACATGGTGCCCTTTATCAACAGGTGATGTTTATAATGTGTTTTGAGCAGAAGCTGCCATACTCAGGGCACATCCTGAGAAAGCAAGACTCAAGGGAGGCTAGGGAAATAAGGGTAGGGATTTTGAAGGCAGAAGAAGGTGGATCGATTCCATAAAGGAAACCACAAGAGCTGGGCACCGGTGTAGAGGGCTATCATTCATGGGATTGCCCTAAGTTGGAGAAGACTTGATAGTACATAACCTGAACAACCAAGCTTGTGAGGAGCACATGAAAATTGCATTCTGTTCCTCCTCTCCATCCATATTGGATCTCCTGGTATGTTTTTCATGCCTATTATATTCCACTAAGGAAATTCAGCTTGATTTCTGAATTCTAGAAAGTCTGGATTTTGTTTAAAAGATTATCATGTCAAAGTAAGTTAGCAACTGTGATTAAATAATTGTTGTTCATTCTCTCTTCCGTTCATTTGGGGCAAGTGCAGTTCTCTTTTGGCCTCAAATGTGATCTGTGCAATGGGCTCAACCCACATTAATATTAAGGTTTGTGTCATATCATACTCTTCTGAAATGGATTTGCAGGGAAACGCTCTGACTTAGCTTAACCGTTTGGAAATCGCAAGCTAAGGCAAGGATGCTGCAGAGGAGAAGGGCTATAATTCAGCAGTGCAAGTCATGTGGGAGGTCCTGGCCGCAGCCTCCGCAAGTGGGGCTGTGAAGACCCCTAACCGAAACACTGGAAAAGCACTGCCTGAAGGACCTTGGGCAGCAGGTTGCGGCAAGCCCGGAGCTTGCCTTTTGAGGGTGTTGTTATTGTTGCTGATAGTTTCGCAGTCATGGCTTTAAAGTTGCTCGATTTGCCATGCAATGGAAGATGTCCCTGGAAGAGAGGAATTCGAGTCCAAGGCAGTGCTTTTGTGTATATTAGCCCCTGAACCTAGCACACAGGATCTTAGAGCTCGTGCACCCCAGTTTCCCCTTTCTGTGGTATGGGTTGCCGGCTGTTGGGGACCCCAAGGAGTTCCCCACTTTGCTTGCCCACCCTCCTCCCCACCAGTCTGACTGGCCTCCAGTCTCCACTGGACTAGATATTCCCCTGCAGGACTCCACAGTGTAATCGTGCCTGGTGATTCGCTCACTGCCACGCCTGAGACACGTACTTTGCACGTCTGTGGATTTGGGGATAGTTTTATTCTCGATCGTGAGCTACCTTCCAAGTGCTTACAGTGGACAGGCAAAGTATAAAGATTGTCAGTGAATAAAAGAAATTATTTCTTATCCTTGCACAAGACAAGGCCTGTGAGTAGCCCCAGTTCAGTTACTTGAGGTGTAACCTTCTCAATCAGTCTGCAAATTCTTTCTCTGTCTTTGCCCAGAGGGTTTCACAGTTCAATTAGATGGGGTCACAATTCCTAATTAATATTGAGACACATACTGGAAGCCCGAAGCCAAGGAATTGCCTGCTTAATTCCAATCAATCTGAGAATGCCAGACCCTTCTTTGCATGGTTTCACGGCCCGTGAAAGAAGCCACCCTTGGCTAGGAGCCCATGGGGGGGGGGTTAACTCTACATTAGAACCCTGTTAGCCCAAACCCCTAGCCTACAGCCAATCCTTCCTTACCTACATACTTCCTTCACACCCATAGTCAACAGTCCTTCCCGACCTTCGAGCCTATGAGACTCTTCAGTTGACCCAAACATTTTCCTGATTCTGCTTCAAATATGGAAAGTTCTTTCCCCCAGGTTCTCTCTCTCTCTCTCTCTCTCTCTCTTCTGTGTGTGTGTGTGTGTGTGAGAGAGAGAGAGAGACAGAGAGAGATGCACACAACTGCTCCTGCATTTCTATGGATGGTTTTGAGAGAGGGAATGAGGGCAATCGTTCCTGGTGCATTTCAGCATCTAAACATGTGGCCCTTGGGCAAATCCCACATGTCCCTCAGTCTAACTCCAAAAGCCTTGTGCATGCAAGGGGAAGAAAGAGAAATGTGTCCCTTCCACATCAGCCCAGTGAGTGTGGAGGAACAGAGAAGATGGTGTGACCCCAAGAAAGAGGGAGAAGGCAGCTTTGGCCCCTGGCTGCATCAGCAGGCAGTCCTGGACGTAATGCGTCAGTTGACTGAGGGCTCAACAGGGGTGGGGGAAGAGGCTCCTCAGCTCCTCAGGTGTAAATCTGCCTCAGCTTGGCCCCAGCTGTCTCTCCCGTGCTGCCTGCCATCTGAGGCCCTCCCTTCCCAGTTGGCTGCGTGGGGAGCAAAGGAGCTGTCCAGCAGAGCGGCAGGACAAAGGAGACCCTTGGCTGAGCCCAGAGGAAGAGCGTCACCAGTGGCCTTGTCCAGGCTGTGGGGCTCCCTGTGGAGGACAGCCTGGTTGGCGTCTTCTCTGTTGCCCCGTCCCCTGGCAAATGGAGATGTTTTCATGCAGGCAGGTCTTCCTTCTCCATGCCAGATGGCCTGTGCTGAAGGGTGTTTCAGCTAGTTAGGTGCTGTCTGTTTGTTTTATCGTCATGCTTTTAATTGCATTTTAATAGAGCTGTTTTTGTGCTGTGCTTTAATTAAAGTTTTTATCTATATTTTATTACGGGTAGCTGCCTAGGGCACCATTTTTGGTGGAAGGGCAAGATCTACATTTAATAAAGGGAGGGATGAGGTGTTGCATCCGCAATGACTATGCATCCGCTGAGGAATGTTGTAGTCAGCCCTGCTACTTCTGGTTCCCTCCTCTTGAGTGGGACGCAGGGAAAGGACGGCCTCACATGGTGGAATGGTTCCTTCTGTCCTCTCCTTAGACCTTTGCTCCTGGAGAACTTGGGTGAGATGTTGACATTTCTGACACGGGTGTGGAGGCGACCAGTCCATGTGTGGTGCTTTCCCTGAACCTGTGGCCTCTATAAATTGGGACGGCTTCCTGGGTGGTGTTCATGGGTAGGTTTGTCTGTCTTCATGGACTCCCCTGAAGCCTTGAAAGGTTTGTACTCCTCTGAGGAGGCCATATCTGTGTGCAGTTCTGGAAACTGGTGAGACATGCAATAAGATGCATGACCATAAGACTTAAGTGCTTTCTCCTGGCTTATCTCGGAAGCTAAGCAGGGTCAGGTCTGGCTACTATTTGAGCCCTGCATGGAGCAGGGGGTTGGACCTGATGACCTTCTAGGGCCCTTCCAACCATCTGTTTCCATGCTCTTCTCAACGTCATCAAGGTCGGCAGCGATCCCTCAAATGAGAATGCTTTTGCTCAGCCCCCATGGCTTTAATAAGAGCTTGTGCAAGAGCTTCTTGATCGAAGTGTCCTGGGTTAATTAGGGGGAGCAGGGAGTGACATTTGAACACCAAATGTCTAGGGCTGACCCCATCTCTCTCTCCTCCTCTCCCCGCTGTATGGGTGCAGTCTCTGTGATTAAGTCTGCAGCCCCCCTGCTGCTTTTAATAGGCCTGTAGACCCAACCAGCTGACGAGAACTAAACTACACAGCTTGGCTTCAAATATTTTCCCTGGAATCTCCTAATACACTCTATTAATCATGACTGTCAAACCATTCAGGAGCCAAATATGTCCAACCAGAAGAGCAGGGGGGGGTGCAGAAGTAGTGTCTGGCTCTCTATTAAAACCAGACATGAAATGGCCCGAGATGTCTTGCATTTTAAGACCCCGAAGTTCTGGACCACAGTGGGAGCAAAAGCAGGCATCAGCAAGGTGCAGGACACCAGCTTTGCAATTATGAGTGCATGGGAGGGGTCCCATTATGTTGGCTTTGCTCACCCGGATTTCTGTCAGCTCAGGGAAGGCTGCAGCCTTTCCCGATAAGTCAGCAAAAGATAGAAATCACAACGATGATGGTAGCGGCTTGAAAGGACTGGAGAGGATAGTTTTCTTCCCTGTGGTCGGTGAAATTAAGACTGCACATGCTAGAATGGAAAGGCAGTGTGGTGTAGCGGTTCATGCGTTGGATGGGGATCGAAGAGATGAGAGGTTGTATCCAACTGTGTTATTCTGTGCATTCAAACACCACTGGTGGTGCTTCACACACACTTTCTGTTGAAAGCTTGCACTCATGAAACCAGTTTTGGCCATATGCAACATTGCCACAGAAGAGTGATGTGCAGTGAGTTGTGTGTCTGCTTGCACAACCCTCGTTACACAAACAACACTGGGTGGATCCCCTCGCTTCGTTTGGGACCTAGTTTCTGCTAAGGGAATGTCATCAGCTGTTGGGAATGGAAGAGGCAGTTATTCTTGGTGCATGTTATCTCATGAACATGAGCGATGCTGGCTGGGGCTGATGGGAATTGCAATCCAGTGAATTTGAGGCCCCCAGATGGTGAAACGTTGCCTCAAAAATACTCAAAGGGCTTTCAGAAATGGATGTTGCCCAACCATTCATGAGAAGCTAGTTAGAGAGAATGTGGGAAACTTCGTAAAGGATCATCTATTAAGCACCGTCTGGCAATCTAGCAATGGTAGACCCAAACCTTGTAGGGTTGAGAACTTTGGTTGTTGTTGTCGTGATGGTTTTCCAACTAAGCCTCATTGCCAGGTCAACCAAACAAGCGTGTCCAATGAGAAATGTGAGCAATTCAATGGGCGACGAGGAAACAGTCATATTTGCATGTAAAACAGAACAATGAAAATGTTTTCATCAGCCTGAATCCGCGGTCCAATTTATCATGTTCCTTTCCTCTTTCATCTCAGAATGAGCATAATAATAAGGACCACATGTGGGAATTTGTGTCTGCTCTCCAGAAATATGCTGTTAATTCATTACATTACCACTTCCATTTTCTGTGGTACCTACAGGGCTTGCCAATTATTTGGAGCCTGGCTTGATCAATTGATTGATTATATTTATACCCAACCTTTTGTGTTTCTTCCAAGGAACTCAGTGCCACTTACACAATTCTCTTCCTCCTCCCAGTTTTGCTCTCAAAACAATCCTGTGAGGTAGGTTGGGCTGAGAAGCTGTGACTGCCCACCCAGTGAGCTCCATGGCCAAGCAAGGACTGGAACCCGGATCACCCAAGTCCCAGCCCTGTGCTTTTCCACACAACATAACCCCGGCTCTCACATTTGCCTTCTCCTTGTCACTAGGTCTCATATCCAGCAATAGCTTCATACGAACACATTGCCCTGGTGCTATTACCTCCCACGTTCTTATTTCTCCTGCCTGAAGCTTTCCTGTGTACCCCGTACTGCCTCCTTCCCCCACTGTGGACTGTCCTCCTTTCTTAAATGCTTCTGCTGCCCTTCTGTCTGCAATTCCATTTCTAGGAACACCTGCAGTGCAAGCATTGCCTGTACTGAGTGAGAACACCGCTTCCTCTTAGCTCCATAATGCTCACACGGACTGGCAGGCACTCCTGGTCTCTCCCAGTACCACCAGCCCCAGTGGGGAATGAACCCAGCATGGCAGCATGCAGAACAGCTTCTCTGTTTCTTCTCTCCTTTCCCCTTTCCTAACTCTTAGCGCCGGCACCTCGCCAAGTTTTTAAGCCAGGTTCTTTCTCAGCATCACCTGAGTTTTAAAATCTGGCTGTGTCGGGGACTGAATTTATTTATTTGTCACATTTATATGCTGCCCCAGAGCCCAAAGGGCTCTCTGGGTGGCTTACACTAAAAGGGCAACAAGGACAATGAGGAAAAAAATGAATGAATGAAATCCATTGAAATGACACAAAATCAGGCGCTCAGGCAAAGAAGTTACAACTGAGAGTGCAGTGATGAAAGTTAAAACAATGTTTAAAGCTGGCTCAGCTACTAAAACGCTTGTTAAATAAAGAAGTATTTACCGGGCACCAGAAAGAGAGCAGCAGCAGCAGCAGGAGGCATGGCCTTCTGGAGGGGCCTTCTCCTTGCCAGGAGGTGGTTCTTGTAGAAGGAGCTCCACAGAAGATCGTAGTGATCAGGTAGGGATATATATAGAGAGAGACGCTCCCTTAGATGTCCTTCCTGTGGATCTTGTACCCTTCTTCAAACTTCCAGATCCTCATTTTGGGGGAAACTCCTGACCCCTCTCTTAGTCTTCCATCCTGATTGAAATTGTATGCATTGCAAGCATTCCTTTTATTCCTGATATTCTGGCTGCACGTGAGGTTGCTTTTGTGGTGGAAAGGGAACTATGCACGCACAAAACACGGCCATTTATTGATTTTATTTGTTTTATCTAAATCTTTTGTATCCCACCCTTCACTATGTCTCAGGGAGGTAATGCAATAAAATAAAATAAAATAGGTACAGCATCAGGATATTACAATAAATAAAACCCAGTCTTAAAACAATGTTGTTGTTGTTGTTAGTTGCGAAGTCACTTCTGACCCATCGCGACTCCCTGGACAACATTCCTCCAGGCCTTCCTGTCCTCCACCATCCCCCAGAGTCCACTTAAGCATTTAAAATAATAGGAAAATAAAAAAGTGTTGGTGCCTGGCACACCTCTCTGGAAAGCATGTTCCAGAGCTGCGGGGCCACCACAGAGAAGGCCCTTCTCTGCATAGCCACTCTTCTGATCTCCTCCAAAGAGGGCTCCCAAAGAAGGACCTCCCATCCAGATCTTAGGGGACAGGCAGGTATGTATGGAAGGAGGAGCTCCTTCAAACATCCAGGTCCTAAGCCAGGGCCTAGGACCATCCAGGTCCTTAGGACATCCAGGGCTTTAGAAGTCCACCACCACCACCTTAAATTGGGCCTGGGCACCAGTTGGAAGCCAGTGCAGAAGGTACAGGACTGCCGTTGTGTGAGTGTGATGATCGTGGCCTTAGTCTCAAGTGAAACATCCTTACATTTGGTTATCTTTTATTGTCCCTTCACTGCTGCCCAAGTCTCTGAATATCTTGGCTGAAGTCCCTTTGAGTTGATGGCAAAACGAAGGTATGCAAAGCTGTTCACAGTTTCAGTTTCTTCACTGCTGACAGCAAAGTTGTGTAATTCTTCTGTAGTGAGAAGTTTTGTTTTCTCGACTTTCAGCTGTAGTCTTCCTTTTGTGCTTTCACGTTATTGGGAGTAATTTCCATTCATCGTTGCTTCCTTGCCAGTAAGATGGTATATTTAAAAGTTAGCTTCTCCCAGTTGTATTAACTTGGGTGCATTTGAGCAGCGACAACACAGGCTTAAGTGGAGGCTACTGTTGTCTGGGGATTCCCTCTCCTGGTTTTCCTTCCCCCTGAAAGCCAATCTCAAGTGTTTTTATCCCATGGTGGGCATGCAGATTAGTAATTCTTCTAGGGTAGTTCCCACCCATGACCCATCAGTCTCCCTGGCTGAGCTGATGCAGCTTGTCCCAGGTTTGGTGTCGAGGACTCCAGATTGGGTTTTCGGTGACTATTACTTAGGTGCCAAGGACACTGGAGTGCAAGACATCACAGCTACCATGTTAACCATGAGAGAGTCCCAATGAGTCATCCCCTCAACACATGTGGTAGGAAACACTTTTGATGTGGTTTTCTCCGTAAGGCAGGAGAAGGATGCTCAGAAGGTTGGGGAACAATCCCTTCCATTGTTCTGATGAGATTGTTTCCTGTTGAGGTTTAGACCTTCAGGGGCTTCTCCATTCTGTGAGCACCTGGGATTTAGTAAAATGATCCAAACCTGAAGGCTCATGGATTCTCAGTGATTCCTGGGAATTCGAGAGGCTTTTCTGCTGGTGTGGCTGGTGCTCCTGCCCGTCTTGTAAGCATTCTGGGGATCAAAGATGTCTCAGATGTTAGACATGATGTGCATAACTGGAGTTCCCTGGTCCAAATCTGAGCAGGGCCACAGTTTGAATTCAGCAGAAGAATGTTCAATAGAAGACCACCAGTGCAGAGTATGATCCAACACAACTTAAAGCCCTTTATTTATTTTTTAGTTATTTATCTTTGAATTTATATCCTGCCTTTTTCCTACAAAGGGCTCGAGGCAGCTTACATCATTCTCCTCCTCCTCCATCTTATCCCCACAGCAACAACCCTGTGAGATAGGTTGGGCGGAGAGTCTGTGACTGGCCCAAAGCCACCCAGTTGGCTCCATGGCCGAGCAGGGACTCAAACCCTGGTCGTCTGAGTCCCGGTCCTAGCTCTTAACCACTACACCACACTGGCTCTCACTGGTACTTTCCTGGGATTCTGTTCATAGAAATTTACTGGGATTTCTTTTCCACCTCCATTACATTCTCACAGAGCCACCTAGGGGAGCTTTTGCAGATGGCAAAGAGTCCGTTGCATTTTGACCTTCTGGCCCAGGCAGCAAGAAAATTGGCATCGGCCTCAGTAGCGCACTGTACCAAGTATGTGTGATAAGTCATGCATTCCCATCATGATTAGTGCAACCCCAATAATGGAAGTGACCAGAGTACCGTCTTGTTCAGTTCCTTTAAGACGTTTCTAAGTCCTGAAGATGTGGACACAGTGTTTGGGCATGTTCAGCCAATCAGTTGTCTGTCAGCCCTTTACCTTTGTTGATCATTACATATGATAAGAACAGGACCTTCCTGGCTGGCTGGGTCCAGGAGGAGTTCAATTCTTCTTCTCTGAGAAAGGGTGGTGCCAGCCACTTCAAAAGTGACAATAATCAGTCCTCAAAGTGAAAACAACTACACACCAACTACTAGTGTCCTCCTGTTGGGCAATAACTGTTTGCAAGTTTTCAGAGGGTCAACATCAGCTCCAACAATCTTAGAAACATAGAAACAGAGCGAGTCAGAAGGGGCCTCCCGGGCCATCTAGTCTGACCCCCGGCTCCAGCCGGCTCTGCTCACGACATGCCCACCATGTGGACGTCCAGCCTATCCTTGAACACCCTCACCGATGGGGCCTCAACGACCTCTTGTGGAAGCCCATTCCACACCCTCGGGGTCCTAACTGTCAGGAAGTGCTTCCTGACATCCAAATGGAAACTTGGCTCCCTGAGCTTTGTTCTGTTGGAGCGTGTCCTGCCTTCCTCTGCAGGGGAGAACAGGCCTCTACCCACCTCCATGTGACTTAGACGAAAGTACTTTGCTAGGCCCATTTAAATCTAGTCAAAGATGGAAACTACCCTGGCTACCCCATGGAATGAGCAGTGGCAGGAGAAAGGCAGGGGCAGATTGCCTGGCCGGTTCTCTTGCAATGATCCAGCTCTTGGTACTCATCTACAAAGGCTTTCCTCTGGACAGGCTGTCTGCCTTGGGAGGTGGGCAAACAGTATTCTGCTAGGCGCACTCCTACTCAGATGGACGGACGGATGGAAAGCTTTTCTAACCCATCCACCACTAGCATCTCTGGACAGTTTACAATAAAAAGCAAATAGAATAAAACAGAACACCATGGCAGGTTCTGATAGGTGGTACTGCAAGGTTTTGGCTCTGCATCATGATAACGGTGCAATGGGACCTTTCAGAGCTCTGTTTGATCTTTTCAAAGTCCAGAGGAAATTGCTAGGAGAACTTCTCCGGGGGATGTGGGCTCAGATGTCACCGATCTGTGAGCCTCACCTTCTCAGGATGTGCCCAAAATGTGACAGCCTCAGCTTTGTCATTTTTTAAAAACTTTTAGAGAAAGTTCAAAAGTACAGAAAGACTAAAGATAAAGATCATACTCATGGAAGACATGCACAGGGTGGGCATGTCGTGAGCGGAGCCGGCTGGTGCCGGAGGTCAGACTAGATGGCCCGGGAGGCCCCTCCTGACTCGCTCTGTTTCTATGTTTCTGTGTTTCTAAGACCGTGATTTTTCCATGATGGATGTGAACAGAGTCATAGGTGTGTTGAATGGGAATTGATGCTATACAATTCCCCAATAATAATAGCACTAATAACCATTAATAACTGGAGTAGTCAGTAGTGGTATCAACTCCAGTGTCTCCAACTTTACAAGTGAACAGTTACTTACCTCATAGAATCATAGAATAGAACAGTTGGAAGGGGCCAAGAAGTCCATCAGGTCCAGCCCCCTGCTGGTGCAGGGGGCCAGTTACACCACATTAGGCAGAGGGCTGCCCAGGTTCTTTCTGGATGCCTCTAGTGTGGGAGAGCCCCCCACCTCTCTGGGCAACTGGTTCCACTGCCCTGTTCCTCTGACCCTGAGGACGCTCTTCCTTGCATCCAGCCTGCACCTGGTATATTCTAGTTGATGTTCATGGCTCCATGTTCTGCACTCTGGGATGAATGAAAAGAGGTCTTTTTCCTTCTTTGTGACAGATACCTGTGCAGTGCTATCATGTCACCTTGTACTCTTCTTTTCTCAAGGCTGAACAGGCCCAGTTCTTCCAGCCTCTCATCATAAGAGTCATTTTCCAGGCTGTATATCACCTTTGTCGCCATCCTCTGACCCCCCTCCCACAGATATTCAGCATCCGTGTTCAGCCCAGGTGCCCAAACCTGAACATGGTATCCCAGGTGAGGTCTGACTAATGCAGGGTAGAAACATAGAAACATAGAAACAGAGCGAGTCAGAAGGGGCCTCCTGGGCCATCTAGTCTGACCTCCGGCACCACCCGGCTCTGCTCATGACATGCCCACCATGTGCATGTCCAGTCTGTCTTTGAACACCCTCACCGATGGGGCCTCAACGACCTCCCGTGGAAGCCCATTCCATGCCCTCGGGGTCCTAACTGTCAGGAAGTGCTTCCTGGCATCCAAATTGAACCTTGGCTCCCTGAGCTTTGCTCCATTGGAGCGCGTCCTGCCTTCCTCTGCAGGGGAGAACAGGCCTCTCCCCATCTCCATGTGACACCCCCTCACATACCTGTATGTTGCCAACATATCCCCTCTGAGTCTCCTCTTCTCCAAGGAATACCTTGGAGGAATACCTCTCTTTTGCTGGATGTGATCCTCTCTTTATGCATCTCCAAATAGTGTTTGTCTTTACTGTGGCTGGTGAGTCATAGAATCATTGAGTTGGAAGGGACCACAAAAGTCATCTAGATCTGTAGGCTACTTCAGAAGAGGCAGTAGTTCTGGAATAGAGAACATACTTTGCATAGAGAAGGTTGCAGGATGATGACCATGACCATGACCATCAGCACCATCACCTCATTTCATTTCTATACCACCCCATAGACAAAGCTCTCTGGCCTCTCCCGGTTGCCCAAAACCCTAGAGAAGCAACCTATGATAGATACAATTTATCTCATTGTCTCTTCAAGCTGGCTTATCCTGGTGGCCATCATAATGCCTTGCAGCAGCAAATTCTGGAATGTCACTCTACCCCAGGGGTCTCAAACTCGCAGCCCGCGGGCCGCGAGATGATATTTTGTGGCCCCCACTTGATATCAAAGTTTAGTGATAGTGCGCTGACGGCGCCCAGGCCGGCCTCCAGGAGAGACACGGGATGAGCGTCCCACCACCACCACGGTGGAATACTTGATATTCCAGTGGAATACCCAGACTCTACTTCCAGTGGCCCCCAGGTAAGTTGAGTTTGAGACTCCTGCTCTACACCCTTTGAATCTCATGGCCCTCTCCACATCTTGTAGCAGCAAATCTCATGCATTAAACAGGCATAATAGGAAGAAACAAGATGCAGCGTTTGAGGGATGGGCCTGCCGGCTGCGGGTGTCTCTTTCTCCGTAGAAGCACTGTCTGGTGGTGTCCAGGGATGAGCACATCGCGCCCCCGGGCCCTCCTTTCCGACCCTCCACACAGAAGCCCTCAGTGCTCCATTTCCTACCCATCCCCGAGGTGCCCTTGCCTTTTCCAAAGTGGAACATCTTCTGGAAATCTTACAGGCATACCAGCTGTGCCGAGGATGTTCCCATTGGAGTTTTTAAAAATGGACCATCCGTTGGGGAGTTTCCATCTGCTCATTTTTCCCCCAGCCCCCGAACCCACCCTTTTCGGCTCGACTTATCATGAAGACACCACTGCAACAATCCTAACAGTGTCTCGTTGCACAGTGTACCATTCAGAAGCACAGTTAGCCCTTTATTATATGTGATAGCTGCGTGGGACAATGAAGTGAGGATTGTGTTGGACAATCTGGTTTTGTAGCCAGCAGGAGGCCACATGGGTGGGGTTTTTTCCCAAAGCCACCCAGTTGACCTTATAGAAAGGAATCCCCAGCAAGAACTGCAGCAGTGTTTCAACTTGGCGTTTGATCTGCCCCTTTACTGGAAAGGCTTTCTCCCTAAAGGTGGCCCGGCAATAATCTAAAACCAAACTTAATCCATACGTTTCATCCCATTTCTGCCCCGTTCCACCCCTAATCTCAGATGCTCTGTGAACCAGAATCTGCTGCTACCAGCCACCCTCAAGGTCTCCAAGTTCTGAAATGGGGGCAAGACACAGAGAATATTGATGTATAATTTATTTATTCATTTACTTATTAAAAGTGCTTTTATACCATCCTATCACAAAAGTCTTGGGATGGGAATACAAAGAAAAGCACAGCATTTGAAAACCTCAGATACAACCCAATTGAAACAACAATTAAGACTTAAGATGTTGGGAAAGCAAAAAGGGTTGGCCTGGCGCCTAAAGGAATAAAGTGTCATTGCCAGGTGCACTCCCTGGGGAGCATGTTCCACAGCTGGGGCGCCACCACCGAGAAGGCCTTTCTGGGCAGAGCCATTCCTCTGATCTCCTTCAAAGAGGGCCCCTGAAGAAAGACCTCTGACCCAGATCTTAGGGGGCAGGCAGGTATGTATGGAAGGAGAAGCTCAGGTCCTGAGCTGTTTAAGGCTTTCTAGGTCATCACCAGGACCTTCAATTGGGCCAGGACTTCAATTGGTAGCCAGTGTAGATGGTAAAGGACCCGAGTTATGTGAGCTTATCAATTCGTCCCTGTTAACATCCTGGCTTGTTTTCTGAACCAACTGAAGTATCCAGACTGTCTTCAAGGGCAGCCCCAGGTAGAGTGCGTTACAGTAGTCCAATAGTCTAATAGACTATGCCAATCATCTTCCACTGGAAGAACTTAGTTTCAGTCTCGGTGAAATTAGATGTCTGACCAGATAAAGAGCTAAGACTTTGCATGACAGAGAATACTAGTGCATAGCATTAAGCCCCACACACAGTCAGCTCTTCACTGAATGGAGTGCAACAAGCCACAGAAGGAGAGAAGGTGGGAAAAGCTGGTCAGAAGTTGACAGGGCTCTCCTGCCCTTTCCCTGGGGATTGTGAAACTTGTGCAAGAGATGGTTGTTGTATGGCAACTGTGCATGGGAAGAGGGCACCAGCTGAGGAGGAAAGGGAAGCTCTTTCTGCTGAAGGCAACGGAGCGAAACTCTTTCAGCCCACAGAACTCTAGCCTGCACATGAAAGAAGATTGCTGGGATCTTCAGAGCTGAAGATGCATGGATAAAAACACATTTGCTTAAACCCTTCACTGCACTAAGTAAGCCTAGGAGAGGCACTTCCTATGTCACTTCTTACAGAACAGGAAATAAGCTTTGTTTTGTTTGGTAACGTTTGGCATCATATGTCTCTTAGAAATTGCCTTGATCTTCTACAGTAGAGATGACATCAGATAATGAGCAAACTGCTTAACAAGTGGTTATCTCTACTACTTCAGGGGCTCCAAAGGCCCAAGCCCTTTCCTCTAACACTCTGTTTCCAAAACACACTGTCTAGCAAATAGATTCAAACATCTATTTTAAAAAATCTTTTAATTACCTGCGATCCCCAAGAAGGGCAATGCCAAAGAACGTTCAAACTACCGCACCATTGCACTCATTTCACATGCTAGCAAAGTGATGCTCAAAATCCTACAAGCTAGGCTCCAGCAGTATGTGGACCGAGAACTACCAGAAGTACAGGCAGGATTTCGAAGAGGGAGAGGAACTAGAGATCAAATTGCCAACAAAGGCTGGATCATGGAGAAAGCTAGGGAGTTCCAGAAAAACATCTACTTCTGCTTCATTGACTACGCTAAAGCCTTTGATTGTGTGGATCACAACAAATTGTGGCAAGTTCTTAAAGAGATGGGAGTACCAGACCATCTTATTTGTCTCTTGAGAAACCTATATGCATGTCAAGAAGCAACAGTGAGAACTGGACACAGAACCACTGATTGGTTCAAAATTGAGAAAGGAGTTCGGCAAGGCTGTATCCTGTCACCCTGCCTATTTAACTTATATGCAGAGCACATCATGAGAAAGGCAGAGCTAGATGAATCGCCAGTTGGAATCAAGATTGCTGGGAGAAATATCAACAACCTCAGATATGCAGATGATACCACTCTCATGGCAGAAAGTGAAGAGGAACTAAAGAGCCTCTTGATGCGGGTGAAGGAGGAGAGCACAAAAGTTGGCTTGAAACTCAACATTAAGAAAACTAAGATCATGGCATCCGGTCTTCTCACTTCCTGGCAAATAGATGGGGAAGAAATGGAGGTAGTAAGAGATTTTATTTTCCTGGGCTCCAAGATCACTGCAGACGGGGACTGCAGCCAAGAAATTAAAAGACGCTTGCTCCTGGGGAGGAAAGCTATGGTAAATCTAGATAGCATACTGAAAAGCAGAGACATCACCCTGCCAACAAAAGTGCGTATAGTCAAGGCTATGGCTTTCCCAGTTGCAATGTATGGCTGTGAAAGCTGGACCATAAGGAAGGCCGAGCGCAAAAGGATTGAGGCCTTTGAGTTGTGGTGCTGGAGGAGACTCCTGCGAGTCCCTTGGACCGCAAGGTGATCAAATCGGTCAGTCCTAGAGGAGATCAACCCTGACTGCTCTTTAGAAGGCCAGATAGTGAAAATGAAACTCAAATACTTTGGCCACCTAATGAGAAGGAAGGACTCCCTGGAGAAGAGCCTAATGCTGGGAACAATAGATGGCAAAAGAAGAAGGGGACGGCAGAGGATGAGGTGGCTGGATGGAGTCACAGAGGCGGTTGGTGTGAGCTTGAGTGGACTCCGGGGAATGGTGGAGGGCAGGAGGGCCTGGAGGAATGTTGTCCATGGGGTCGCGATGGGTCGGACACGACTTCGCGACTAACAACAACAACAGATTGATGTCTTGCAGGACACACTGGTGTCAAATCTTCCAATCAAGCATTTGTTAGGCCATAGATCCAACATATTAAAAATCTCTGAGTGGTTCACCTGCAGATGTTAAAAGCCAGTGCAAATACAGCACAAAAAGCCATTTCAGCTGCAAACCAAACCACACAGTAAATAGCTTAAAACTGCACTTGCAACACAGAAACAATGCGAGAAGTAAAACACATCAGCCCGTGACCAATTGCAATTATTTAGATGCCTGAGACCTGAGTGAATAGGAGGTAGCAACAAACACAGGAGGTGTTTGGAACATACTGTTGCGCATGAACAGAGCAGCTCTGCTTGGTGCATTTTTGAGGGTCAGGGTTGTCCCGACTCTTCAGATGCGGGCTGTGATGGCTGGGAAATGGGTTGTATTTCTACGTCCTTACCTGGAGGAGAACTGCCTAGCAACAGTGACACATGCACGAGTTACCTCCCGCTTGGACTACTGCAACGTGCTCTACTTGGGGCTGCCCTTGAAGACGGTCCGAATACTTCAGAGCTGCCAAGATGCTGTCAGGGACTGGGCATTATTCTCACATAACTCCAGTCCTATATCAGTTCCATTGGCTTCCCATTGAAGTCCGGGCTCAATTTAAGGTGCTGCTTATTACCTATAAAGCCCTAAAATGCTTGGGACCAGGATACCTAAAGGAATGCCTTTTTTCCTACTTGTCCTCCCGCCCCCTAAGATCGGCAGCAGAAGCCCTCCTCTGGGAACCCTCTTTGAAAGAGGTCAGGAGACAGAGCACTCAGAGGAGGGCTTTCTCTGCGGTGGCGCCTTGACTATGGAATGCACTCCCTAGAGAGGTCCGCCTGGCACCATCATTATATGCTTTTCAACACCAGGTCAAGACCTTTTTATTTGACCAATATTTTAATGTCAATTGATTTTAATTATATATTTATTTATTTACCTTATTTTAACTGTGTTATTTTTATATTCAGTCATGGTATAGCCAATTTATTTTGTTTAGGACTTATATTATATAGAGCCAGTGTGGTGTAATGGTTAAGAGTATGGGACTGAGGCTCCGAGGATCTGGGTTCTAGTCCCCACTCAGCCATGGAGCCAACTGGGTGACTTTGGGCCAGTCACAGACACTCAGCCCAACCTACCTCACAGGGTTGTTGTTGTGGGGATAAGATGGAGGAGGAGGAGAATGATGTAAGCTGCCTTGAGCCATTTGTAGGAAAAAGGCAGGAGATAGATAGATAGATAGATAGATAGATAGATAGATAGATAAATATTGTAAGCCGTCCAGAGACAACAGTGATGGATGGCCTACAAATGCCCTAAATAATAAATAAATCAATAAAAAATTGTATGGGAATCAAGATGGCAGAGGGGGGTGAGGTTATCTCATGGCCACCTCCTCCAGGTGCTCAGGCAGACCACGGGGACAGATGGGGCTTCTGAAAAGGAGTTTTTTCCAGAAGTAGTTTCTAGCGTGGGTTCAACAAACCACTTTCTTTGTGCAGAGACTTCTCTTGCAATGGCAACAGTTCAGCATGAACTAGAAATAAAGAACTGCTTCGCAAAGAGACCATCCATGGCCTTAAATGAATAAGGAGAAACACAATTTCCCCACACATGCTGCATTTTCTGCAGAGGGTTTTCCTGGGGGTGGGCAC
This sequence comes from Varanus salvator macromaculatus, assembly GCA_023646645.1. NCBI lineage: Eukaryota > Metazoa > Chordata > Lepidosauria > Squamata > Varanidae > Varanus > Varanus salvator. The sequence continues at coordinate 6,029,425 of JAIXND010000800.1, read as the reverse complement.
CCCCACCAAGTACGTGACCTATTGGTTGCAGAGTGACCAGCCAGGCCTCCAAGGTGGTAACAGTCACCTGGGAACATTAAGGGGAAGGTGGTCCTCAAGCTATCCTGGTCCTATGTAGGGCCTCCTATATCAACATCAAAAGCTTTGAAAAGGCTAAGGAGCAAAGAGGCAATGGTGAGTTCTTCTGTGAGCAGAGTTGGGTATTGTGCTGAGCACTCAAAGCTGCAGAGAAACAGCTGGCATCATCAGCATACTGGTGATGCCTTGCCCCAGATTGTCACGAGAGTGCTCCTCCCTTTGCACATGCAAAGCCACAGGCCTTTCAGGGAAAAGATTCTTTATTGACCAAAGCATTTCACAGATGTACAAGCATCCAGAATGTATCTCTGAGCATGCACAGAGCTGTTTGTTGAACCCAATTGAGTGTTCACCTCCAGGAACTCTCCTTAGGAGCATGCCTGGGCCCCATGCCTTTGGGAGGAGCCTTCTGAAAGCAAGCATGTTCCCTCTCTGCATGCCAGTTGTCTAATTAGGCCACACTCCCCTGCTGACAATGCATCATGGAGTCAAGGGCCATACCTACTCCGAGTCCCCTCCCATCACTGTGTGTCTTGGTTATTCCCACCTGAGGAGCCTGGCCTTGAGATAAGCATCTCCATTTCTCTCATCTCAGCATCTTGGAAGGGCCTGCATTCCATGGCCCCCTCCTTGCCTCTTCTTCCTCCTCTGACTCCTCTTCCAGAGACCAGCCAGCAGCCCTTGTGAATGTGCATCCAAAGCAACCATCTTTCTCACTCCCAACACAGACCTCCTAATGATTAATCCTGAGATATTAAATGCTAGGAGATCCAGGTGTAAGCACGGAGTCCCCCAAGATATTCCACCCCTGCTTGTAAAATCCAGTCCACCATGGGCCAAGCCTCCAAATCCCACCTCACAGAGGTAGTCCAGCAGGTTCCACCTTTCAGTGGAATTAAAAGCTGTCGAGAGATCAAAACGTTGTAGAAGGAATATGCTTCTCTGTCCCTCCCCTGCAGAAGTGACTGAGGCTAATTCTGGCCCAGCACTGGGGTAGATCCAGATAATCACATTCATCTAGGAAAGCCTGTATTTGAGACACCACTAGCTCCTTTCCTAGAAAGGAGGTCTTTGTAAGCAGGTAATTGTTGGCATTTTGGATGGTTCATCAGAGGGCTTCCAAGGTAAGAAGGCTCTGAAGTGGTTTTCCATTGCTGCCTCTTGCATGGTACTAACCAGAGTTAGCTTGCTGTTCTCTGTGAAAGATGCTCTGAGAATACCCTGAGCTGACAGCAAAATGAACAAAGGGATCCTAGATCAAATCAAGACAGTGTTCCCTAGAAACAAAAACAACACAAGTGAGGCTGTCTTACTTTGGACACATCCTGAGAAGGTGAGACTCCCTGGAGAAGACCATCATGCTAGGGAAAGTTGAAGGCAGAAGAAGACGAGGAAGACCAACTAGAGGATGGATCTGCTCCATCAAGGAAGCCACAGCCTGAAATGTACAAGAGCTGAGCAGGACTGTCATGGACAGGGCACCGTGGAGATCTTCCATTCATAGGATCACCATAAGCTGGAGAGAACTTGCCAGCTCAATGACAAGAGTTGGCATTGATCCCTGGGTCAAGAGACCTTTCTTTCAGGCATGGATGCACCACTGCCTCTTCCAAGGTGCTAAGGACCATGTCATTCCTCCATGGCTATCATGAAGAAGCCACCAAGTTGGGAAAGCATGCAGTGGGTCCCTCCAGTACCTTTGCACACATCAACTGAATCAGATCCCAGAAACAAGATAAGACAGTGGATACTTCAGCACACAGGGCATCAACAGTGAAGCTCAGAGCAGCAGCACAGTGAGCAGGGGCTAGGAGCCCTCAAAACTCTGCCATACGTCTCCTCCCTCCACCACAGGCTCTCGAGCATCCCTCTAACATATTCTGCTCCCCTCTCTCTTTCCCTGCACCAATTGCGTGGACATCACAGAAACACTGTAAATGACAGAACCGTTATTTGCTGCCTTGACAATTGCATTTGCTTCATCTCTGAAAGCCAGATGGAGGACTTAATAGAAACCAGACCCTTGCCACAGTTTTAATTAGCAGGGCCCCAACAGAAATGAACGCGATTCTGAATGACTGACCATGGACCAGACTGAAACCCTTGCACATGGATTTCTTCCTCCATAAAATTTTATAGCTTCTTAAAGAAACACCAGACATGCAGGTCAGAAGGACTAATGCATTCATCAATGATTAGATGAAGTACATGTGGAGCCTTCATTCCCATGGACATTCCTGCACCCTTCTTAGCAGCTTGCTCTTTGGCCCAGGTCTGCCAAGCTGCCGTTATTCCGGGCCATCAAGTCATCTCTGAACTTGTGAGCAAAAGACCTCTGGTATGTCCTATTCTTGACGGCCCTGTTCAACTCTTGTCAACTCTTGTTGCTTCTTCCTTTATGGAACAGATTCATTTCTTAGTTGGTCTTCAGTTTTCCCTAGTGTTATCTTCTCCAGTGAAAGGCAATGCACATAAAAAGTAAGAGAGCAATCTGGTCACAATTACCTAGCAACCCTTCTAATAAGGCCAAGTGAAAGAGATTTATGGGCGTTTATTAAAGGTCTGTATTGCCTAATAGCTGAAACTCTCTGGGCACTTCACAACTTAAACCATAAAACACAATTTCAAGGCTTAAAGGCATTGCATCAAATAAAAATAAAAATTGAAATAAAACAGGGCAAAGGCTTAAAATATTGTGACAAATGTAAAATAGAAACTGAAACAAACGAAAATGTTAGACAACGAGGTTTCCAGTGGGCCCTGGAAAGATCACAATGTAGGTGCCAGGTAAGTCTCTCTGGAAAGTTCATTTTGTGGGGATTTATCTGCAAGTACCATGAATCAAAATAATGCATTGTTTCAAGAAAGAAAAAGAAGTTCTCTATTTTTTAAAAAGACAGAATGTGTTCCTTGGCATGTATTTCTTGTGCCTCAAACCTGACAAGACGAGCCATTGAGATCCCTCTGGAGGCTTCTACGAGAGAGAACTATTTGAGGAATCTTGAGAGAAACAAAACAAAAGATGCATTTTAGGAGGGCTAGCGAAAATTCTCGGAGAGGTTTCATGTAGGCCCACGGACAGAATAAATGCGTGTTCTCAGTGAAAAGACTCTGTGGGTGTCTGCAGGGGCTCCGTGCCAGCTTCGCATGTCCCATTGGAGACTGGTAAAGAAACTCTCCATGTTGGGGGAAGTATCTGAGATGATCTTGAATTGGTGCCGAGAGTTCCATAAAGCAAAACATTCAGACTTCCTTCTTGGGCAAAGTAAATGCAGAACGTCTAGGGAAGCAAGGATGAGTGACATTTCTGATCACAACACAGCTTCTCTCCAGAGCACTTGAGATGAAGGAAAATGGCCACTGGAGAAGGAAGAACGGCTGATTCTGGTATCTCCACTCTCTTTCTCTGCCCCAATTTCCACTCTGCCTCCTTTGACATCATCTCATATGCACTGAAACATGCTTCCTTTTATTTTGCTGTTCTTTGCTGGTCCAATGTGCTGTTTTTAAAGATACAAAGTGACCTTTTATTGAGTTGAGCAGTTCAGAAAGGAGCTAAGAGTAAGCTGAGAATATTTGGATAAACTTGTCAGCCCATGAAGACAAGAAAAGATCTTTTGTCCACATGGGGAGGAGGGAAAAGAGAGACCCATTGCACTACCATAAGATCACTGGATGTAGTCCAATAAAAACTTAGCTTGGCATTGGGCTGGAGGGAAAAGCCAACTGGGGTGTCTAACGAAGAATCTTTGACTTCAAATCTTAAGTGTGTTTGATTTATTTATTAGAACGCATGCCCAGCATCCTATTGCAGACTCGGATTCTGTGTGGCAGAAGCATTCTTAAGAACACGGTCCATTGACAAAAGGAACTTTGTATTAAGTCAGTGGAGATGTTGATGGTCAAAAGAAATACTTGCTTTTTCTGGCTTAAACAGGCCTCCTTGTTTTGTTTCCACCAGTTTGCTTATTCTCAGGATGTGTAACTTCAAGTGACAAGGGTCTCATTGGCCAAGTGGCCCAGTTTCGAGTCTCAGAGTGGACCCAGAATGAGGATTTTGAGGCCCTCTAGTTGTGGATGGACCATATGTTCCCCATGGGAATGCTGTAGAAACTGGGGATCTCCAGCTTTGCCAGATCAGCACTATGGAACCCAAGGCTGCACCACACAAACCACCTGGAGCCAAGGTGCCACCTTGTGTGTAGATGGCGTTCAATGTGGATGAGTGCAAGGTCTAAGAAATGGGTGTCATAAGAACAGGTTAGGGGACAAGTGGCTGGAGAGCAGCATTTGTGACAGGGACTTCGGGTGCTGGTTGACTGCAGGCTAAACATGAGTCAGCAGTGTGATGCGCTGGTCAAGAGGGCGAACGCCACCCTTGGTTGCATAGCCAGAAGTGTGGCTTCTAGATCGAGAGAGGTATTACTACCACTCTACACGACTCTGGTGCGCCTGCAACTGGAGCATTGTGCTCAGTTTTGGGCCCCTCATTACAGAAAGGATATAGCCAGGTTGGAGTCAGTGCAGCGTAGGGCCACAAGGTTGGTGGCCGGTTTGCAGGGAAAGCTATATGAGGCGAGACTGAGGGAACTGGGTCTCTTCAGCCTGGAGAAGAGGAGACTCAGAGGGGATCTGTTGGTGACATATAAATACATAAGGGGGTGTCACACAGAGGTGGGTAGAGACCTGTTCTCCCCTGCTAAGGAGGGCAGGATGTGCTCCAATGGACCAAAGTTCAAGGAACCAAGGTTCAACTTGGATGCCAGGAAGTACTTCCTGACAGTTAGGACCCTGAGGATATGGAATGGGCTTACTAATTTTATCTTTAAATTGGCATTAACTTGGCCATTCTCCAGTGCCCTGGCAGGCAGTTGCTCTTAGGAACATGGTCTATATTCTTAGTAGAACATCACGAATTTCATACCTGAGTTCTTTAAGAGCTCCCAGATTGGTCGTATTTGGACAGGGTGAGTTATTACCTTGCCATTTGCCAGTGGGGCTAAGAAATCCGCCTCTTGCCACCCCTCTTGTTTGCCTGCATCTCCTTTGTGCAAGCTAGTGCTCAGTTTTCTTTTCCTCATTTGGTCCCATGTTCTGACCAAGGCCTCCTTTTCTCTAATAGCCATTTGAATGCTGCTCATTAACAAGGCTGGTAAACTCTTGCTAACTTTTCCTAAACTGCAGTATGCAATCAAGCTGCGCTGCTGTTATTGTGGTTTTTGGTCGCCTCGATGCCCTTTTTTTAAAGAGGTTGTCCCCTCTCAACTCCCCCTTTCAGTTCCCTTTTACCACTTCCCTCGTTTTAGGAAAATTTCCTGCTCTGAACTCAAGTGTAACTGTGTTGGATTCCTTGTCGATTTTCTATTGGATTCCTTGTCAATTTCCTACTTAAATATACATTAAATCTGACAGCACTGCAATCAGCATTTCTAAATGGCTCAGCAACATTGACTTCTCATATTATGTCCCCTGTGACACACCTTATTATTAAATCCATTGGGGCCATTCTTCTCCCTCTTCTTCCAAGCCAACCCAGCAAAGGCTTTCTAACTGAAAGCCTTTGTTATAATAAAGCTGATCACCCGGGCTGGCTTTGTAGTGCAAGAGAAGAGAAATTCAGAAGCCAATCACAAAGAAACAACCAAAGTTAGAATACCGGCCTTTAGGGAGACCATGGCTCAATGATAAGCAGTGGATTCCAAATGGAATGCCTTCCCTCCCCTCCAAACTGGAAAAAGCTGGGGTGAAATGGAAGTGGGGGTTGTCCTGGAAACTTTGCCTCTCCTCTCCTTCACTGCCTGAAGGAGCATCCTGTTTCATTGGCCAGACAACCCTCTTGACAATCCCCACAGAATTCTGCAACTGTGCAGAATTCCACTAGGGATGGATGAATCCATCCGTTGCCGATCCCGGTGAGTTTGTCACATCTTCACCCAGAAGCTCGTTCCTACATTGATATGCAAACCTGTTTTAAATTCACATCAAGAATTGCATGGCATTCCTCCATTAAAAATAGATTATGCTCAACTGAAATGCATCTCTGGAAACAATTTGATCCCAAACTATGCATTTCTGAACCTGTTTTAGAAACATAGAACATAGAAACATAGAAACAGAGCGAGGCAATGGGGCCTCCCGGGCCATCTAGTCTGACCTCCGGCACCAGCCGGCTCCGCTCATGACATGCCCACCATGTGCATGTCCAGCCTGTCGTTGGACACCCTCACCGATGGGGCCTCAACGACCTCCCGTGGAAGCCCATTCCATGCCCTCGGGGTCCTGACTGTCAGGAAGTGCTTCCTGGCATCCAAATTGAACCTTGGCTCCCTGAGCTTTGCTCCATTGGAGCGCATCCTGCCTTCCTCTGCAGGGGAGAACAGGCCTCTCCCCATCTCCATGTGACACCCCCTCACATACCTGTATGTTGCCAACATATCCCCTCTGAGTCTCCTCTTCTCCAGGCTGAAGAGACCCAGTTCCCTCAGTCTCGCCTCATACCCCATCCCCTGCAAACCAGCCACCATCCTTGTGGCCCTGCACTGCACTGACTGTTTCTCTCAAAACGTGTGTTGGAGATATGATGGTGCATTTTATTCATCTGAGACCTGCAATGAAAAATCTGTAATTGCAACAGAAGACATTTAAATAAGTGACCCACACATGAGTCTGGGAGGTGCGCATCAGGTCAATTTCTAGCAGAAGTTGCATTGTTCAAAATTCTCAGGTGTCACTAAAGTCGTCTTGAGAATTTCATATGTAGATTAAAGATCACATCCTGCAGTAGTGGGAAAATAAGGAAATTTTGCATGGAATTGTAGTGAAAGGGAAAACTGCTTAAAGCTCAGACATTCTGCAGCTGCATAAGCGATGATCTGAATAAACCCCCCTTCCCGTCATGAGACTGCCAGTTCACAGACAGCTTAAGTTGGAGATATAAAAGTAGGTTTGTTCATGACAACCCTGTGAGGTAGGCCAGGCTGAAAGATAGTTACTGACTTAGAGTCATCCAGCAACTTCAAAGCTGTATGGAGATTTGAGCTGGGGTTCTTCGATCCCAATCTACTCTTCAAACCACTATTCCACACTTGGAATTTATAAAGATGTACATACTTCTCGCAAACTTTTTGTACTTGCACCTTCTCTGATCTAAAATATATGAGTGTAAACATGCACACACAGAGTAACCATCTCATTGGTGGTGACTGGAAAGAGAAAAAAAAATCAAAGGTTGTGAGGTTTTCTCCCACAAATTTGGCACTTCGTTTTTCGCTTTCTCAGCATTGCTTCCTCCCTTATCAAAACTTCACTCCCCTTGCCACTGAAAAAGCATTTCTGAGAGGGGCTGCTTTTCTCCCTTCCACTGGCAATTTCAAAACACAAAATTCTCTGCTTCGAATGTGTAAATTTGTGGTCAGCTCTGTGGAGCTTTGAAACCTTTTGCCCTGTGAACTCCTGCAGTTTAATGGTAGCACGTTGAAAAATGAAGAACCCACAGCAGCTTTGAGATGAATGTTTTCTCATCTCAGCTGCCTCAGTGCCGTGATGTGTTCTGACTTGAGGTTGTAAAGCGATTGCGAAGATCGTCTTTTTCCAACCGGCTGGCCGAAGCCATCGTTTTGTGCTGGCACTTGAATCCACACCATTTTCTAGGGTCTGGCCCTAGATTTCCTGGCTCACTGGGTGAGGGACCTTTCTGGCATCTGTATTCTGTTGTGTTCTATTTTTAATACTTCTTAAATTGCGTGTTTAAACCAGTTTGTGAGTTCAGTGCGCAAGATACAAATGTGCTTTAACCTCATCATTACAACCATACGTTCTGCTATAGATCTGTATTTACTTGCGCCGTATGGACAGTTTATTGCCCAGCTAAGACAGAACTCTGAAGATTCTTAAGACAGAATGTTTAAGGATATCTAAAATTCTCTGACAGTCCGATGGGGGCAGTCATGTCTGATGTTTATAAAAGGTCTGTTCTATATCACATATTTTTGTTTAGTTGTTAATCATTTAAACTATTTTTAAATTCTGTTTTGTACATATTTGAATGCTTTGATTGTATTATGGGCCCCTTTAGGAACCCTTACAAGGAGCCCAGTGAGTTCCAGACATTAGGCTGTGGAAAGTTAAATTCATAAATAAAACTATTTGTTTCAGCAGAGTAGACTGTCGAGTAGGTAGACTTCAGGAAGTGTTCTTCCCCTAAATTTCTTTTCATGGGGGTTCCCATCACAAAGATTTCAATGGGCCCAATCTCAGCTAAATTCTCTCTCTGAAACCCAATTAGTTTGCTTGGAGGTCTGTCAGTCTAAGACTTGCTTACTTAGTGCATGGAGGAATGAACCATCCCAAGACAATCCTGCTTGAGGCATTGCAGAAGACAATCCCCCTCCCAAGTCAAAATGCATTGTGCCCCACAACAGAAAAGCTGTTCTGGCACAGGGCAAGAACATAAATCATTCCCCTAGCAGTGTTGATCATAGAAAAGTTGGGCTGGAAGGGGCAGTGAGGGCCACCAAGTGCACCCCCTGCTGTTGCAGGACACCCAGTCACACCATCCCATTCAGGTGGCTGTCCAGTCTCTTTTTGGATGTCTCCACTATGGGAGAGCCCCCCCACCTCTCCAGGCAGCTGGTTCCACTGTCCTATTGCTCTGACAGTGAGGAAGCTTTTCCTGATGTCCAGCCAGAATCTGGGTTGTCACAACTTGAATTGATCATTCCGTGTCTTGCACTCTGGCATCAGCAAGAAGAGATCTTGACCTTCCTCTTTGTGACAGCCTTTGAAGGATTTCTAGAGGGATATCATGTCCCCCTCAGTCTTCTCTTCTCAAGGCTGAACATGCCCAATTCTCCCAGTCTCTTCTCAGTGTTTCCAAACCCTGGATCATCTTTGTTGCCCTCCTCTGGACCCTTTCTAATTTTTCTGCATCTTTCTTAAACCTCGGTGTCCAGAACTGGGCACAGTATTCCAGATGAGATCTGACTAGTGAGGAGTATAGAGGAAATGGTACTTCTCATGCTGTGGAAGTAATACTTCTGTGACTACATCCCAAAATAGCATTTGCCCTTTTGGGAAGTGCATTGCATTGTTGGCTCCTATTTAGCCTGTTGTCCACAATTACGCCAAAATCTTGTTCAGTTCTGTTGAGCCACGTATCCCCCATCTTGTATCAATGCATTTGGTTTCTTTTTCCTAGGTGGAGGACTTGGCATTTGAGTCCCTATTGAATCTCATTCTGCTGCTTTCAGCCCAGTGTTCAAGTTCATCAAGATCACCCTGGATCTTCATTCTGTCTTCTAGGCTGTTCACTATTCCACCCAATTTTGTATAGTCTGCAGATTTGATTATTGTTCCTTCTGCTTCCTGATCTTAATTATTAAGTCATGTATATTCATAGTGGTCTCAGTTCTCTGTGGGTATCCAGAATACCATCACCTGTAGACAACAAGAAAGTATTGGAGCTGCAGAGGAACCCAGATTTTGCAGAAGTATGAAAATTTGGGGGGAACCCTTCAGGGAGACCCCACCCCATGAAAAACAACCTAGTTAGAACTGTTTGAGTCTGTGCATGGTAAGGCGGGAGTGAAGATGGTGCAAAACTTTGCAGAGAGCAGATGAGCAGACCAGGAAAAGGAGAGAAGAGATGGTCTATAGGAATAAACCAGCTGTGTTTAGAATGCTGGGACAAGATGCCACAATTTTTTTCAGTGTAGACAGCTCCTTTGAATGCTCCTGTCAGTCTCTTCTCCTCCCCCAACTTTTCTTTTAGATCTAACACTTCTAGATAGTTTTGCAAAAAAAATTGAAGGACACCTTGGTCTTGTGCATGGGCGGTGGTTTACTGACTGCGCAAGTGATGTCACTCACAGCTTGAAGACCAGAAATAGATAGAAGGTTGCCTTTTAGGTTAGTGGAAATTAAAGTGGGTGAGTGAGTGAGGTTGAAGTTTTTAATAGCTCAGATCCTTCATGGTCCAGTCAATATCTCATTGTTCTTTTTATTCTTTCTAAATGTGAATTGAGGCAAAGTTCTCCAAAGTGGTTGTAGCCAGTCCCACTTTAGATGGGTGGAATGAGATCTTTTGGGACACAAAAGAATGAAAAACTGACATGGGCAAATTCACGTGGGATGTGTGAGGCCCTTTATCACCTGAAACATAGAAACATAGAAACAGAGCGAGTCAGAAGGGACCTCCAGGGCCATCTAGTCTGACCTCCGGCACCAGCCGGCTCCGCTCATGACATGCCCACCATGTGCATGTCCAGCCTGTATTTGAACACCCGCACCGATGGGGCCTCAACGACCTCCCGTGGAAGCCCATTCCACGCCCTCGGGGTCCTAACTGTCAGGAAGTGCTTCCTGGCATCCAAATTGAACCTTGGCTCCCTGAGCTTTGCTCCATTGGAGCGTGTCCTGCCTTCCTCTGCAGGGGAGAACAGGCCTCTCCCCATCTCCATGTGACACCCCCTCACATACCTGTATGTTGCCAACATATCCCCTCTGAGTCTCCTCTTCTCCAAGCTGAAGAGACCCAGTCCCCTCAGTCTTGCCTCTTACGGCATCCCCTGCAAACCAGCCACCATCCTTGTGGCCCTACGCTGCACTGACTCCAACCTGGCTATATCCTTTCTGTAATGAGGGGCCCAAAACTGAACACAATACTCCAGTTGCGGGCGCACCAGAGTCGTGTAGAGTGGTAGTAATACCTCTCTCGATCTAGAAGCCACACTTCTGGCTATGCAGCCAAGGGTGGCATTCGCCCTCTTGACCACCGCATCACACTGCTGGCTCATGTTCAGCCTGCGGTCAACCAGTACCCCGAGGTCCCTTTCACAAGTGCTGCTCTCCAGCCACTTGTCACCTAACCTGTACTTATGACAGCTATTCTTATGCCCCAAGTGCAAGACCTTGCACTTATCCACATTGAACGCCATCCTGTTGTCTCCTGCCCACTTCCATAGTCTGTCCAGATCCTTTTGGATCTGGAGTACCTGCTCCTCAGTTGTGACCACTGCTCCAGTTTTAGTGTCGTCTGCGAATTTGATCAGCAGACTGTTCACCCCTTCTTCCATGTCGTTAATGAAAAGATTAAACAGGATCGGCCCCAGGACAGAGCCCTGGGGGACCCTGCTTGTCACTGGCTGCCATCCTGACGATTCCCCACTAATGTCCTTCAAGTGATGGGGAATACGCACCGCAACAGAACTGAAAAAGAACAAGATCTCGGAGTGATTGTGGACAATAGGCTAAACATGAGCCAACAATGCGATGCAGCTGCCAAAAGGGCAAATGCTATTTTGGGATTCAGAACAGAAGTATTACTCCCAAATCATGAGAAGGAGTAGTTCCTCTATTCTCCTCACTAGTCAGACCTCACCTGGAATGTTGTGTCCAGTTCTGGGCACCAGTATTTGAGAAAGATGCATGTAAATTAGGAAGGGACCAGAGGAAGGCAACACAGATGATCCAGGGTTTGGAAATGCTGCCCTGTGAGGAGAGACTGAGAGAACTGGGCATGTTCAGCCTTGAGAAGAGAAGACTGAGGGGGCCATGGTATCCCTCTAGAAGTACCTCCAAGGCTGTCACAAAGAGGAAGGTCAAGATCTCTCCTTGCTGATGCCAGAGTGCAGGACACAGAAGAATCAAGTTAAGTTGCAACAACCCAGATTCATGCTGGACTTCAGGAAAAGCTTCCTCGGGGTCAGAGCAATAGGACAGTGGATCCAGCTGAGCAAAGGGCTCTCCCACACGAGAGGCATACAAAAAGAACCTGGACAGCCACCTGAGTGGGATGGTGTGACTTGGTGTCCTGCCACAGCAGGGGGTTGGACTAGATGGCCTTCACGGCCCCTTCCAACTCTACTCTTGTATAATTCTATGCTTCTAAGTGCAGTTGGACTACAGCACCTTCTCGGCTGACTATTGGCCATGTTGCTGGGACTGATGGGACTTGTGGACAATGCATCTGGAGGGCACCATGATGGACCAGCTGAGCAAAGCACTTTTGTTTTCATTCTGAACTCATTTCAGAAGTGCCCGGCTTGGGACCAGTTCTGCGATGGGAGCAGTTTTCCATTTCTGCCAGCTTGGGACACCAGAATCTAACTCAGTGCCACCCTCAGCACTATTTTGAATTCTGAAAAGCACTTTTCACACTGAAGCAAGATGTTCCCTGCCCCAAACCCCACCCGGTAGCTGAGCATCCCTTGCATTGTACCTCCTGCAACTTCCGAACTGTGTTCAGCATTGCATATTCTGTATTCAGCATTGCATATTCTGTATTCAGCATTGCATATTCTGTAGCATTGCAGAATTCTGTAGCAGATTACAGTAAGCGATGTGGGAAGCAAGTGGGAGGCTCACTTGCTTCTGCAAAAAAATATTTGGTGTGAAAATCTTTGCCACCTCCCTGTCGATACTCTCACATACATTATTCCCTTTCCTGTGTGAAAAAAATAGAAACTGAATCGCTCTTGCTTTGAGAAAAGAAATAATAAAAAGCATTGCTTTTTTTCAAAGGTCACCTCATTTCCCACAACCCACATTTGTATCTTTAGGCATTTGGGGAAATGCCTGCAGTTAGAGATACAGTTTGTTGCAGTGGGACTTGAGTGCTCAGGAGGCAGGCAACACACTTCTCCTTAAGTGGCAGGTATCAGGAGCAGGTGGCCTTTGATGGACCACCTGGACCAGGGGTGATGGAGGCGGATGGAGAGCTTGGCATGGCACAGCAGGCACCCCAGGTGAAGGCAAATTTAGGAGCAGGCAAAGGTCTGAGACCTGCAAGATTTGGCTGGATCTGTTGCACGTGCAGGGGCAGGAAAAAGCAAGCGGCAGGTGAAGACCTCCCAGGACTCCCACCTGCCCTGAACCAGAGACACAAAGTTGCCACCGCAAAGACTCACTTTGTGGCAGCAAAACTGGACAGGTCTGAGAAGCATTTATGGAGCCTTCTGTGACTTCCAGCTGGTCTTCATGATGCTACTGAACTTCATACCTACGGATGTGGTGTCAATCCTGCAAGTTCTTATGACAATTCATGGCAGGACTAACTGCCTTCCATATCACGCCTCCAGGGGAGCTGCACCAACCTTAATTAAATGCAGGTTGGTGTTCAAGATTGGTTTGTTTGTTTTTTTTAAAGAGGGATCTGGACAAGCTCATGCCTAGAGGCATTATCCTTGGCCTTGCATCCCTTCTGCCATAACCTGAAGTAACTGGTGGCTGTCTGGGATCAGAGATGAGTTGAAGGCATTCTGTGTATGCTCAGAAATAACATGTTCTTTAACAATGCACATTTTTTCTTCACATGATTTTTGCCACATGCTGATTATGGATGCATGTGGCCTGCAGAAATACGATGCACAGAGTCCTGGAGGCGATGGATGGCTGAAGGCCAGGGAGAAATGATGCAGTGAGATTAAAGATGTGGTTTAAATATTTCACACTGAGTTGAGCTGACTAACCCACCAGGCTCTAGATTCTTGAGGCTGTGTTCTCTGTCTGGGTTCACATGACGCAACAACCTATCAGCAGTTGTTACTCACCATGGGTTTTTGCATTGTGTGCACCCAAACCAATTCCTGTATGGTGGTTTCTTCCTGGGCAGTAGCCCACCGTAATAATCCATGGGTTGTTGCATCTGTGAAGCATTGCAAGCCATCCCAATCTGGGCAACTGGCACTGGGGAAACCAAGAATCAGCTAGCAATGAGGGTAGCAAGACTGGGAATACCCCTCGCCGGGCACCGTCAGAGCATAGCAGCCCCACAAGTGCCCACCAGGGGCAGCAAGCACAGCCCGCTGCCCTCCCAGCCATGATCCCAGGCCATCTCTGAAGTCATCCAAACCCTCTTTGGCAAGGTGACTCAGAAAAGGGGACAGGATGCACTTCTTGATTCCCCGAGCATCTAGACTCTCGGGAAAAATGCACAATGCGTATCAATGGGGGAAACAGATGCGGTTCTTGTATTGCACCATCGCCTTTTGCAAGCAAAGATCAACCATGCTTGTGTTTTCCCTGATGGCTTGCCTTTTGACAGCTACCAAGAGAAAGCTAGGGGGGACCCTATTTAGAACCTTCTGTACCCCAAAATATTGTCCTACCCAACGCTTTCCATTTTGGCACTTGGCCGTCACTGTTCCATGAGTGCAACCAAAACAAAAGCGAAAAAAGAAAAGATCAGTGTGGGCTTTCCATGCAATTTGTTCAAATCAAAGTGGTTGGCCAGCCACTGACAGTCCCTCACCCCCCCACCCCCACAAAGACCCTCTTCGGCATGTCTGTGGTTTTCAAAAAGGGGGATTCATGATCCCAGAAAGAAAGCGTGGAGGGAAGGGAAAAAGCTGCTATGAGTCCAAAATACAAGGGGAAAAGCCGAGTCATTTCTGCTACAAGGTCCCCTGAGACTGGGAGAGGACTGAGTGGGGAGGAGGAAGAGGAAGAGGAGGGGAGGAACAACCCACAGTGAGCTGGTTCGCCTGTTGGGAGCACCGTGGGTTATCTGTACAACAAGTCACCCACATTGGCTTGTCACCAGGGTGGGTTGTCATAACACGTGAATGCTCCTCTCTCTCTCTCTCTCTCTCTGTGTTTCTGTGCATGTACTTTGTCTTGGCCTTAGACAGCTACTGCTTCCAGGTTAATGCTGCTTCTTCCATGTCAACCAACCCTCTTTCCTTTTCTTTCAGATGGGCGATGACCTGGGCACTGATAAATTCTGTGTTGATGCCAATCAGGCAGGAAACGGAAACTGGTTGAAGTACATCCGCGTTGCCTGCTCAAGCGAAGAGCAAAATCTCACCGTGTGCTCGATCAATGACCAGGTAGGAGCTGGGCCCTCCCAACTTCTCCATCTCGTTCTCCACTTTGTGCCAGATCTTGTCATTCCTCCTGACACTCTGGGTGTCAGTTAAACAGGATGATGGATCATGTTCAGTTAGATGAGCATGAATATGCACAACGCCAGGTGGATCACGAAGGGCTCCCTAGTGGCACCCCAACTATGGTATGGACGTCCCAGAGAGGTTCAACTGGGACCAGAAAGAGTGCCAGGTGGAGATTTTACTTTCCCAGGAATTCTCTCAGGCAACTTACTTTTAACCTGTTTAAAATTCTGTATTTAAAATCTTTGCACTAATGCAAGGTCTAACTCTGTCACTTTTATTTTGTATTGTAGTCCAACTATTTTAATACTTATACTGTGCTTTATACTACTACTTGCTTATTATTCATCACTGCATTGCATGTGTATCCCATCTTGTTTCCAGTTGCAAGGAAGGATGCCGCCCACTTGTAACCCTTTTGCAAAGGACCTTCATGTAGTTCTCCTCCACTCCATCTTACTCACACAACAACACCCCTGTGAGGCGGTTTGTGGGGGTCACCCTATGGGAACCACAACTGCATGGGGATCCTAGCCAAGCCCTCCCAGGTCCTCAATCCTAAATTCTTCCCACCACACCAAACTGGCTCTCAAAATTGTTATTAATTATTGTGAATGACCCAGAGAGCTTCAGGTGTTGAGTGGTATGAAAAGACAATAAATAAAAAAACAATCGCCATAGGAGGGAGAAACCACAGCTTGGGGGAAGAATATACACTTTCCATGCAAAAGGTCGCAGGTTTGCTGTCTGGCTGAAAGGAACTTGGATTTCAGGGCTGAGAGAACTCTTCATAAGCTGCTGTCCTTTGTAAAATACAGGGTTGGGCCGGGCCATCTGACTCACTGTGACAAAACCTTAGGCCTGTGGCCCACCTGGGTCCACCTGGGCCCTCATTTGGGCCCTCAGAGGCTCCCAAATGGCTATACTCCCGTTTCCTAGCTCCAATCCCTTTCCTCCCTCCGCCATTGTTGTTTTCTCCACCTAGGGGCACCTCCTCCCATTGAGAAATGCATCCTCCCATGCATCTTCCATGGCTTAGTTGCTGCAAGTAAGATCTTGAAGCTAAAATGGGGAGGGGGTATATTTCAGCATTAAGTCCCCAATGCTTTTGCCTTTGCCTCTCTTCTGCCCTCAGCCCCTTCACCACTGGAGTGCAGCCCACAGAGAGTCTCTGAAATCAGATTCAGCCCTTGTGCTGAAAAAGATGCAACAAAGCTGCCCTCTAAAGATGGGCCTTAGCAAGGTGGGGGCACCCACACAGAGGGCCCCAGGGTCAGGAACAAATCGACAGCATCCGTCAGGCTTCGGAGCAATTTCGTTCAGAATCAGGGGGAAAGACACACAGTGACTTCCTTCTGTTTTTGTTCTAGTGCTTGTTCAGTTCCACTCTGGTTTAATTCCACTAGGAAATCCCAGTTCTTAAATGGGACTGGCAGAATTCCAGGTGTGTAGCATTTCCTTGAAATCAGAAGGTATCACTTAACATATCGGAAAAATAGACGGTGTTGAAATCCAAGCCCAGTCACTGACCATTGACCATGCCGGCTAGGACAGATGGGTGGCAGAATTCAACCATGTCTGAAGGGTTGTCGGTTCTCCATCCATCAACAAAATCCCAAGACCAGTTCTTATTCTCAAAACTATTTCCTAGCTGCATGACATTAAGAGGGAAACTTCTTTTAGGAATAGATTTTCAGTTACATTGATCACAGATGCATTATCCACATGCATCTCAACACAAGAATGTATACGTATATATGGTGATTGGGTGTTACACGCTATTGTTACTTTCAGGCATTAATTTCAAAATATTTCCAAGAACTATACATAGGAGAAACAAGAGTGTCTGAACCTGCTAAATTTTCCAAACTTTAATCTAGAGCTTGATTCAACTTCTTCCATTCTCATAGGACCCCGAGGGCGTGGAATGGGCTTCCACGGAGGTCGTTGAGGCCCCGTCAGTGAGGGTGTTCAAAGACAGGCTGGACATGCACATGGTGGGCATGTCATGAGCGGAGCCGGCTGGTGCCGGAGGTCAGACTAGATGGCCCGGGAGGCCCCTTCTGACTCGCTCTGTTTCTATGTTTCTATGTTTCATTTGCAACCCGTTTTCTTGGTTGGTTGGTTGGTTGGTTGGTTGGAGTTGCAAAATTTGTACAATTGGAGAAAGTTGTGCTTTTGGGGGAAAACATATGCTCAATTGCACATTTTGTGAAAGCAAAGGCAAGTTTGCATTACATTTATTCAACATTTAAGTTGATGAACATGTTCAAATAATACGCACTCCATTTGTACCCATATCTTGAACTGGAAATAGGGCATTATGCAAGATTTGTGAATGGAAACCAAATACTGATACTTCCCTACAAAGAACATGTTCTGATCAATTGCAATTACAAATATTTCAATGAAGCAGACAGTGCATGGAATCCAAATTAATAATGATGCAAATTAGTAAAGATTGAATATCACTGGAGTTAAATTTACTTGCAACACATGAACATGTTCATTTATGCATAATTCCCATGCAGGGTGCTTGCTCACAAGTAAGTAGGTATACAATTGCAGGCTTATACTGCAATCCCAGACATGTCTAGTAAGCATTATTACAGACCTAGCCCCAGGTAAATGTGTACAAATTTCAACACTAGTCGGAACCCAACACTATGTTGATCTTAAATATTACTCATTTATGTCATAGAAATTATATTCACCAGTCCTCTATCGTCTCCACTGGCTACCGATTGAGGTCCAGGCCCAATCCAGGTGATGGCGATGACCTATGAAGCCCTAAATACCTGGGATACCTGAAGGAGCGCCTTCTCCCCATGTGCCCTCCCGCCCCTTGAAATCCGAGTCAGAGGCCCTCCTCCAGGAGCTGTCCTTGAAAGAGATCATAAGGGTGACTACCCAGAGGAGGGCCTTCTCTGTGGTGGCACCCCGATTGTGGAATACGCTCCCCAGAGAGATTCACCTGGCACCAATGCTTCTATCCTTTTGGTATCAGACGAAAACCTTTTTATTCGCCCAATATTTCAATCGTTAATTTGTTTTAGTGGTGGGTTTATATTTTAATGGATGCTGGACAATTGTTTTTGTTATTCTTAATTTTTTTTTTACTAATTGCTGTAAACTATCCCAAGACTTTTAAGTATGGGATGATATAGAAAAGTTTTAAACAAACAAACAAATCAATAAATATTGCATATTTATAATAGTGGAAATTATAACCACTCCTGATAATAACATTTTGCCATAAGCAAGGTATTGGGTTAAATTTCTAATAACTCCTTTTAGAATTGCTGGATTGTCATACTTCCCTATCCAACAGGCTGTGTCATGCATCTTTCAGATGCTGAAAAGGAATGTTCAGAATGATGCGCTTGGGATCCCGAGGGTGTGGACCCGGGTTTGCCTTTCAAAATCCTTATGTGCGAACCAAGCTCTCCAGGGTTCCTTGTGCCTCCTCGTTCTCCTGAGCTGCCTTGGAAACATTTGCATCGATGCAAGAAAGCCTTTTTCTGTCTTCCGAAGCGGTTCTTGTGCATGCACCCAACCTGTCAGGTTTGCATGGAGATGGGTAGAGACCTGTTCTCCCCTGCAGAGGAAGGCAGGACGCGCTCCCACGGAGCCAAGCTCAGGGAGCCAAGGTGCAATTTGGATGCCAGGAAGCACTTTCTGACAGTCAGGACCCCAAGAGTGTGGAATGGGCTTCCCTGGGAGGTGGTTGAGGCCCCATCGGTGCGGGTGTTCAAGGATAGGCTGGACATGCACATGGTGGGCATGTTGTGAGCAGAGCCGGCTGGAGCCACGGGTCAGACTAGATGGCCCCGGAGGACCCTTCTGACTCACTCCGTTTCTATGTTCCTCTGTTTCTATGCACTATCAGGGGTGGACAACTCGTCATTCTGATTTCTCCCACTTTCTCATTCTTCCCATCTGAAATTCAGTTGTTGAGAATTTTCGTAATCTTCCAATTAGCTTGTCCCATCAAAAATTCAGGAAACTGCCTGTGTGTTTGTATCACATGTATGATATATGCAAATTTGCTTGCAATACCTTACAGAGGTTTTCAGGTGCCCACTTAGATTCTCCCACATTTTATTGAGTGACGACTTGAATTGAAATGAGTTTAACTAGAATTTCAGCACTTGACATACACAAGATACTCAACACTGTAATAGTGCAAAATATTTTTATTGTGCTACAGAAGATAAGTAAGCAAAACCAAACTCTGGTTGGTTGCAGGATATTTACCCTCTTTGTAGTGGCATATCTAGGTAAGTTGTGGGACGAGCCACTGCCTCCAAAAGTCACATATGGAATTATGGAGATGCATGGACTTCACAGGGGGGAATTCCAATGCCACATGAACTCGGATTAAATGCGCCTTCTTCTGAAAGGCCCCATCGTTCGTTGGACAGCATGTCTAAACAAAGAGCATCATGAAGCCCAAGAAGCTGTTAAAATGACTCGGGGACAAAGTTGTGCAGAAGCACCAATCAAGTTGGGTTATTAAAAAAAATCCTAAACTATTAACTACCCCTGCAGCACCGTTAAATCCATAAATATCTGAGAGAACACCTGATCACCAAAGTCCTCATGAGAGGCACTTCTCTGAGTTCCAACCCCAACAAAGTGAGCGGGGAGATGGCCAGGAGACGGTCTTCTCTGTGTTAACACCACACCTTCGGAATTTACTCCCAAAAGAAATTCACCAGCATCCTCATTTTTTTCTTTTTGACATCAACTGAAAATATTTTTATTTTGTAACTATTTTGATGGGTAACTTAGTTTTATAATGATTTACTGTTCACTGCTGCCTGGTTGAGAGTTTTTAGTTGCCAGACGATATTTATTTATAGAACCATTGTTTTCAATGTTTTCAATGGTTTTCAATTATTGTTTTCAATGGTTCCATTACCAACCAATGGCTTAATTTCATGGTTAGTTTTACTTGTACTGTTTTAGAGTTTTGTTGTTTTATTATCTTACTGTTTGAACTGAATTGTTTGAGTCTGATGTTTTGTTGTCATATAATTTTAAACTGTCCAGAGAGCCTTTTGGTTAAGAGTGTAGCATATAAGTGTAATTAAAAATAATAATAGCAAAATGGAAAGAACATGGCTCAGCCTTAAATCTGTTTAGAGAAGGCAATACACCAGTGGGACCAGCTGCCTGGAGAGGTGTTGGCTCCCCCATACCAGAGACATTCAAGAAAAAGCTGGACAGCCACCTGAGTGGGATGGTGGGACTTGGTGTCCTGCAACAGCAGCGGGTGGACTCGATGGCCTTCATGGCCCCTTCCAACTCCTCTATTCTAGGATTCCATGAAAATCGCTGTGTCCAGGTAAAGGGGGAGCAGCCAGGAGGCCAGGAGTAGCTCTGAAGGAGCTCTGAACATCTGCACCAGAGATGCGGGAAAATGCCTGAGACAACTAACAGCCAAATGCTGCTTGAAGCAGGACTTGCTGGAAGAGTGGTGAGGAGAAGGACCTCCCTGAAGCAAAGTCACATCGAAACTGTTTATAGCTTGCAGAAAGGCATACGGGAGATGCAGGATGCTGGGAGTGAGAAGGAGGGCTGCTTCAGGAGCACATTCTCCAGAACTGCTGTCTGGACTTCAGAGGAAGTGGAATCAGGATGTGAAGCAAAACTGAGGGGAGCCTGGGAATGTGGCCAAGCTGGGACACTGAGATGGGAGAAGCGGAGGAGCTTATCTCAAGGCCAGGCTCCCCAGGTGGGCAGAAAGCCACTGAGGACAACCAAGATGTACAGTTGGCAGGAGGGGACGGAGCAGGGGAGTTTCTTGGACTCAGGTGAGGGGGGCACGGCTCTTGACCCCACGATGCATCACCAGCAGGGGAGGATGGCCTAATGGGAGGATCAGTGTGCAGAAAGGAGGTGTGCTCGCTTCCAGAAAGCTCCTCCCAGAGGCATGGGGCAGGCTCCTAAGGAGAGTTCCTGGAGGTGGGCACTCAACTGGGTTCAACAAACTGCTCTGTGCCTACTCGGAGATGCATTCTGGGTGTTTTGTGCTTTTGGGTCAAGAAAGAACACTTTGCAAGGAAAAGGTCTGTGGTTTTCGAATGTGCGAAGGACAAACCCCAGCTCCCAACAGAGAGAAGAAAAAGTTTCTCTGATCCAGTGAGACCAAAACTGAACTTTTCAGCCTTGCTGCAAAATAGTAGGCAAGGGGCAAAGGGGATTAGTGCTTATTGCCAAGCAGTGGAGCAAATGTGATTTGCTTCGAGAATGACTGGGAAACTGGTCAGCATTGAGAGCAAGGTGGATGGAGCCAAAGCCAGGGCGATCCTAAAGACAAGCCTGTTTCAGCCTGCAGCGGACTGGGGTTGTGGCCCCCTTTCAGACTGTGGCCCCGAACACAGCCTAAGTCACACTGGAGTGGTTTAAGCCAAGGATGTGGACGTCTCGGAATGGCCCAGCGGAAGCCCTGGCCAAAACCTGCTTGAGACTCGGTGGAAAGACATGAAAGATGCTGTTCCTCAGCAGTCGCCATCCAGCCTGACGGAGCTGAAGCAGTTCTGCCGGGAAGAATAGATGTATTGCGACATCCAGATGCACAAGGATGATCAGGAAAACCGAAGAAGTCCCGATGCTACGCCTTGCACCAAAGTTCTGTCTCTGCTAACTTTTGCAACCAGTAAAGGCCAGTCAGTTTGTGCTTGCTTCACTTTTGTGTCAGATAAAAAAATATGTTGCACCTTCCCCTGACAACTATCTTGTG
Source organism: Varanus salvator macromaculatus (assembly GCA_023646645.1). Lineage (NCBI taxonomy): Eukaryota > Metazoa > Chordata > Lepidosauria > Squamata > Varanidae > Varanus > Varanus salvator. The sequence goes on along the minus strand of JAIXND010000800.1, from coordinate 6,007,714 downwards.
TACTTCAAGTGGTAACATTACCAATTAAATCAGTTTCCATTCCAGGGTGTCACTCAATAAATATGGAAAAATCAAATGAGGGAGGTGAAATCTGAATGTTTCTGTAAGTAATTTGCAAGTAATAATTTTGCAAGTGATTTTGCTAATATACTAGGAATTCAAAATGTGCATTATTTTCACAAATATGCACATTTTATTATGCATTTCCCCTGCATTTTGTACAATTCTTTTGATGGGTGAACTCCATTAGAAAATTTGGAAGGGTAAGTGTGTTTTGGTTTGCCTATCAGTTCAAAAGTGCAACATAAAGCAAATTTTCATTAAAATATAAATCAAATGCATTCCCCCCCCCCCTCACAATCCCTAACCAGTACCACATACCCTGTTGTTAGAGGATATTTTTTTGAAACCTGATAATCTCTAGCCAAATAGGACAGGTCAGTAACATATTACTATGTGCATTTATTTAGATTCCTCTCCTTATTTTCTTCAGGTTAGCTGCATCTGAGGGCTATTTTTCATGCTCATGGATAGCTGTTACTCCATGACTAAAGGTTAAGCCTCACCTTTTCACTTTATGTAGACCTGTTTTTAGACATTTCTGTGATGAACGGGTATTTATATATATCCTGTTGTTTTTTCTGGATATTCCCCAGAGAAAGCTTTAGATTTCTAGTTTTCAATTCTTTCAGTCATGCTAGCTGAAATAATTCATTTCTGAGGTTTAGGAGATTGAAATTTCAATCAGATTTGACCAATGCTTGGGATATCCTATAGTAATTTTAGAATTATACATCTGGTTTTTCAGAATCCCATATATGTGAATTAAGCCTCTATTTCCTTCAGATATTGGGACGGAGACATGCAGTAGGCTTCCAAAACATTGCTGTTATATGTATAACAAGAAAAAAAGGAATAATATCATATTGAATCACAAAATAATTTCATATTTCATCTCTCTCCTTCTGTTGTTGTTGTTGTTAGTCGCGAAGTTGTGTCCGACCCATCGCGACCCCATGGACAACATAAAAACATAGAAACAGAGCAAGTCAGAAGGAGCCTCCTGGGCCATCTAGTCTGACCTCCGGCACCAGCCGGCTCCGCTCATGACATGCCCACCATGTGCATGTCCAGCCTGTCTTTGAACACCCGCACCGATGGGGCCTCAACGACCTCCCGTGGAAGCCCATTCCACGCCCTCGGGGTCCCAACTGTCAGGAAGTGCTTCCTGGCATACAAATTGAACCTGGGTTCCCTGAGTTTTGCTCTGTTGGAGCGTGTCCTGCCTTCCTCTGCAGGGGAGAACAGGTCTCTACCCATCTGCATGTGACACCCCCTCACATACCTGTATGTTGCCAACATATCCCCTCTGAGTCTCCTCTTCTCCAGGCTGAAGAGAGCCAGTTCCCTCAGTCTTGCCTCATACGGCATCCCCTGCAAACCAGCCACCATCCTTGTGGCCCTACGCTGCACTGACTCCAACCTGGCTATATCCTTTCTGTAATGAGGGGCCCAAAACTGAACACAGTACTTCAGTTGCGGGTGCACCAGAGTCGTGTAAAGTTGTAGTAATACCTCTCTTGACCTAGAAGCCACACTTCTGGCTATGCAACATTCCTCCAGGCCTTCCTGTCCTCCACCATCCCCCGGAGTCCACCTAAGCTCACGCTCACTGCTCCAGTGACTCCATCCAGCCACCTCACCCTCTGCCGTCCCCTTCTTCTTTTGCCATCTATTGTTCCCAGCATTAAACTCTTCTCCAGGGAGTCCTTCCTTCTAGACCCCACTAAATTAACCCAAGCACTAACTATAGTTTTAAATGCAAATAGAACCTCGTGCATACGTACTTATCTTTTCCCAAGCCTTTTGGTAAGAAAAAAGAGAGAGAAAAATACTGACAAAAATTATTGACACCTCTTCCAAATTGTCAGAAGTCTCACTGAGGTGAAACATCTGTGAAACAACAGAGAGGCCCTTAAGCATCTCATGCACCAAGTGAGTGCGCTGGGCAAGTGTCTACCTAGCTTTCAGAAGCATCAAATAGACGGGCTGTTTAATCCACAAAGTACTTCCACCGTACAGTGTATGGGTGTTTGTTTGGAAATGAGTCTCCCTGGATTTAAGAGAAATCATTCCCAGGTAAGCTTTCTGGAGCGGCATCTGTAAAATCATCTTTTTAGAAGGACGGTAGTGAAGAAGCAGAAAGGGAGAGAAGCAAATGAATCGCATGTTCCGTACCAGACAGTAGATTTATTGTTGCTGAGGTCGCTTTGCAGGGTTTTAGTGCAACTGGGATTATTCTAATTATTCTAATTCCAGACCTTGAAAAGAAGAGGGAGCTAGGGCATGGTTGCCTGGAGTTTGCTTGTTCTCGGGTTTGGTTTGGTTTTTTCTTCTTCTTTCCCCAAATACTAATAAAGTTTTTCAGCTACTCAGGCAGCTCAGGACTTCTGGTTCCCATAACACCAACTTCCTTTTCCTCCGAATTACAATAGGCGTGCAGTGTCTCTGACATTCTTAATGCAGAGAAGCTGGGTTGATAAGCGCTGTGAGTATGTCTCAACATCAAGTTTTGTTCTGCTCTTTCCCCCCCCACCCCCCGATCCTTAATCAGGAAAGGATTAGCCCAGACCTTTTCTGGAGAGGAGGGTACTCTGAAGTGAAGATGCGCTTCCAAAGATAGATCCTTCCCCATCCCTGACTGGAGATCCCGGTCATTTCTCTCTCCTCATGGTTGTGTTCATCTCTCCTAATTTATGAATCATCCAGAGAGACTTTTTCAATTTAAGCTGGGTTTCTCCATTGAGGGATCTTGCAGAAGAAAAAACAGGTTAGCATGTTCATGGTTGCATCTTTCTCCTGCTTATTCAGAATTCCTTTCCCTTCCCTTCCGTTTGTCACCTTGTATTTGTCAGGGTTGTATGGATCCTGTTAGCCTTTGGTTTGCAGTGTCTGGTGAATGTGGCTGGTTGGGAGGATTGGCAGGGTTGGTGGGGGCCAGGGGCTCTTGCTTTAGGGCTCTTTCCAGGCCACGAGCTGAAGAATCATGCCCTTCCACACACTGGGGAAAGTCTTCAGTACCCCCCGTGCCAACCAGCTTCAGCCTGCTTGTTCAGCCCACGTCAGAACTTGGAGAATTTTTAGAACATTTTTCAATGTGGTCTTCAGATCTGTTGTCTGTTAGGGGTGTGGGGAACAGATCCAGCATCCTTCTGGATGTAAGCAGCCCCTTGGGTTCCCATAACGTAGTTCCTAAATCGATTGGACCAACTGGCATTGGATGACAATGGATTATATAGCTAACAACTCTCCTTGATCATCCAAAACCTTTTATAAGTCACCCTGAACTCCACTGTCTCCGTGAAACTGTACTAGATGATTCCCCTTAATAGATGTTCTTGGTTACTGGAAACTCTATTCAAACTGCCCAGCCCAGATGAGTGGAATTTCTAATTATCTCTTGTATTGCACTAAAAAGTTATTGCAAGAAACATTTGTTTTGATTTCTCACCTTGGCTTCTGGGAGTGTGAAGGTAATATTGTTCCTTATGTGTCTTCCTGACAGAAGTATTTAATTGATGGCTCTAAAGCCACTGCTAGAAAAAAAGAGGTATATATTTATACACAGATACTCCAGGCAGGAAGTTGTCATCTGAATGGCAACACTAATAAATAGTATTTAGTTATCATTGTACAGTGTGTAGGAACTTTTTTTTTTAATGTAAGTGATTCCTAAATAAATAAATAAAGTTAGCAGTGGCTCTCTCCTAATTGCCAGATCTAATTTTAATTGGTCAATGGTGCCCTCTCGTGGGTGAAATCAGAAGACAAGAATCTAGAAATGGCCCTTGGAAAATGAAGATGTCTTTAAACTAAATCAAAACGCACAAAGCTGCTCACCCTTTGAAATCTGAAGTCCATGAGCTCGCAGTCCACATTTATTAAATAATCTCTGACAAGCCAGTTGGCTCAATGTGGATAAGATGTGCCAGAACGTACTCACTTGCAAAAGTAAATAGAAATGGGAAAGAAGCAACCACTGTGTGGAGCCCAGGAGGCAAGCAAATAGAAGAACACTGTTCTTGCTGGCTTGTGCGGGAGGAGAGGCGGCATGAATCATTCCTTGCGCTTAAGTATTTGCATGGCGGTGGTTCAGCACCTCTTCTGGAGTCACGGAGAGGTCCCACCAAATTGGGGGGATTTGCCAAGATCAAGGTGGATTCAGACAAAGCTGCGGAGGTGTGCAGGATTTTCACAGGGTGTTCGAGGAGAAGGGTTGGGAAGAATTTCCAGGACTGAATCTTATTCCTTCCAGGGAGTTATTGCACTCTTTGAAAGATTCTCCCTCATGGTAGAACATTGACAGTGTTGCAAAAACTTTCTGTAGACTCATTTAGGCTGATATTATCAGTTTACCATCCATCATCTATCAAGCTCTCCTCCATCCATCCATCCATCCATCCATCCATCCATCCATCCATCTTTTATCTATCCTTTATCAATCTATCAATGTATCAACCTATCTTATTTCTATCAATTCATTCTCTCTCTCTCTCTCTCTCTCTCTCTCTCTCTCTCTCTCTCTCTCTCTCT
>JAIXND010000800.1:5955827-6002711 GCA_023646645.1 Varanus salvator macromaculatus | reverse complement strand
GGGAGAGAGAATCCTGTCCCTAGGAAAGAGAACTTCTCCCCATTGGGTAAAAGGAACCCTCCAATTTCTCTGCCTAGAAGGACGGTGGTGAAAAGAGGTGAAGAAAGGGGAAGACCTGGGCTAACTTCATGGTATATTTTTTCATCAAGCCCCTCACCCCAGCTGGCTATAGCCTCTGTCATCCTTTCTCCTGTTTCCAATCCCTCCTAGATTCCAGCGGGGAGGCAAGACTGCTACCTATTTCGTGCTTGTCCGTGCTATTTAGCTCCTTCTCCTGGCTTCCCTCGCTTCTTGCTGCGGAAGGAAGCATGGAAAGGTCTTGCACGTTGCTCCTCTCAGCAAGCGAGCATGCAACGGGGCCAAGCAAATGGCGGAGCAGGTCTGGAAAGCTTTCCACGGGGGCGGGAGCTTGGACAGGGGCTGCAGAGCCCGCAGCCTGCTCTGGGCCAGCCAGCCAGCCAGACAGGGAAGCCTCTGCCCTTTCCAGCATGTTGTTTCCGTACTGACACTTACTTCCACTGTCGCTTGGGTCTATTTATCAGAAACACCAGCAGCCCAAATAACATCACTTTTAAACTGAAGTCCTTCCCAGAGTGGATGCTTCCGTCTCTAAAGCAGATGCTCTCTGTGCCACATCAAACCAAAACTCTGCGGCCGTTTGGCTCTTTTTTCCCCAGATCTCTAGGGAATGATTTTGTTTAGAAAAGGGTGCATTAAGTATCGGAAAACAAGTGCAGCCGCTGCTGATCGGTGCTGTAATGATGCTGCAATGTATAATCTCTCAGCGTGGGCAAAACTGCACACCAATTTCTTTCCATGGATAGTTTCTCCCTCTTATCCCCACAGTGGAAATTTTACAACGTGGGCCCAAAAGGTGTCTATTAGTGCCCAGCATTGGTTTGATTGTTATTCACGTCCCCAGGTCAAAGCATGGGAAAGCCTCGTCCTATTCATTTGTGCCACTGTTTAGCATTGAGTCATTGGGTCACTCCTGCAACGCCACCAGTGAGCAAGAGTCTCGTGGCTCTTTCTGGACACTGATGTGCAAAAGGGATGCATGAGTGTGTGGGGGGAGACGTGGAAATGACAGCTTTTCTTTATGCCTGTATCATATTTCTACACCGCACATCATCCAAAGCTCTCTGGGAGACTCACAAAAGAAAACTTTATACCGTGTATACAATATCATTGTCAAACATAATACAATAAGTTTAAAAGAGGAATAAAAGCAAAGTAGGAGTCGTGATAAAAGCTAGCAGCATGCCAAGATCCAAATATGCCGAAATGTACTTTTTTGCTTTTAATGAAGGGCTAAAGGTTCTGTGAAAATTAAAAGGCATTCCCCTGCAAAGGCCCTGGTTTAGGCACAGCAGCACCTCTGGGGATGATCTTAGCATCGTGGTAGCTTTATATGGTCCTTCTGGTAATGAGATCCCCAGCTGTTTAGGGCTTGTAGGTTAATACCAGCATTTTGAGCTGAGCCTAGAAGTGGAATGGCCTCCATTGCAAAAATCCTAAAGCACTGGTGGATATAAGGCCATTCCCCAGCCCCTTTCGGCAATCTCACTGTCCTGTTTCTAAGGCACCCCACTTATAACGCATTGCAGTCCTCCAAATTAGTGGGTACCATCACATGGCTAGGCTATGACTCTGCAGTTAGGAACACAGTGGGTATATTGTCCTCGAGGTGATAACAGCTGGTTCGTGCGACTTCGGGCACCTGTATCTCCAATGACCATGCTGAATCTAAGATCTAAGCACACCCCCAGATGGAGAGCCTGCTCCTTAGAGGAGGCATGCCATCCCGAAAAGGTTGAATATCAGTTACCTGGGCAAGAAAACCACTTACTGGCATACCTCCACGTTATATGAATTAAGTTTTAATTTACTGGTCCTCATTCCATCCATCGTTGCATGCAAGCATTGATTCAGGAGGCCAACTGCCTCCCCCTGGGTTTGAGAAAGAGAGAAGTAGATGGCCACCCAGTCCATGGGTGAGTTCTGGATAACCATCCTCAGGGATTAAATACAGCCCTGTGGAACCCCATGGGACAACAGTTCCTTTCACCACCTTCTGGAATTGGCCGTCCAAACAGGGCCTCTGCCATTCAGTACCTCCAACACGAATCCCAGATTGTCTGTCCAGAAGGCTGCGGTGTCTGATGGCACCAAAAGCTACCTAGAGGTCCAAGAGAACCAACAGGGTCATGTTCTCCCACCCCTCCCTTGGCAAAGATCATCCAAGATGGCCAATGAAATTTCCATTCCAAAACCAGACCTGCAGCCTGATTGGAATGGATCTAGGTAACTACTATCATTCCAGGTGCCTGGAGTTGGCTGGTGACCACCTGCTCTAGTCCCAGTGCCCATCTCTTGTTAACACCATCCATCCTACTGCTCAATAGTCAAAGTTCTCTGAGCAGTTGACAACAAACCATTAACAACACAATCTAATCTATACCACATTATAAAAACATGGTTTAAAAAGTTGTCGTACCAAATTTAAAACCACATCTAAAACAGATACAACATTCCAATAAGATAAGTCTTGGAACCTGATTAACAATGCCTCAGTCAACTTGTTAAATGCCCTGCAGTGGGGACCGTCTTGACCTGGCACTGGACAGATAGCAAGGTTGGTGCCAGGCAGGCCTCAGTGGGGAGTTTGTTCCAAAACTGGGGGCCACCACTGAAAAGGCCTTGTTGCCACCAATCGAGCCTCCCTTTCAGGGTGTTTTCATGAGCCACCCAAGTTCGATTCTACATGCATCTCCACTAAGGGCCTCAGGAGTGAACAGCTGGGCTTTCTCCATTCATTTTGTGGCTAGGGAACTTCCAAACCCACAGATCATGATTGGATATGCAGAGCTGAGCTTGAAACGAAAGTGGAAGGGAGCTTCTGAGGGGGTGTATCCTACGCTCATCAGAGACACCCCTGCCTTCCTGGCTTAGATAAACTCAGTCTACCAGCCCATATGGAAGAGGATGGGGGGAAATTCAGGAGAGCACTGGAAGGCAAATTCTTATAGATGGTCCTCCCCATTCAATTCAGTGTTGGGGAAAGTTCCACATGTGCAAATGGGTGGGACATGCTCCAATGGCGAAGCAAATGAAACATGGAATCATAGAATAGAAGAGCTGGAAGGGGCCATGAAGGCCATTGAGTCCAACCCCCTGCTGGTGCAGGACACATGTTGCACCATGAAGCACGCATGGCTGTGCTGACCGGGGTCTTTTCAAGGAAAAATGGGGCACAATATTTTAGGTCCTGGTTTGCCTTAGAACGAGGCATCTGGAATGGAAGGAAGACACATGACTGCTGCACGCATGTGTATTGCGTGAGAGTAATTTCTTGAAGGGCCAACCATCACCCGTCCCATGTCAATTGTGTGTTGCCACCATATTGAAAGGAATTTTTGCAAATCTGCCAAAATACGAGCCAAGCTTTGAGCTCTTATGTACCCGAGTTCAGTCCACGGAAGTCTGGCAACAGTGGGGTAGAAATTACGGCAAGGGTAAACATAGTTGTGCTGGGTGTGATCTAAACCCAATAAACCTACACGTGATCTCTTTGCCTAATTTTGCAGATAACTTTGAGTAAGATGCAAGTGACTGTTCAGATTTAATGTTTTTTTTCTATCTTCTCTTTCTCTTTCTTTCCTTTTGTGTCGTGAATGTCTAGATTTATTATAAAGTTATTAAAGAAATAGAGCCCGGAGAAGAGCTGCTGATGTATATGAAGGAAGGCACTTATTCTGCTGGGAACATGGCCCCCAGCTTGGAAGGTGAGACCAACCCCTTTCCATTCCCTGGAAGACCCAAGCCTCCATTTCCATCCTCGGGCACATTGCGAGCTGCGCCTATCATTTATTCTGCCCAGCGGTGTGACCGCAGCAAGTTTCCCTCAAAGCTGGCTCTGCTACTCCATAGATAATCCAGCCGATCAATTTCCAGGAAGGGGTAACCAATTGCCAGCCAAAGTAGCAGCGGTGTGCCTGTCGCAGGGAGGGGTCCTTCAGCAAGAGCTCGGCAAAATGAAATGATTTTGGATTCCAAAACTGGTCTGGGTTGTGCTGCGGTGGTTGGGTGGGGAATGCTCCGAACCAGTGGCCCATCATGCGCTTCCGCAGATCGTGCAACAGAAGTATCAGTGTCCGCGTTGCAGGAAGAGCGGGAAAGAAAGAAATCAGCTGCCAACACATCTTAGGGGACAACCCTAGGCATGGTTGGACCAAGAAAACTTCTATGGCTCCCAGCATTCCTCTGACTGGGGAATCCTGGGAGTCGTAGGCGCTTTCTTGCCTGGGCGTACATAAGCTTGAGGCTTTTGGCAATTAGGAATTAAGTGGCAATTAAACCCCAAGCCCTCCACTGAAGATCTGTTGTCATGACTCACCCGTGGATGTCACCGCTGTTTCGCGCCTCTCTTCTGCCCACAAGGTTCACACAAACCCTTTGCAGCTTAAAGGTGAAAAAGGTCTCATGGGGGAGCCTTGGACTGTGCAGCTCCAGAACAAAGGGGTGAGAAATCATATCCGATATCCTTCCCCAGCAGGCAAAAAAGCCATGAAGTTACGGCCTGCTCTGATGAGAGCTGCAACGGACGGTGTGTATGGCCCTGTACACAGCAGCTGCAGAAGGACTGGTCTTTCTAGGTGGAGCCAGCTTTGCCCACAAGAATCCCCTGGGCCGTGGCAATTGATTTCCCACTCTTTGGGGCAGAGGTGCAACCCTATACGACACGTGTGAAGTTGTCCTCTACAGTTTGCAAAAGAGGGAGGCTGAGTAGCAGTCCCTTAAGCCACCACCTGTGCTGAGATGGGATTCATTGAGTTTGCATCAATGCATCTAAATTAGCATGTGGAAGTTTTACACAAATGCACACACTCACTCACTCATTTGTGTATTATTTGACTTGTATGTTGCTCTGTTAGTCATAAGGCGCCCTGAGGAGCTCCCAACATGTGACACAACAGTTGAAACAATGCAATTCAGAGTACATTTAAAACAGCTTACAATAGAAAACCAATGATAGAGAGAAAATCAAGAACAAGAGTAGACCTAAGATGGATCGATCAGTAAATTAAACTATTTAAAATCATCTTAATAAAGATAAAGTAAATTTAAGCATGATTAAATACAGTACAGATGATAGAATTTGGAGCTAAAGTCCTAATATGGCAGCAGAAATTAACAACATCAAACCATTAAAAACCATTAAACCTAAAGGCTTGCCCACCAAAATGAGGGCAAAAGTGAAATGTTTGGAACTGGTGTCCAAAGAGAAGCATGTTCCACAACTAGGGGGCCATTGCGGAGAAGGCCCTTCTCTTTTATTTCATTGAGGGAAATGACAGGGAAAGGCCTTAGAAGACAACCTCAGTGATCGGGTTCTATATACTGTATGAAGACAGGCATTCCTGTGATAGCCCCAAGCCATTCTGGGCCTTATATAACTAGCATGCGCTCCTCGTTGTATTCTCATTTTTGCAGTGCCTAAGGGCCTTGCCGCTTTAGCCCTGTGTCCTGTAGCAAAACAACAAAAGACCGCTCCATTTGAGAGCACGGGTGGGAGCTCATGAGAAGGACTGGGGTTCCCTGTTATGTACATGCCAGTGCCAAATCCATTTTATTCTATTTTATTACTTATTTAAAGCTTTTCTATACCACCCAACTACAGGCTACATTAAAGTAAAACCTCGCATCCCATTAATCCTACAATAAAACCCTCATTAAAACCTAATCAACCTTAAAATAATGGGTGAATAAAAGGTTTTAGCCTAGTGCTGAGAGGAATACAGAGTCGGTGCCAGGCGGTCCTCTCTGGGCAGCACATTGAGGCCAGATTCTGGGAGTTGCGGCAGGGAGAGAAGCTTCGTTGGGGGTCCTTAACCCGCAGCCCTGAGCTGCTGCCGTTGCTCTATTGGCACAGGAAAGGGTCATGCTGTTTTTGCTCCTGTGTTAGTGAGACATCCTTGGAATTAGGCTTTTCATCTGAAGTGCGTCTTGCGAACTGCTGTGTGGTACAGTCCTCCCTGGGCTGTAGATTCCAGAAGAGAGCTGTGTTGGTATTTAGAGGGGAAACAAGGCAAGGTGGGCATAGAGACTGGGCCTGCCTTTCTTCCTATAATACAGCCCAAGTGGAGGAAGGGGGATCGGAATTCACAGCTGAAAGGCCAACACTGATGGACCCACGGATAAATCTCATCGTGACCGAGAACCATACCGTTTCAAGTTCTGTGGGAAATTCTAGTGAGTTTAGTGCATGATATTCCGATAAGGGAAAGAGAGAGACGACTCGAGGGACATTGCAGGTGATCACCCAGTAAGTAGCACAGGATCTATCCTGAAGGTGGAACCAGATCTGGAAGCTGGAAGGGAGGAAGGCCACTCAGTATGGAATCCACTTCATTTCATGAAATCGCGTTTTCCTAATGGCCGCTAACTCTGGCTTTGCTTGTGCCTTTTGTTATTACCTTCCGCAATCATCTTTGGTAAGACAAAGGTGGCCTGGCTGGTCAGCTCTAACATAATGCAAACTTCTTGCTAGAACACCATTGTCTTGCTCTGCTTGGAAAGACAAAAGGAAGACCTGCTCAGGCACTGGAAGAGGCTGATTTTGGATTATGCGTGACACCACCTGAAAAACTCAGGTTTTTACATTCCTAAATGGTACATTTCTGAATCTCCTCAGGAAGAAAACCAAACGCCCTTGCCTGTTTTAGAAAACCATGTTCCATTTTGTCTTTTTCTGCTATTTATCTTCCTTTTCCTAATTGCGCATCAAGTAGTAGGCAGCTGCTAATTGCATTCCTGATGTAATAGCTTATTCTCATCAAACATTTTACTTTCTTGTATTCTTTCTTTTCTTTCTGACTTCTTTTCTTTCTTTTTCCCCCCCTTCCTTTTTTGGTATCATTATTTCCCTGCCTTTCTCTCCTCATTTCCCTTTGGAACTCTGACTTGCATAAGAAAGGAAATGTTACAATGTTCCACACAAAGATAATTATCTTTTTAAAAAATCTTTTATCCAAACCACAGCCAAATGCAGCAGACCCCCCTTATCACTGCAGGAATTTCGAGCAGGGCTCTTGAATTCCTTTCAGATATGGTTCTGGTAGATTAGCATGTATGTAACGTAATTGTGTTCCCCTTGGTCTCTTTGAAAGCTGTTACGGATCGGTGCATGTTTTGGCAAGGGAGGAGGTCTACTTCCAAGAAAAGGCATATGCAGCACAAATTTGACAGAGAGGCCTGGCAGAGAAGAATTGTCGGGAGAGTTCCTCTCCGTGTTTTTAGGGTGTATCCCCCAGAATCCCCCTGGCATGGCATCCGTCTCAAAACTAAAAGAGAAACTGAGGCTTAGCGGAACTAGGACTGCTCAAGGTGCTAGTGGGGATACACCAGAGGAGAATGAGGGAAGCAGAAAGGATCCCCTGAAACCTGGACTAAGACTAGGAGCAACTGCATTTTGGGGTTGCTCATGGATGTGGCTCTTTTTGCCACTTCGGACATGCTTTGGGGGATTCCAGGGTGTTCTTTCAGAAGATATAGAGGGCATGATAAAAGGCATGGTTCCATGCATGCAAGCGGGCAAAGCTTCCAGCCCCGCATGGGGACTCCTCCTGCACGCAGTGTCTCTGCAGGAAAAATTACTGATAGGAGCCCATCTGCCAGAATAAACCTAAATTCAGAATTTCTCCAGGACACGTCCCTTCAGTCCAGGTATCTTGGATTTCCTGGCCCAATGTGCAGACGCAAGGAACTTCACGAAACCTTTCTAAAATCCTAGGAACACAAATGGTAGTTTGGTCATTGTGCTTCCCTTCATTTGGGGAAGGGGGAGAATTTGAAAAGAATTCTTTTTCAAATCAAATGTCAGGATATGAAAAAGTGGTTCATTTGGGAAAAGAAGGAAAGGGGGAGAAGCATGGGGAATGCAAAGAGAGTCTTCCAAATAAATTTAGTAAAGACACTCTAACTTATAGAGTAGCTGACTTGAACAGTCATGGATTCCAGAACATATGCAGAGTTCATTGCAGAGAATAGCCTGAGAGAGCATCTAGACTTCCAAGCTCTTGAAAGCTCAAGAGAAGGGAGCAAATTCTAACATTTATGGGAACCTGCAAGCCATAAAGGCTATGGATTGCTACCCTGTGCGATTAAGCAACAGCTTGTTCAACCCATGGCTCTCTCCCTTCCCACAAGCTCGACCAGTGACCTGGAGGTTCTCAGAGGGTTGGGAGATGGCAGAGAAAGAGACTGCAACTTTTCTATCTGCGTGCCAGTTCCAACGGGCTGGGCTCCAATGCAGGGAATCCATGTGACCCCATGGTAACACGCATGTTGTTTGCCTTGCAAACTGTGCCGTGGGGTCATCTGCCCCCTGCCTGATTACACACCTTCTGCCTGTCTGAGGATACTGTAGAACAACATCAAAAGTAGGATATGCCACAATCCAACTGAACTCAGCCTCACTTGCAAAGGTCTGCACATTTGTCCTCCGATTCCCCCTCTTCCTTTTAACGCCTCTTTAAAAACATGGGAATTTTAGGCTGTGCTTTTCCTTAAGATGTCTTTGGGTTTTGCAAGACATCTTATTTTGCCCCAAAGCTGACCCAGTGCAGCCTGTTTCTGTGTGAAAGAATCAGTGACCTGGTTCACACAATCAACAATCCACTAGGGGTTCTTCCATCCTCCAAAAACCAGCATAACATGCCCAGGGTAGCTTAATTTTCACAGACAAGCCACCCTGACTGCCCATGGCTTGTTCCAGGGGTTATAGTACCCACAATGGGTTCTCACGTTGTCTGAACCAAGCACCCTGACTGCCCATGGCTTGTTCCAGGGGTTAGAGTACCCACAATGGGTTCTCACGTTGTCTGAACCTGGGAAACCCATTTCATGGGGCTTGCTGAAAAGTGCCACCAAGTCTTTGAACAAGGGTGGCTACAGACGCTGCAGCTTCCAGGTGATCTTGCTTTCTTCCCAAAGTCTTGCTAGCAACATCTTGTGCTGTGACAACCTACTGTTGCCCCTCCCCCATTCCTTGGCAGTCTCCTCTCCCACTTCCTGTAACTTAGGCAGTCCTCGTAGGGCACAATCCCCTAACACGGTGCCATGTGCAAAACTGCATCACATTCGGGCAACAGACGGGTACCGATCCTAACACCACCCGCAGAGTCCTTGGGGCTAGGAGTAGGGCGTGCCTCTGATTCCACATCCCTAGTCCTGATCCAACCTACCTCGCTCTGCCAGGGGTGCTTTTAAGGAGAGTTGCTGAGAGCAGAACCCTGTGTTCTTGTGTGGCAGGTCTTGCAGTGCAACACAAGGGCACCAAATGGGGTGGCCTGGGATTGTTCCCTCCCATTCCTAAAACTGGGAATGCTGAAGTGGCAGGGGAAGCTTAGAGCTCAGGATCAGCCATCAGGGCCGGTGTACACAGTACTTGGGGGGCAGAGATGCCACCTGTTGCAGCAAGACTGGGGTCCTGCAGAGGACTTGAATCACAGTCCTCGCTCATTCTCAAGACCGTTCCTTCCTGTTTCTGCAACCTCTCTGCCTCTCAGCACCCCATCCCTTCCCCGGGTCATCTGCATTTTGGACAAGACTGGTCTGAGGTCTTGAGAAACCCCTTCATGTACCCATAGCAACACAGCACCAAAGCTGGTCTGTGAAGCAAGACCTGTTGCTGCAGCCCAGAAGTTGGAAAACGGGGGTTTGGGGGCATGGTAGACTTCCAAGTTCCCCAGCACCCAACTTGTAATTCGAATAGGACTGGATTCCCCCACCTACTCCACGCATGAAGGGCCAAACTGAGCAACTCCGTCGGAAGTGCTGATGCCCCACAGCTCTTCCTCAGCCGCCTCCAAAGGAGCAACGGCAGGAGGGGAAGGGAGCCAAACATGTTGATCTGGCTGGGGTAGGGGCCTGCCTCTTTGCACCGCACCTAAGACATGAACTACCACCAGGGGGCAGAGAGCAGAAAGGGGGGCTATGGAGTTAGGCCAGGAGCTGCTTTGGAGAGGAGAGGGGAAGAGGGAGACGAGATAACCGAAGCGAGCGCCTGGTGATACAAGGAAGCCAGGAGACAAGGGAAGTGGCTCCTGCTGCAGAGGCACCTGGGGGATGGGCTGGAGCAAGCTGATGGAGGGGTGCACTGCAAGTTGTTCCGTGCACAACCCACACGGCGCGGCTTATGCAGTGTGGCTTTGCACGACGCCTGCAACCGAACCCCCTCGGTTGTCATTTTGCATGCGTGCTCCGCTTGTGCACACACCTTCATCAACAGGAAAAGACAACGGCTTTAAATGAGCAATAAGATGGCTAGGAAAAAATAAGAATTTTGACTACAAAGAAAAAAGCTGCTGATATCAGAAGGGAGGGATGCTGGGGAGCTGGCTATGGTAATAGAAAAGCACCAAGAGTGGGAATTGAAAAGCTTCTGTTTCCAGCAGACTGCTGAGAAGACTAAATTCTGCTACATCCCGCCGATTTTCTCCTGGAAAATGTACAGCACTGGGTTGATTGTTTGGCTTGGCACCGCAGTCAGGATGCTGTCTTGTAAACTCCATTATGGCCGCCCTCCTTTTAATTTGTTTGACCTTGACTACAGTAATTTATTATGTGCAAAAGACAGTTCCCCACCACCACACGCATCTCTGCGCACACTTTTCTGTACAACAAAGAATGCGTCGTCTTTCTCTGGACTGCACTGGACTCGGAGCTGGAATTCCCTTTGGCTTCACTCGTTAGCAAGCTGCACTGCATCCAAAGTGAGGACAGCTCCTGTGAAAGCATACTTGAGTCTCCGCAAAACTCGTGGTTTTCCTTGGCACCGGCCTCAGCAAGCCGTTAGCCTTGCCTCGTTCTGCATTCTTTGCTTCTGTCTCTGTCTTTCCTCCCTTCACCTTTTGCCATGAAAACTTCTTCAATAAGTCTGCCTTAAGTTTAAACTCTCGGGGCCAAGGCAAATAGGGACGAATTGGTCTATTTTGGGTCTGAATCAGTTCTGCATGTTCCGTCATAAGTCTGTTTCATCCAATTTCCACCTAGATGATACACAGAGAGAGAGAGAAAATGTGTTACAGTTTACATTTGTATATACAATTTCCCCTGATGTGTGTTTTGCATGTGACTCTCCCAAAATGCACATTTTGCATGGTACTTTGATAGATCTTTTTGTACGCAGTGTCTATGCAGAGAACTACACTACATGAACACATAACGCCCGTCCTCTACCACCTACACTGGCTACCGCTTGAAGTCTGGGCCCAATTTAAGGTGCTGGTGATGACAGCAGCTTAGGGCCTGTTTACCTGAAGGAGCGTCTCCTTCCATATGTGCCCACCCGCCCCTTAAGATCTGGGGCAGAGGCCCTTTTCTGGGCCTCCCTGAAGGAGATCAGGAGGGCGACTACCCAGAGAAGGGCCTTCTCTGTGGTGGCCCCCTGATTGTGGAATTCGCTTCCCAGAGGGGTTCACCTGGCACCGACACTTTATTCTTTTCAGCACCAAAATTAAAACCTTTTTATTTTCCCAATGTTTTAAGGCTTGACTGTTTTTAATACGGGTGTTATGGTCGATTTGTTAAGAATCCGATGAGGATACTGTGCGTTATTGTATTTTGTCTTATTGTTAAACCATTCCAAGACTACAGTAAGAGACAGTCTAAAAAAGTTTTAAATAAAGAAATTACCAAATTTAGCAAAGTATGCCACATTGATATTTATTTGTACCCCCTTTCCCCTTCGAAATGAACCCAGAACTGCAACATCATAGAGCAAACCAGTGAAATGATGGCAAATAGCAAAGGACGATGTGAAATTTTTACAGAATCGAACATGCACGGTGCCATGAGCTTGTGCACCAAGTTTCAGTTCGAGTCAGTTAACCTCCTCCAGCACAGCCCATGGTGACGACCCCTTTTCTCCCTTCTTTCATAGACGCGCACACGTTCCGCTGCGAGGTCTGCGATGAGCTCTTCCAGTCGAAGGTGGACATGAGGAGGCACAAAAGGTACTCCTGCAGTGCCGTCAGCTCCCTTTACGAGACCCTGAACGAGGAGATCAAGCAGGAGGGCGCTGTGGACGGCCAAGTCCACGAATGCAAGGATTGCGAGAGGATCTTCCCAAACAAATACAGGTAATGCAACCGAAATCCAGGTCTTGTGTGTCAGGGCTGGAGGACGCCGAGGGCGCCTTTGGAAGGCAAAGCTTTCTCCGGGCGGCTTGCGCTTGAATATCCTCAAACAAATGCATTTGTGTGTCTGACTGTGAGAGAGAGAGAAACACACCTAAACACATGCAGCCACGTCAAGGACACTAATGCGAAGCATATAACCCTTGCGTGCATGCACGCACACTCTCTCTCTGTGTGAGAGAGAGAGAGAGAGCACACATATACAAAATTCAGCTCATCCTTTCAATAAAAAGGGAATGAAAACAAAAATGGCCTTTAAAGCTCACTTCAAAGCATTCATTTCGTTTCGTTTCATCTACCACATTTGCATGCTGCCCCATGGCCTACGGGGCTCCCTGGGTGGCTTACAAGAGGACGAAAAATACATATTCCATACAAATACAATAATACACTGGAGCAGCACAAGATTTAATTGTAAGCGATACAAAATCAAAGCAAAGCTTAATACGAGAATATAAGACAAGATACTATACATAAGATCAATACATGATGCAATACAGAAGGTCAATAATAATAAGATATAGCTGTATCAGGGTATAGCTACAGACAAAACCCAATTGCCCATCGGGTCAGTTAAAACCCAATTACCCATCAGTTCAGCCACACAGTCCCCTGCTGGTTTCTCCCAAGGAAGGAACCAAGAGCCTCCTCCAAGAGGGAGTTCCATAGATTTAGGGTCCTAAATAAAGAATCCCAGTTCTCATTTCCATTGCCCTAATTGACACTCAAGGGTGGCCTAGAAGCAGGGCATCCGGGGCTGATCTCTAGGCGCAGGTCTGTTCCTGTGGATGTAGGCAGCGATTCATGAAGGGAATGAAACTGGGTTATTTTCATTTAGTCCAGCAGAGACTCCACCATCACCCTGAATTACACTCTGAGCATTTCTCCCTCACGTACATCGAAGCCACTGTGTTTCCCCCAATGCTTTGTCATCTTAAGGATGAAAGAGCATCCATGTCCTGGATGTGGGACGTCTGGTGGAAAAATGGTGACTTCTCTCTTCCTACCGCACTTTCCATAAGGAGAACAAAGCGCTCTTTCTAAACGTAGAACACATATGACTTGTACATCTCCGTGATCAATGTGATTGCTCTTTAGAGGTGCAGACATTGGTCTGTGGGAACAGTTCCCTTTTATTCCAGCAGCCATATAACACTCAGATGGCATAGCCCATGGACAGAAGACATTAAATCTTGGCCCACAGACAGAACGTTTCCTTCGGCTGCATGGCAGCAGGTACTCACAGGCACAAAGATGCATCAGTCTGCAGTTAAGGAAAAGGGGAAGAGAATGGAAGACAGAAATTTTAAATTAATTAAGTGTTTGGTTACATTATGCTCTTTCAAGGAAGTTAGGAATTGAGTAGAACAGCAAAAGGGATGCAAAAACCGTGTATAATTCCATACATTTCCTTTCCTCCCTTCCTTTTTAACTGCATCTAATCCACCCAGGAGAACTCCTGGGTCTTGGTCTCATTTTCCCCATTATTTTAAGACCTACATTTTATTTTAGTTGCGTTTTTCTTATAGTTATGCTGGTGTGCCTTTATTGTTGGACCCTCTTGAAACTTGTGTGTATAGGAAGGGATACAAAAGTTTTAAATAAATAAGTAAAATATTTTATTTATTTATTTATTTATTTATTTAAATATTTGTATGCCGCCCCTTGCAGCAGCCTCGGGGCGGCTCACAACAACTAAAAACATATACAATATTAAAAACTGGCCCATCTCCAGGTCAAATTTAAAACATACAACATAAATAAATAATCCATTAAATAATAATCTTAAATTGGAATAATTTAAGAAAATAAAAAAACTTTCTGTGGCAAACTGCCCTGAGAACCTAGCCTTAAAAGCAGGAAGAGGCAATCACTACATTTATGCTGTGTATTTTAATTTGGGAGATAGGATAAGAACATAAAAACAGTCCTGCTCGGTCAGACCGAAGGGCCACCTAGTCCAGCACTACGTACACACGGTGGCAAACCATCTGCCCACAGGATCCCTCCCGCAGGATGGGTGCAAGACCTCCTCCTGCCCAGCTCCTCAGCAGCCGGTGTGTGCAGGCAGCCCCCCTCTGGGGAAGGAGGTAGCCCATGGCCAGCAAGGCTAGTAGCCACGGGCGGCCTCCTCCCCTGTGGATCTGTCCAATCCTTTTTCAGATCATCCAGGTGGGTGGCCATCACCACTTCCCATGGCAGCAAATGGACCAACATGGCCTACCATGGACCCCACCATCTATGGAACGCGCTCCCCAGAGAGGTCCGCCTGGCTCCGTCGTTATTTGTTTTTCGGCGCCAGGTTAAGACCTTTTTATTCCAGCAGTATTTTAATAAGTTTTAATATTGTTTTTTCTATGTTTTTAATATGGGTCAGGAATTTTATTTATGCTATTACATTGTAAGCCGTCCTGAGGGTTTTTTGCGATTAGGATGGCATATAAATATTTTAAATCAATAAATAAATGTCTGCAAGATGATCTAGATGGGTGTGGATTCCCGTGCAGGAAACTACTGGGAGGAGTCAGCAGTCAAAAGAGCATATGAAATGGCCAAAGAAACATGTGCAGCTGTGACGGGCTAGAACTGTATGTACACGTATACTGAAAAACTAGAGTTTCTAAGAAGACGTGCTTTTTCAAGAGCATTTAAATGATAACCTATTGTAAAAGAAAAACAATGCAGGGACAAAAATAAGAGCTACAAAAGACTATTGTGTTAAGGAACACCATAGTGGGGGGAGAGAGAGAAAGGGGAAAACGTTCACCTCCAAGGTTGCCGTGTTTATTCAGCATAGCCACCTAGCAGGGAAATAGCACGTTGAAAAGAGGGACAGAAAGGGAGAATTGGAGCCCGTGGAAACAGAGCATGTGCGTTGCCTGGCAGGGATGGGAATAGAAAGCCAGGAAGTGCTCCTTCCTTTCAACTCTGTCGGTATTTTTCACCGGCTGGGTCCTCGTCTCACCTGGGTTCAGATACGAGGACAAGCAACAATTGTTGTAACCAGCCCAGCAAGAAATCCCCATCCTGGTTTTCATGGACAAAGCAACCAAATGTCGGTAACCACAGCAGAGTTTGTGTGAATGAACAACTGCACCTCAATCACTGTCAATGGTTGCTCACCGTGATGTGCAAACCCAGTCAGAGATTCTCGTGCCTTCTAAATGGACAGTGAAACCCAACTGGCTATTGGCAGAGCTGCCAATCAACCAATGCTATTCTTTCCAACAGTTTGGAGCAGCACATGATCATCCACACTGAAGAAAGGGAATACAAATGTGACCAGTGCCCCAAGGCCTTCAACTGGAAATCAAACCTGATTCGTCACCAGATGTCTCATGACAGTGGCAAGCGATTTGAATGTGAAAACTGTGTGAAGGTACGTCCAAGGAGGCCCCTGGGCAGCGCGAGAGTGAATGAGTCGGAGGCAAGACCTGTGGGGGAACTTTCCCTGGATGAAGTGATAACCAAGGGATGGTGGAGGACAGGAGGGCCTGCAGGAATGTTGTCCATGGGTTTGTGTTGGGTTGGGTACGACTTCGCAACTAAACAAGTTTTTCAAAAGCATTCTACATGCATGAAAGAAGAGTGGGCTGAAAAGTTTGGAAATTCAGCAGCTTATAATGTGCTTGAAAAAATACAAGGGCTAGGAATATATCTATATCTATATATCATCTATATCTATATCTATATCTATATATCGATGGATGGATGGATGGCTAGATAGATAGAATGTGAATGGAATGCGCTCCCCAGAGAAGTCTGCCTGGCGCCATCATTATTTGCTTTTTGGCGCCAGGCGAAGACCTTTTTATTCAAAAGTTATTTTAATTGTTAAGTAATTGTTTTGTATTTATAGTATTTTAGTTCATAACTGAGATGGGCCAGTTTTAAATGTATTTTATATTGTATTTTATTCAGATGTTGTGAGCCACCCCGAGGCTTTGTTGCAATGGGGGCGGCATAGAAAAGTTTTAAATAAGATAGATAGATAGACAGACAGACAGACAGACAGACAGACAGACAGATAGATATTCAAGGCTCCCATCCTCTTCAGGGAACCTCTGGGGATTTCCATTTTCATTGTGAGCAGCCAACTGGGGGAGCCTGACTCCTTCCCTTGCCCAGTACACCCACAAAGCTTATCTCAGGAATCTTTCTTGGAGCTGCAGCCGCCCCAACAGTGAGAGCGAGGGGAGGACGCCCCAATTTCAGAGCCCCAGTTCCAACTGTGGAGCAAGTTTCCAGAGCTGGAACTGGGATTCCAAATTATTCCATGGCCATGTCCATGCTCTGTCTAGCAACCATGGGATTGCACTGCAAGAAGCACTGGAATTTATTGCAAATTCCCTTTTTTTCCCAAGCATATTTATAACATGAGCTTGAAATCGAAAACGAGTATCTGAAAGATGAGCCAATTTGGAAATGTCACCAAATCTCAAATCTTTACAATGAAAAAGAGCAGAAAAAGACTATTTCTGGGAAATAGTCACAGGAACACATTCCTGTGTGCAATAATGGGAGTTGTAGTCAAATAGATCAGGAGGTCATTGGGCTGGGGAAGGCTGCTTCAGAGCACTACCTCCATGTTTGCCCTTCTAAGAGTTGACCCAATTATTTCCCTCCTCCTTCCAGGTGTTTACTGATCCCAGCAACCTCCAGCGGCACATCCGTTCTCAGCACGTCGGTGCACGAGCGCACGCCTGCCCGGACTGCGGGAAAACCTTTGCCACTTCATCTGGCCTAAAGCAGCACAAACACATTCACAGCACTGTCAAACCTTTCATATGTAAGTTGTCCTGGGCATCTCCAAGACCTCGCTGGCCCCTGTTATTGCACATGCATTCCTGCTCCGGTGTCCCCAAGACACAGGACAGTATCTTCAAAAATACAAACATTCAGTCCAGAGGGTAGAATTCATTGGGTCAAGCATCCAGGCAGGCACTTGTGTCCAAGGAAGAAGTCTGGGATATAGACAAAGATCAAAGACTGTCCAGTCTGAAAGATCGAGGCACGCTGAAACTCTGTTGTCTGCAGCAGCCGGGCTAAAGCTAGCTGGCTGTAAATCGGGACAGCAGGCTATGGAGGTCAGCATGTGGCTTCTCAGGAAGGCTCCACATTCTGTCTTCTTTTTAGACATCGAAAGCATCCCCAGATTTCAGCTTCTTACCTTACCCATTTTTTTTCTAATGCAAAGTTACTCTAGAAACTCCATAGGGGTAACTAGGCGGAGTGACTTTGTCCCCGCAAATCTCCCGCCGGCAAAGGCACAAAACGATGTTCAGTGCAGATCTTCCTTTTAAGAGACCCTTAGCTAAAACCTCCAGCAAACAGAATGGAAATTCATTGAGGGAAAACTGTGCTTTGTGATTTTTATTTTATTTATTTTTTTGTTAGTAGGCAAAACCATTGTCATGCAGGGAAAAGTCAAGGAACCTGTCTTTGTTATGCAGTTTTCCTCCGTCTACATAGCCTCAAGAAAAATTAAAACGTAAATTATTTGTTTTTGCTGATAGCAGAAAGCCATTCTTATGCTGATGGCAAGCTCCTGAGGAAAGATTCCAGCCAGAACAAAGATTCTTAGCATTTTTCATTTTTACAGCCTAGATACTTTCTCCTGGGGTTATATAGGCACCCCAAAAGTGGCATTCGTTGGGGTTTTTTTATACAAGGTGAGGAACGGGATGGGTCAAATTCATGGAGGATAAAGCTGCTCATGGCCGCAAAGGATGGCCATATCCTATCTCAGGATCAGATCAGGATGTGCAATCTCTCAATATCCCCACAGGAAATAGCTATCACCTTCATCTTCTGCCTGTGGGTTTCCTATGGGCATCTGACTGGCCACTATAGGAACAGAATGCTGAAGAAGATGAGTATTTAGTCTGCTCCAGTAAAACTCTCCTGCAGTCTTTACAGTGGCAGACAGCAGATTGAGACAAAACAGTGTAAGTCCCTTTCATGCAATGGCACCGTCTCAGATCCATCCCTTTCCCTTTGGACCAAAGTACTCCATGCTCACACTTTGGCCAAGGCTTCGCCCAAGTGAGCATTTGGTGGCGGCAGTTTCTGACGTATGGTAAACATCACAGCTGAACTACTTTGGAATTAATTTTTAATACTGTCACTATTTTTTTTTAGCCAAAACAAATTCTTTTTCTTAAAAACAAAACAAAACAAAAGACAAAAGCAGCTCAGTTGCCTGAGGTCAATCCAGTTCTTTCATATTAATTTCATACTGGGTTGTGGTGCTTTGGTTTCTGTTGATGCTTTAGGTGAGGTCTGCCACAAGTCCTACACGCAGTTCTCCAACCTCTGCCGACACAAGCGGATGCACGCCGACTGCCGGACCCAGATCAAATGCAAGGACTGTGGCCAGATGTTCAGCACCACCTCATCGCTCAACAAGCACCGGCGCTTCTGTGAGGGCAAGAACCATTATAACCCTGGGGGCATTTTTGGACCAGGCTTGCCTCTGACCCCCAGCTCCGTGATGGACAAGTCCAAGCCCTCCCCCACGCTCAATCACACCAGCCTTGGGTTTAACGATTACTTCCCTTCCCGTCCACACCCTGGAGGACTCTCATTTTCTCCTGCACCCCCTGCATTCCCCACCCTCGCCCCTGGGTTCCCAGGGATCTTCCCTCCCTCACTATACCCCAGACCCCCTTTATTGCCTCCCACACCGCTGCTCAAGAGCCCAATCAACCATGCACAAGATGCCAAGCTTCCCAGCCCACTGGGCAACTCGGCTCTCCCGCTGATTTCTTCTGTGAGCAACTCCAGCCACCCTGCCTCAGGGGAGGAGAGATTCAACAGCAGCAACCTGGGGAACTCATACCTGGAGAAGCTCAAGGCCAGGACCAGCGACGTGTCCGACGTGAGTGACTTCGAGGACGTCAACACAACCACGGGAACCGATCTGGACACCACCACTGGGACAGGGTCTGACCTGGAGAGTGACGCAGAGAGCGACCGGGACAAGATGAAGGAGAAGAGCAAGCAGGCCGAGAGCAAGCAAGAGTTCAGCGGCAACGCGGTGTCCACGAGTTCCGCCAACAACACGAGCGACCTCCCTCTTTTCTACTCCCAGCATTCCTTCTTCCCTCCCCCAGAGGAGCACCTGCTTCCCATGGCAGGAGCGGCCAATGACTCCATAAAGGCTATTGCCTCCATTGCAGAGAAGTACTTTGGGCCAGGCTTCATGGGGATGCAGGAGAAGAAAATGGGCTCTCTCCCTTATCATTCCATGTTTCCATTCCAGTTCCTCCCCAACTTCCCCCATTCGCTGTATCCTTTCACAGACCGGACCCTCAACCACAGCTTGCTGGTCAAGGCTGAACCAAAGTCGCCCAGGGACTTTCACAAAATGGGAGCCACCAGCTCCGAGTCACCCTTTGACCTTACCACAAAACCAAAAGAAATTAAGCCCAGCTTGCTGCCCCCCAAAGTCTTGCCAGCTCACCTTTCTGGAGAGGAACAGCCACTGGATCTGAGCATCGGCAACCGCATCCGGGCCAGTCAGAATGGGAGCCGGGACTCCCGGAAGAACCACGTGTATGGTGAAAGGAAGCTCATGGCCAGTGACATCTTACCCAAGATTTCTCAGGCTCAGATGCCACCACAGCCATCGTTGCATTATGCTAAGCCATCTCCTTTTTTCATGGACCCCATATACAGGTATTAACATACCCTGCCTTATCAATGAGCCAATAAGCTGCCCACACTCACCTTTGGTAAGCCATCCCTGCTGTATGTGCTTGCATATTTACTGCATGAAGTCTTGGGCCTCTGTTCCAAAGTCCTGTCCGATGGCAGAACAGCAGAGGACCATGGTGGCCTGCAGTGACTGTGATCAGCAATGCTACTGAGATATCTCAACCCTAAGTAATGATCACCCAGTTCAACCCGTGTGTTCTGGAAGGACTGGGGGCCAATGAACATTTGGGGTGTATTCATGGGTCTCATTCCCAACAGTGTGGTACAAATACACAGGTCAAGTTGCAACATCCATCTTCTCCAACCCTGTGACCTTTAGATAAGTTGCACTACAACTCCCGACTTGCTGGGGAAAGGGGAGCTTGCAGGCCAACACTTTTGGATGGTCCCTGGTTGCGGATAGCTGCTTGGTGTCATCTCATCCAGCCTAAAGCAGCTGCTAGAATCAGGATCCTTCCATTGTTCTTCCCTTCTTAGGACAATGGGATAAAGAGAGTCATGCACCAGACAGGCCACCACAGATGGCTAGTGTGTCACTTGTCCCAAACAGGACAGATATGCTTTAGATGGGATACTGATCTGGGGACAGAGGACAGCTTGCTGTGGTAGGAGCCTCATGCCACATGGCTCAGTGAGGACACTAAAACAGCATGTTGGGACCCGAAGCTCTGTTTGGCAGTTCAACCTCGCCCAGTTCCCATCACATGAAGGAGAAAACAGGATTGTGCTCACTGGTTCCACCACTGCTGTCCTGTCCCTGTTGATGCATTTGCCTTCACTCTCCAGAAGGTGGAAGCTGGCTGGACCATCAGGCCTATCCGTGGTCAAAGAGCAGGTGAAGGGAGACCAGAGTCTAGCCAGCTTCCAACCTTTTCGTCAGGATTGCAAGGGTCTGAAGGCAAATGTCTCACACATTCAGCCGGCCATGGGAAGTCCTAATTGAACATCAAGTCTCTCTTCACACTCTGTGTGTCACGGTGAAGAGTGGAGGAGGCTGGGCTTGGAGAGACCTGGGACAGGAATCACACATGCGGTGCCTCTAGCTGTGAAGGGGGATGAACCACGGAGGGCAAGGCTTTTGGAGTCATACGGTCCTGATTAGGAGCACGTGAGGAATCTGCTTTGCGTGGAAAATCAGCTGGGTCCCTGGTTTCGGCTTCCTGGATGTTGCAGTGGCCCGGTGTCCATATTCCTGGCAAGTGTGCCCAGGGCTCAAGGGGCACTCACCAGGAACCAAGCCACATGCACTGCGCTACAGCACCGTTCTCCCATGCTCACCGCTGTCGTCAGCAGTAGCAAGCAGGGAAGAAGGCTGGCCAGTGGAAGTGGTGGCTGGGGAAGGTTTCCAGAGGTGCTACTGGGGGTCTGCAACCATCTGCAGATTTCTTCTGGGCTTGACCCAATTCCTTGGGGAGGGGCAGAAGTCCAACAGGCAGGCACAAACCAGATTCCAAAGAGGCTTAGCACATTCCTAGACATGATGGCTCCTCGCTATCTTGAAGTACCTGTAGATATCAATTGCTGGGACCAGAAGAGTGGGAAAGAGCTATTTGGCTGATGTCCTTCATGTGGACTTCCCATTGGAGCACCTGCTTGGCCACTGCAGGGAATGGATGCTGGGCCTGATAAGTCCTTTGTCAGATCCCTCCGATCTCTCAACATTTTTTAAAGATCTTAAGTATAGATGGTTGTGTATATCCTTGGTTTTGAGGGAAGGGACACCCACACCCACAGTCTGCATGCATGGTAGGTCAGTGTGGGAAAGCTCAACACCAAAACAGAAGCAAGCCACGGAACCAACTGCTTGGATTAAAGCCTCTTGGCTCTGTTGAGAGAGAGAGAATGGAAGGGAGAGAAGAAAATTCTGCAGGAACTTTCCCATTATGTGGTCTCACCTGTGTGTGTTTCTGCTATGAGATGCTGAGAATGTTGGCCAAACCATTCCATTTCCTTCTGGTTTCCCCTTTATTCATGCACATGGTGGGCATGTCGTGAGCGGAGCCGGCTGGTGCTGGAGGTCAGACTAGATGGCCCGGAAGACCCCTTCTGACTCGCTCTGTTTCCATGTTTCTCTAGAAATGCATTATAGCAGGAATGGGAACTGTGGGGTCCTCTAGTTGTCATTGGACAACATCTCCCATCATTCCTGACCATTAGCCTTGTTGGCTGTGTCAGATGGGAGCTGAACTCCAAGAACATCCAGAGGAAGATGGGATTCCCACTCTCATGTCCCAGTCTCAAGTAAATGCTTGAGCAATTTTAGCTTTCTTCCTTGGAAAATAAAGATGCTGCAGCAGAGGTGATGTTCCGGCCTCTCTGCATCCGGGTTGGAACCCACACTGGAATAACAAAGGTTAGAGAATGCTTTTCTAGTCAGAATAGAAGACGTTGGTAAATGGCAACAGGCCATGAGCACAGAGATGGGATGGCAGGCACCGGCATACTTTTTCAGCCCGACTGATGCTGCAGTGAGTCGTCCTAGATGGAAAGGGGCGGCCCCCGAGGCTCAAATGCTGAAATGCACCCTCAGTGCCCAAGCAGGGTTGCTCCTCTGCTGAGTTGCAGCCAACTATTCCCTCTAGCAGGGTCCTTTATGCTCTTTTTCTGGTTACCTTTCCCAGCTGCCACTCACCATTCTGTGGCCACCGAGCACCCATGAGGTCCTGCGTGGCCACATCTTGACACACGGCGCCCTCCCCAAACACTGGCTGCTGACCAGCAAGGCATGTCAGCATCCCACTGGGTTTCATGTGTAGCACCCCAGCTGTTCTGCCGTGTAAATCAATATCCTAACACACAGGAAAGAGGGGTCCATTTCATTTAACCCCTGCAGATAAAATAGCACTTTCTGCATGGTATTTGAAATGGCCTTCAAGCATCAGTCCATGCAATGGGCAGCAGCAGCAGCTCCTCTGATATCAAATACAGGCTTTCCCAGCCCTGCGCTCTGAGAATGCGTGTTCGACCAAGGAGTTAGGACTCTCCTGAAACTCAATCCCACCTCTCTTTCCTGGGCTCTATGATATTTTCCTGCCTGCAGCCTTCAACAATACTTGCACAATATTAATAGTCCATCAGAGAAGCTGCTGAAGATTAGCAGAAAATTCAGCTCCCATTTTCCAATCCCTTAGAAAACTTTCTGCACTTTAAAAAAACAACAACGTATATGCCCCAAAAGCAGCTTGGGCAAGTTCTTCTGTCTTTTGAGGCCCCCATAAGGTATGTAACCCTCTGTGCTGCTGTCCAGCAGGGTGGAGAAGCGGAAGGTGGTGGACTCAGTGGGAGCGCTGAAGGAGAAGTACCTGAGACCTTCACCGCTGCTTTTTCATCCCCAGGTAAGACCAAGGAAAACCACATATTGGATCTTCTGATAGCTTTCTCAGTGTTCTGTCCTGATCTTGAGAAGGAGCATGTAGGGAACACCAGATCCCAGGGATGGTGTGGTCTAGGAGGTAGGTAGAGGAGGCCAGAGTTACTGGACATTGGAGGTCTCCATTGATGGATGGAGGCAGTGGCATTGAGGCCTGGCATCAGTGCTTGGTTGGCCTGCTCATGCTGGGGACCATTGCGGCTGACAACGCTCCTGCTCCAGTCTCCCTTCTTATAGTTAAGGGACAGACAGCCAGGTGCCTCCAAGGTTACAAGTGCTCATCTTGGTGGTTCCTCCCAAGTACGTATGTTTAGCATCAGGACAGCTGAAGCGAACTCCATTTTATATCTGAATTCATTATGGATCTGTGATTTCTGGGTGTTTAGTACATGAAGCTGCCCTGACTTAGGATATTTGTTATTTTCTGATGGACAGGACCAGAGAAACATTCTTTTGTTTGACTCTGATGTATCAAGAATGTAGAAGCAATTCTCAATGATGGGATGGTGTTAGGAAGAGGAGAGAAATGTTAGTTCCATGCTTCACAACTGAAGGAATTGCTATTTAAATATGGATCCCCATTAAGACCACAAGTCCTGGTTCTGAAACTACCAAGATATACCACTGGAATAGCACAGCATTCGGATTATATAGGACTACTGGGGATGGGGAGAGGGGTCCCACCCCCTTACCTTCTGAGCTGAGGGGTCCCACCTTACCTTCTGTGGTGGCTTCCAACATGGGGAATCCTAATTGCAGTGAGTCAGATATGGGGTACTAAGTGGGACCATGGCCCATCCTGCTCCATCTCGTCTACCTTAGCTGGTGGCAAAGCATTGTAGGATCTTATCCCACCAGCCATTCCACATGGAGGTGGAGACTGAATTTTGGCCTTCTCTTGCAAAGCATGTGTTCTGTCAGGGAACATAAGTGGCTCTTCCCATGGAATACATCAACTTCTTGAGATACAGAAGTTCTGGAGATGCCAAGACAGCTCCCTCAGAGCCTTCCTCTGGAGATGCCAGCGCTTGGACGTGCACTGAGAGCATGGTAGCCTCGTAAAAACAGCTCATGAAAAACAGTGAAATCTGATGCATGTTTTCCTGGAAATTATCCCCACTGAATACAAAGAGGCAGCACCCCACTGCAATGCTGCTTATAGGCCAGGAGAGCTTGTCTACTCTAAGCTGTTTATATCCATTTCCACCTCCCTTCGGCCAGAAACAGAGGAGCTTCTGGTTTCATTGACAGGTCTCACTGTGCAGTGTTTCCTTGCTAAGTCCTTTCCCACCTCGGCGAAAACATGGACATCTTTGTGAAAGGCCGATGCTTTCACAGCTAAACTTAGTTGCTTCATTGTTTTGTCTCAGCCTGAGAGTTTGGTTAATAACTTCCCTCGATTTTCCTTTTGAACGGGCCCTACAATGGTGACAAGCCAGCCAGAAACATCCGGTATTTGTGTAGGTCAGAACAGAGGGCAGAACTGCCTTGAAAGAATCTGATAGTTATCCCCAGCATGTCTGGTGAGAAAGACACTCAGACTCGGACCGAAAGCACAGCCTGGAAACTCAGAAGGATAAAAACCAAGCTAATGAAATTGAGTCCTGGGGAAAAATTTGTAAAGTTCTTTCTATTATTTGTATTTCTATTATTTCTGGTTCTGTTTCCATTACTAATTCTGTTACTATATCTATATACTAGCAGTGATCTCAGTTGGTGCCAATCCTTGTGTAACCCAAACAAGAAGGAAATCTGTGCACATCTGCAGAAACACCAAGATTGTGGAGAAGTGCAAAACAGTATAGCAAGGGTCTTGGTCCATCTCACTCCATTTTGTCTTTCTTGTCCATCTTTCTCGGACCATCTTTCCTGGTCCATCTCACTCCATTTTGTCTTTCTCGGACCATCTTTCTTGGTCCATTTCACTCCATTTTGTCTGCTCCAATGATCGGCAGCACTCCTGGGTTTTAGGTGGGAATCATTTACAACCTAACCTGGAATTATGAGAACTTCAACCTTCCTCATGCCACTGAACCATGTCCCATTGCAAAACACAGAGCAAAGGATGCCCTGTTTCAGGTTATGGTCCAGGGAAGCTTCCACCCATTTCCAGAAGAACAATTGCATTTCAATGTTACCCAAACTCTGAAAAGAGCATGGTTCTCCATTTCCATAACTCAACAGAGCAAATAGCCCCAACATGCTAGCTCTTATGACTTCCTTTCCAACTTTTGCAGTGACCCTCCAAATATTGTTAAATGGGGGGCAGCTTCTTTTTCACTGCTAAATATGTTCCTGAATATTGCATGCCTCTTTTCAGCTCAGACATAGATCTGGACGTCTGTTTTAGGTTTGATGGACCACCAACCAAAACACAAAGGAGAACATCCTAAGCACAAGCAAGCTGGTGGTACTTCAATGGAACTGGAACAATTTTTGCAGAGGTCTTCTGTCCATATCATGCAGATATCAGCCTTTTGTTGTACCTTTCTTTATTTAATTTCTCTACCTCCTGTAGTCAAAGCCCTCTGGGCAGTTTAGAGTACATAAACCGCTTGCTACATAGCACTGTTGGTTTGCATCCAAAGTTGCAGATGGAAAAGTAGAGCCCAGTAGTTGGGGCATGGGGAATTGTTTTGCCTGGAAAGATTTAGAAATAAACTTTACTTGTTTGGTTATTTACTTATTACATTATCAGTAGAATTCTATGCATGCTTATTCAAAAGTAAATTTCAGTGGGGCTTCGGCCAAGGTGCCTATGCATAGGATTGCCACGACACTTACCAAAATGCTTCAAATATGCACAAAAACCAAGGAGGGATTGAAATTCTAAATGTAAATGACTTCTATGATAATTCTGTTGCTTGCAGCTTTCCAAAGACTTGGTTTAGATTAATAAGAGATACAAGAGAAGAGTGTTGTTTAGTTTAATCCATTTCTTCCCCTCTGTATGCACAGAATCAGTTTTGCTGTTGCTATGTGCCGTCGAGTCAGTTCTGACTTATGGCAACCCTATGAGTAAGAGCCCTCCAGAGTACCCAATCCACGACAGCCATGCTCAGCTCTTGTAAACTCAAGGTTGTGTTTTCCTCGATGGAGTCAATGTCTCGTATTTGGTCTTTCTTTTCTTCTTCTGCCTTCAACTTTCAGGTTTCTAGGCACTTTATAACTGCT
Source organism: Varanus salvator macromaculatus (assembly GCA_023646645.1). NCBI lineage: Eukaryota > Metazoa > Chordata > Lepidosauria > Squamata > Varanidae > Varanus > Varanus salvator. The sequence continues at coordinate 5,976,248 of JAIXND010000800.1, read as the reverse complement.
GTTTTAAAATGTGAAAGCAAGAGATTTCTGCCTTTACCAAGCAGCTAAAGTGGGAGAAGGAAGGAAGTGGAATAATTGGGCAGAACCCCTCCCAAAAAGAAGTTGGATGACTTTCAGTTCATCCAGTAGGATGCAAAATGCCATTGTCAACATGGGTTTGGACTGACCGGTGATTTCTCCCCCTTTTGGAAATAGATGTCAGCAATAGAAACAATGACTGAGAAACTGGAGAGCTTTGCAGCCATGAAGACGGACGCTGGTGCCTCCTTGCAGCCCCTTCCACATCATCCCTTTAACTTCCGGTCACCACCTCCTACGCTATCAGACCCCATTTTGCGCAAGGGCAAAGAACGTTACACCTGCAGGTAAACACTAAAGGCATTCAGCCAGCTAGAAAAGAAGATGTGGGCATGGCTTGGTGCTGAGATGCAAGAAAAGAGCATGTTTTAGAACATCGGAGCTATGCTCTGATAAGCATGTCATGAGCGGAGCCAGCTGGAGCCGAGGGTCAGACTAGATGGCCCGGGAGGTCCCTTCTGACTTGCTCTGTTTTTTTGTTTCTATATTCATATATGCTGAGCAAGCAAGTTTGGTGTGGTGGTTAAGAGTACATGACTGGAATTCTGAAGATCTGGGTTCATCCGTGGAGCTCCCTGGATGGCCTTGGGGTAGTCACAGACTCTCAACCCAACCTGCCTCCCAAGGTTACTGGTGTGAGGATAAGGTTGAGGGAGAGAAGGAGAATTATGGGTTCCTTGGAAGGAGAGAAAAAGGTGATATAAATATAACAAAGAAATTGTGAGCAATCCAAGTAGGAGCAGTCACTGCACAACAGCCCAGGTGGAATGCCTGCATACCAATTGTTGTGCAGGCAGCAGACCAGGGTCTAGCAAAGCTCAGCCGTTTCCAAAACCCAGACAGGTAGCCGTGGCCTGGGTTGCTCTCCTCGGTGCTCAATTCACCACATGTGAGCTTCCACATAGCCTGAAGTGCCTGATCCTGCCTCATCTTGGAAGCTAAGCAAGACGGGCCGGGTGGGAATCTGGATGGGTGACTTGTGAACTGCCCAGAGAGCTTCAGCTAGGCACAATACAGAAATGTAATATAATAACAGTAACATTAAAACAATAACAATAACAGAACAGTAGTAGCATTGGGAAGTAAGGCCATTAAGTACAAGCACCATCGGTGAGGGTGTTCAAGGATAGGCTGGACATGTACCTGGTAGGCATGTCATGAGTGGAGCCAGCTGGAGCTGGGGGTCAGACTAGATGTCCTGGGACTCACTCTGTTTCTATGTTCCTTCATCTGTATTGCTCAATGTGACCCAGAAGAAGGCTGCTGGTCATTCAACTGTCATTCTGTGAGTGCCTGCAGGCTTCCGCACAACTCAGCGAGTCTTCTAAGACCAGGCCAAGCCTGAGAGGAAGGCTGCTAGAGGGATGTCTTCTATGGTATTTCATCCCAACCCTAGTTGCGCTGACATCTTCAGAGGAACTGAAGGGAAAATTGGGTGCACCACCCATTGGCCATGCATGGAAGTTGGGGAAGGAGGGCTTCCCACCTAAACGTTTTAGGAAATTCTGACAGAGGTTCTTCCCAGGCCCAGAATCCACATTTATGATCCACAAATGACCACTCAGAAAACCGCCTTCCATGTAAGTAACCCAGATGTGCCATGAGAAGCACTGGGAACCTCCTTTTCGCAAATTGATAGTCACTGATCGGTGTGGTTTTCTATCAGGTACAGTTTTGTGATCTCAATGGTGCATTGAAAAGGACTCAGGCCAGCCGAGATGCAGGCCAATCAGGATTTGCTTTTGTAGCAAGGGGAATGTGGCTGCAGAAATGCACAGGTGTCGCCAGGGAGCATGCCAAATCAGTGACTCCACAACGCTTCAAATCAGCTTCTAACTCCTGATCTGGGTCATAGGAACTGCCCATAAAAGACATCTGAGAGTCTTTATATACCTCTGATGGATCTTTGTAGGTAACCTTTTAACTGCTTTGTGTACTCAGTGGAAGTAAGTTTGCCAAAATGGACTTCGTCCAGTGAGATTATTTATTTATTTTATTTTATTTAAGACATACTTAAAACATTTTTATGCCTCCCCATCGCAACAAAGCCTCGGGGCGGCTTACAACAACTCCATCACCGTGTCTGAATGAACAATGATCCTATGAAGATGACCCTCTCTCCACCTTCTAGGTACTGTGGTAAAATCTTCCCACGTTCAGCCAATCTTACGAGACATCTCCGGACACACACGGGAGAACAACCTTACAGGTGAGTAAGAACATGGCTGCTGAAATCAAGAAGAACAGCAAAAAAGCACATTTGAGAGTTTTGGAGGGAGGGACTGGGCCACATCTATTCAACACACACATCTTTTTATGGAACCAATTGTCACAGGATTCTGAGATGGTCCCTAGTGTTCTAGGCAGATCCAGTGGAAACGGATTGACAAGGGTTGGCCGAGATACCTCAGATATTTTTTATAATAAGTTTTATTCAAAATTATAATCCTAAAAACAAAGAAAAACTTAAAACACCATCAATTATCAGAAACATCGGACCTGCTGGGTCAGCCCCCATGTTTTTTTCCATGTATGATAACTTAGAAACATATTTAAATCTATACAAAGTCCCATTTCTCTAGCCAATGATAAAAAGAGTCCCAAGTTTGATAGAAGGCAGTATCTTCTTTCTCCTTCAATGACAAAGTCAATCTATCCATTTCTGCACAGTCCAAGATCTTTTTTAGGATCGGTTCGTTGGTGGGTGGTTCTTCACTTTTCCAGTGTTGAGCAAATGCAATCCTCGCTGCAGTAATTACATGTAAAAGATACCTTGGATATTCACATTCAGATCCCAGTTTCACATGGGGCAGAAAGCTTTTAGCAAGAGTTTGAAACAGCGCTGAATTCTAGGAGTGCAGAAGAACTCTCCCAAAAGAACTTCCAGCCCGGTTTGTTGTGGGATAGAAAGGCATTCAAACTGGAAGGAGAGACCCTGCCAATGGAGGACTTGGTGGTTTTCATCCAAATCCGTTTTCCCCATCCAGGTGTTCAGATTTTATATTGCTGCTCAGAGGAACTATTTTACAATCATCAAGAGCAGCAAAATTTGGTTATATTTTAAGCAGTAAAATGAAAGTAAATCAAACTAGCAACGCAGAGCCCTAGAAGCACATGTGTGGGCAGCTCGGACTAGAAGTTTGCTTCTCAGACTAGTCATGGTGTTGCATATTGGAGGTTCATCTGGTGGGGTTTTTGTAGGGCCAACCCAAATCCCCTCCCTCAAATCTGAGATAAATTTGAAATGGGGAAGCAAAATGTGTAGGGAGGTTTATGATTGGTGTGATGGCAGAGGGCAGGTTTTTTTCTAGAACATTCTAGGAAAAAATGGTGCATGTCAACAACCTCTTAAGAAAATTTCCCCAAATCAGTGCCTATATTGGACCCCACAAACCTTACCATCCTTGAACGTCGAATCAGAATCCCCCTGGCAGAAATTTCAGATCCTTTCCCCCACAAACACCCCAATCCACCTAAAGCCTGACTTATCTGCATGTTGAAATTACTTTGCCCCGTTCTGATCTATTTTGCTTAGAATGAAACCAATACCACCAGGTTTGGGTGTTCGGTCCAAAGCACGCTCCCATTTATTCACAGCTTATTTAAGCCATTTTTCTTCCAAAAAAGGAGACTTTAGTACTTAGCATAAGTTAGCAAAATAAAGATGTGTTTGGTCTGGTCCTCTCCCAGAAATAAAGGGCCATGCATTTTTGTAGTCATTGAATTTTGACTTCTGAACATTCTTGCATAGTAATGACTCTCCAGAGGGCCAATGCGATGTTTCGTGAAGAGCATGGGTCATTATTTTCTTTTTCTTGGTTCACAACTTCGGCTTCTAAGTTTAACAAAAATAATAACTGTTATTGTTTGGAAAGCTTTCTGGCTTGGTCTGGGGAGGAAGAAGCCCATCATGAAGTTGTAGCTCATATATTTCTGTGTTGGGCCCATGACTCAGACAGGAGCTGCTGTTGGTGTCAGATAACTTAAACGAAAGTGGATTTCTTACTTGTTGTCCTTGTTTGGTAAGAAAGAAATTACTCAGCCTCGGCTATGGGCATGAAGAGCCAACAGTCTTGGAGGTGAGGTGGAGTGAAGCGGCCATTTTGGTGGAGTGAGTGTCTTCTGCAGCCTGGGGGTCGGGCAGTGGCCATCTGGGGGACAGCCAGGCAAAGGTGACTGAGTCAGCTCGTCTTCGGGATGGCTTGGAGGAAGCCGCCATTCTGGGGAAAGCAATGCTCAGTCAAAGGGCGCAGATGACCATCCAGTCACAAGGCTGGGGAAGTGCTCTGGATGGAGCAGCCCCTTGGCTAGAAGCTGTGCTTCTTCTGTTGTTGTGACGTGCCATCAAGTCATCTCCAACCCTATGAGTGGAAGCCCTCCAAAATGTCTTGTCCATGACATGCCTGCTTAGCTGCTAAATTCAGGGCTGTGGCTTCCTTGATGGCATCTGTCCAGCTCTTACTTGATCTTCCCTTTCATCTTCTGTCTTTGACTTGCTTGACCATGATGCTCTTCTCCAGGGAGTCTTGTTTTCGCATGGTGTGCCCAAAGCGCAACAGCTTTGGTTTTGTCATCCTTTGCTTCTATGGAAAAGCTCTGGCTTAGTTTGATCTCGCATCCACTTGTTTGTCTTTCTGTTGGTCCAGGGTCTTTGCAAAGCTCTCCTTCAACACCATGTTTTGAAAACATCCATTTCTTTTTGTCAGCTTTCTTCAGTGCCCAGCTTTCACGCCAGTTCATAGTGATTAGTAAAACAGTCGTATGGATGATCTTGGCCTTGGTCTCCAGGGAAACATCTTTATATTTGATTATCTTTTCCAGTTCCTTCTTTATGCCCTTTCCAAGTCTCAGCCGTCTCCAACTTTCTTGGCTGCAGTCTCCTTTTGAATGGATGACTGAGCCAAGGTATACAAAATCTTTATTATTGATAATGGCCATTATACTGGGAATTATATGCCAGCATCCACATGCATATCTTATCGTAACGGTAAAGGTATTTTTAAGTGCCATCTGTACTTCTCAACTTAGATGCAGAATAAAATGTGACTAAATGCAAAAGGCACACAGCTTAACTCGAACAGACTCTCAGCAGTGACTTCCTTTGTGGTTTCCGGTCTCCGTCTTTTAACCCCCATATACTCAAGCTCGGCTGGTGAGCAGGATGGCAGCTGGTCTCTGGTTTTCCCTGGAGAGCTTCAGCTCACCCCTTGATAGTGTGGGGTCCCTAAATCCTGCAACCCATCCATGGGGGCCTCCCCAATGGCTAGAGGAAAGTGGGGAGCATTGGCTACTGACACTGCTCATCCAGCTGCCCAGCCTCATCCCAAGCTGCCAGATGTTCAGGGCTGGAGGACAGCCAAGAAGCTGAACCCTGAGAAGGTTGAGTCTAGGAAGGATGAGTCCCTGGGTCTGGGAACTGGGGGGTTTACCTTTGGGATGGGATGCACTCCCCACGGAAAGAATAAAAGTAACGCAGCTCCTGGATTCCTCATCATCTTGAGAGGTCCATGTGATTTCTGTAGCACAGAGGACCTTCTACCAGTTGAAGGTGATGGGTCGGCAGTGCCCATTCCTGGACACTCAAACCCACCTGGATCAGTAGCTGGACTACTGTGATGTGCTCTGCCTGGGGCTGCCCTTGCCACAGCTGAAGTTCAGCTGCTGAGTGGAGTGCTGAGCCATGCATTTCCACCAGCTGTGCCAGCTGCATTGGCTGCCAGCTTACTATCAAGGCAAGAAAAAATCAGTGAAGATTTTTTTCCTTTTTATTGACTATCCTAAAAAATCACAAAGTTAAACCATTTACATTATAACACAATCCAAGATTCATCTTATTATACACACAATAGGTTCCCAAGCTTAAGCAGACCAGCATTCCAGCCAATTCCTCACTTGGTCTTCTGTTGTTTGAGTCCCTTTCACAGACAAATACTGAATGCCGTATTTTCATAAAATTATCTTGTTTTATTTCTCCTCTATATAGTCTAATCCAATCAGTCTCCAATTGTGTAGGGTGGGTTCCCTATATGTTTATCTGCTGTTTGCACAAATAATTGGATATATTTTCTTGAAAGTTAGCCATGTTTCCTGAGATTGCAAATTTGGAAAGTCAATGCTTATCTGAACCATGTAGAATGGTGATGCTTGCAAGTCTCCGGACTGCTTTTAAAAATTAACTGACCTTGCTCCTCATTGATGGACAAGCTAGCAAATTTAACGTCCGGAAAGTGGAAGCCCCCGTTTCTTGTCCTTGGCACGCTGTGCTGAGAAATTTGGGTGTGTTTGATCTGATTCTTGATGAGGATGGAGCAAAGTTCTCAAAGAAAGAATAAGGAGCATGCCACAGTTCTGTGTGACTTTACCAGCACGCCAAATCTCTGGGCTTCAGCAATCCAATGCTGCCCTCTTCAGGGAATTTAGGAAAGTTTAACATGTAAGATTGTTGAGCCTCACCATCATTCCCTAGCTGAGATCATTAGCCTGCACTCATTGCTAGATCACGATTCTCATCCCTGCTGCGGTAACAGTCACCCGAAGATAAAATGGTTGTTTTTTTCCGTCAAGTTGTCTTGGAGGTAGTCAAAAACTGGATGCTGCGATGGACAATGATCCGATCAAAGGTTGCATGTAAACCGTATTTGTTTTTCGCTATCTGTCAATTATTTATTTACTTTATAGCATTCTCGATCCTGCTGTTCAGCTAAAAGGCTCATAGAGCAACATAACAAGAGTACGTCTGTTTGCAGCCCTCCAAATCTGAAAGTCATGGCGCAAAAGGAAAGGGGGCTTGGAGGGAAGAGGAAAGAAGCAAAGTCAGGCACTTGGTTCTTAGTTACAAACTTGCTTCAGCTCATGGAGGATCACCATTTCCTTGCCCCTTGATGGCAGGGCACCTGGAGAGGAGGGGGTGCTCACCTGGCGCTGTATCTAAGTGTGATGGGACATCGCCTTGCGGCCTTTCCTCTCCCTTGCCAACAACCCTGCTTTGCTTTGCTGTCTTTTTTCAGGTGTAAATATTGCGACAGGTCATTCAGTATTTCATCCAACCTCCAACGCCACGTTCGAAACATCCACAACAAGGAGAAGCCATTCAAATGCCATTTATGTAACCGGTGTTTTGGCCAGCAGACCAACCTGGACCGGCACCTGAAAAAGCACGAGCACGAGAACGTCCCAGGTACGGAGGGAGGCGGGAGCCGGCCGGGGCGGACCGCTCCATTGGTAGCGACACGTGGTGCTCGCCCGTTCAGCCGCTGCTCTGCCTCCCGCTTTCCAATCCTCATTGCATTGCCTCTCATCTCTGCAACCGGTTTTTCCAAGTCTGCATGAAGACGCTCGAGTTGTGAATTTTCAACTCAAAATGTCACCTAATTCACCCTGTTTCACAAGCCACTTTCCTTCATATTGTATGACTCTATCGTAATGTATGCCACTCTATACACGGGCATGTAGACATAGCCCCTAGTATATGTGTGCATTTTTTATTGGAAACCCAGCCATCAGGTGTCAGATAGCAGGCACTCTTGACCATGGCTTCTATCAGCTTTGGGTGATTCGCCAACGGCATCCCTCTCTGGAGGACACTGACCGGAAAACACTAGCGCATGCATTGGTAACTTCTAGGCTCAAATTCTGCAATGTGCTGTATGTAGATTTACCCTTGTGCCCACTCCAGAAACCACAACTGGTGCAAAAGGTGGCAGCCAGGCTGGTGTCTGGGACATTATGGAGTGACCCCATCTCCATCTCCAACCCCAAGTCCAAGTCCAACCCACATTCCTATACCCCCCATAGCAAAGCTGTCTGTGTGGTTCATAACATTAACTCACCCACCCAGATTTCAACCAAGCCCAACCCTGCTTCACTTCCAAGGTTGGGCATTCACCATTTCAGAGTCTTTGCCCTGGCTGGCAGTACATTTCCAGATACGGTACAAGGTACTGGTAATTACCTTTAAAGCCCGTCATGGCTTATGTCCAAAACACTTCCAGGAGTGCCTTCCACCTTACCAGCTGAGGTCCTCTGGGGATGATCTTCCGAAGCCGCCTTCTGTGAGATTAATGTCAACTCCCCAAAGGACTTTCTCAGTGGTTGCCCCACACTATGAGGTTGCCCCACTAGGAGAGCCACACCCAATATTCCAGACAGTATATTTTAATTTCCCTAGAAGCACATTTATAGATTTTACAAGATTTTCAATCTCCAAAACTGTGCATCTCAGGTCTGGGATGCACAAGCCGGAGAGAGAACAGTGGGTTTAATGTATGGAATACAAAATGGTAACCATGGACTCATTTATGGATATTGTCAACTCCTCAAAGATCATAGGAGAATTGCAGAAATACATCTGCTTCCTAACTCCCTCCCTCTCAGTACAGGGTTCATGAAACTTACATATTTTGTCTTGGTTGGCAGCTTTTTTCTTGAGGATACCCCGTTCGGCTTTTAAAGGTTTTAAACTTCTGTATAATTTGGGGGTTTCTTGGAACATACTAAAAAATGCCTCTTTTCACTGGACCTGTTTTGATTCCAATCCTTTCCTCTCTCTACCACCTGAATCTTGAAGCCTAACAGTGGGAGGAAGCACTGCTTACCGTCCAGGCCCCGTTGCAACAAGTGCCCTGTTAGACGGACCAGTTCGGTTCGCCCCGATCTTGACCTTCCCTGGTTCTCCTCTTTCCCTCCCTAGTGAGTCAACACACTGGTCTCACCACCAACCACCTGGGGAACAACGCTTGCTCACCAACCTCAGAATCAGACAACCATGCACTGTTAGACGAGAAAGAAGATTCCTATTTCTCTGAAATCCGGAACTTCATTGCGAACAGCGAAATGAACCAATCGTCCGCTTTGGCAGATAAAAGGTACGTGAGAAGCAGAGTGAGGTGTGGATCGGAAGACCCCCGTTCAAATCTTAGCTATGCACGGCAGAGGATGATATTTCGGTGAGAAAGCACAAGTCTTGCATGCACTTTGAGAGTAGGAATTTGAGGCTGAGCCCAAGGCCCACTGCAGACCTCTGGTCACCGTAGGGAGAGCTGCAGGGCACCCGACCCAGAATATCAGTTTCCTACACTTAACATGAGCAGAGTTAAGCATATGAAGGATTGGTGAGGTAGTATTTGTGAGGTGTGTGGAGGAATTGTGGAACAGCATGAAATATCCCTGTTATCTTTATTAGAATGTATGTGCTGTGGCTGTGTGGGATCACATAATCAAGTCCTCCTCCAGACCAATAAATAGATAAATCCTTGCATGTAGAAAAGTAGCGTGTCAGGGGCAACCCTGAAATGCTGTATCTCTGTGTGAAGTGATTAAAAGGAAAAGTATAGACAGCCATCCATGTGAGCCCCATCAGGATGCAGTAGTCCTGTCATTGTCTCTAATGCATGGGGACGAGCCAAAATGTTACTCTGTTGGCTAGAGCGTTTTTCAAATAGGTGAGAGAACAAAACACCTGGTAGGATGTTATTTATTTATTTGTTTATTTAGGGCATTAATAGGCTGTCCATCACTGTCGTCTCTGGATGGCTTACAATACAATATAATCTAAATCCTAAACAAAATAAATTAGCTATACCACGACTGAATACATAAAATAGAGTAATTAAAATAAGTTAACTACTAACTTATTTAAATTAATTAAAATCAATTAACATTAAAATATTGGTCAAATAAAAAGGTCTTGACCTGGCGCCGAAAAGCATGTAATGATGGTGCCAGGCAGACCTCTCTAGGGAGCGCATTCCATAGTCCATAGTTATATGGAATCCAGTCCATACTTCCTTTCTCTCCACCTTTTTCCATTTCAGAGCCTGTTCCAACACCAGCCTAGGTACCTCAGTTTAGATTTGAGGACACTTAGGCAGAAATGCAGCTTCCAAATCAAAGATGATGCACAGTTTATTTGCATACGATGAGGAAATATGGATGCAAAGTTTTATCAAACAAGCAAAAGAGAAAGCTTGTGAGCATCCCTTTGGTTAGAGGGCCTCCTGGTGGAACAGATGTTTCCTTCTTTACTTGGACACCTTGGGAGCTCCTGCTCCCAGGTGGGAAACCAAAGGACAAACCCATGCTGTTATTCAGGACACTGTCCAAAGAGTGTTTTGATGCTCTCTTGCAGTACCTCGGCCTTGTGTTCATTCTGTTAACCCGAGACCAAAAATCGGTTCAGTTGTGTTTTGCATTCACATTCTAGATTAGCTGATAATTAATAGCCTCGCCTGTGAAAATACGTTGCGTATATGTGAATTTGCAGCTGAAACTGAAAATCCGATATTTTACCGTTACTAAACATTTGGTGTTGGGCATGAGCAAATCCTGAGCAAAAATGCTGGTCTTTCCTCCCTGGGGCTTCTTCTCACTGCAGTCCTAGTGACTGAGAAGCGGTGGCCACCCATCTTCTGACTGCTCCCCGTGGCTTCATAATCCAGTTCCCCTGGGCTTCCTGATTATCAGTGGTTTCGTGACTTGCAGCTCCAACACCTTGGAGGGGAGAATTCCTCCAGAAGGGGCATGACAGGGGCAGAAAGATACTCCTGGTGCATCTAGCCTAGCATTGACTACTTCGATGGGCTTCAGCATCCCAGGACCTCAGCTCGATGGGGGTCTTCTCCATTATCAGCCCTTGTAATAGGGGATTCCATGGGTGGACCTGTGTCCAACACTCCTCCTATTTCCCCCGCACTTTTTTTTACCTTTACGATAAACGTGAATTGATGACTCCATGTTTATTGGGAGCAGAAGATGGAGGAAAGCAAAAATGGAGACAGAGGCCCCATTTCTACTTCCAAATGTCATTCCCTTTTCACTTACAAAAAAAACCAAACAAAGCATGTGGCAGCTTTGCTCAGGACCCCAAACGATGGGCTGCCATTTGTTTGCGTTCAAGATTTCATGTCTCCATGTACACAGAATTAAAAGTTGTGAAAGCGCTTTTTGCGCAACATTGGGAATCCTGATTCCTAGAATCTGTTTTACTGTAGATGCATGCAGAGAAAGAGAGAGAGACAGAGAGAAATGTAGACGCAAGACAGCACTCGAATTATCAGCTGACTGGCCTAATTGATCCCAAGGGAGAATCGGGTTTAGAACCCAAGAACACAAGCATCCCTCTTAGCTCATTTGGACTATATGACAATATGCAAGGCTTACAGGAACCGTGTGCCTCTCCTGACCCTTTTTTAACCCTCTGATTAACTGACATTTAATCTGTTGAGCAACTGAGAAAAGATAGTTAGTCTCTCTTTTTAACATTGCACATGCCTGCTGTCCCACTGTTCAATGCCAGGTGCAATTTTACTTCTGTCTGTCTTATATTTCCAAATGAATTTACTTATATTACATATCTATACTGCCCCATAGCCCACAGGTTCTCTAGGCAGCTTACAGGATAAGAAACAATAAGAATAAGGATAAGAAACACCATGACAAATCTAACTATTAAAATAACTGGAAAATAAAAGGTTTTTCACCTGGTGCTGAAAAGAAGAGAAGGATGGCACCAGGTATACCTGTCTGGTATAAATGCTGTATAAAATGAACACAGGCATTTTCTAATTTTATTTTATTTTATTTTATTTTATTTTATTTATTATAATTCCATTTTTGTTTGGCGAATTGCATGCTTACTGGCCCTCAGATCAGGTGCTAATGAGTTCTTTGTCAATGGCTCTTATTTTCCATCTGGAACACTGCTGTTCCTGGATTTTGGTAGGCTGGTAGCAAACATATAATCTGAATTTCCTATAGCAAGCTACAAGTTATAAACAGCAATCATTTAGACATTTGAAATGGGGACTGTCATCTGACTTGTACCGCAACGTCTGCAGATCGTAATGCTGTGCTGTAAGACTTTTCCCTTAAGTTGCTCTTCAACAGGGTTCAGGCTGATCTTCAGGGCCTCCAAAGGTCAACAGGGAGCCCTGGGAAATGACATTTCCCAGGGCACCTGACAGTCAGAATGTCAAATGCCGTGGAAATGGCATGATCGACTTTTCTTGTATTCCAGAGCATACACAGTCCCTATGATGCTGCACTAGAAAATGCAGGCACGCTGCAAACTATATTTCCCATGGTCCCCAGGGGCTGGGAACCGCTTCTTCGGTGCTCCGGGTGCTTCCAAAGGCATGTTTGACAAGCCTGGGGCTGAGGCTGGTGGTATGTGCGTGAATTTGGATTTCATGCTTCCTTAAGAGAATGCAGTGCGTAGTGGGAGGATGCGTGTATCCTGTGTGAGATGGAGGAGCTCGGATTTCTAGACTGAACAGGTGAAAGGGAATTAAGGAGGGGCTCACTCATTCCCAAAGGAAGTTGAGTTCACCCATCATGATGTGAAATTTTCAGTCCCAGCAGAACTGGGAACAAAGACAGGATGGAGTGCTGAGCAGAGACTACTAAAAAGGCCAGAGCAGGGCTTGGTCAGCTTGGATGCCAGGAAGTACTTCCTGATGGTTAGGACCCCTACGGTATGGAATGGACTTCCATGGGAGATGGTTGAAGCTCCGTTGGTGAGGGTGTTCAAGGATAGGCTGGACATGCACAGGGTAGGCATGTTGTGAGCAGAGCCAGTTGGAGCAGGAGGTCAGACTAGATGGCCTGGAGGACCCTTCTGACTCGCTCTGTTTCTATGTGTCTAATACTCCAGAGGCAGAACAATTATTTGGGCCATGAAGCTGGAAACTGAGAAGGGAAGCTGACTGGCACAGAGGCTAAAGAGGTGGGCAAGTGAATAAGCCGAGTCCAGGTGTTGAGCAGCACCCGAGAATGTGCTCAAACCAGCTCTGCAAACATTCCTAAACAAGTCTGAAAGGACTAGTAGGCACCAGCAAGGGGAAAGCATCTCAGCACGGTTCTTTCCTTCTGCTCTTTGTCAGGCTTGAGTGTCTCGCCAGAACGGGCCAATCTGTAACACTTAAAATCTGTGTCCCGTTGTGCACGGGAAAGAGTTTATCCCCTGACCAAAGTGCTGGGCTGAGGGTGAGGAGCAGGCCCCAGCTCCTTCATCAGTCCTGGCCACCATGAGCAAAGCTATGTTAGATCTGGTAGATCAGTAGCCCAGTGGCGCATGGCCCGACACTCTTTGAGCTGCCTCTTCCAGATCAAGGGGATGGCCTTGTGGCACGTCCCAGCATGCTCCAGCTGCAACCTGCATCAAAAGCCGGGGGCATGGACTGACGCTGGGGCTCCTAGCATAGTGAGCCACCTACCAGACCCAGAGCCCTCCTCAATCAGCAGAGTCGTCTTCTGGTACTTTGGCTCCACCATCCACCATCCATCTGCTCTCCCCATTCCTAGTGATGATAGCAACTGTCTTATTGGGAGAAAGGCTAGCAGGACCTTGTTGGACTAAAGTGGTATGAAGAAGCTCCTGGTGGAGTCAAGGGAAGTGAGCAGTTTGCTGTGTCTCCCGTGACAGTGTCCGAGAGCTGCCACTCATGTTCAACCATGCTGACGATCTAAAAAGGAAGGATATGGTTTACAGATCATGCTTGCTAAAGACATGACGCAATGCGAGAGGTGCCCTGCTGGACTGGACAATGGCCCTCCCTATCCTGCCTCGTGTTCTCTTCAACAGCCAACCAGATGTTTTAGGAAGCTTGGAGGTGGCAGCTCCCCAGCAACTGCCTCTGTCCATGAGGACTAGGAGCCACCTAGGGCCAATAGCTTATTTCCTATGTCTAATGCCCTTTTAAGCAGCACCCTGCATTAAAATGAAATCTAACATTCATTGAAAAAGGGGCCAATTCTGACCCCAGTTGGAAATGCTTCAGGCAAGGCCATGTCTCCTCCAGGAAATTTGAATCACCCTGAGAATGGCTCTAGGGCTTTGGTTAGTGCAGGTGGTGTAAGAATTTTGCAGTGACGCATAACAAGAACTTCTGCATGATACATCTTGACCTGCGCTCCTTCAATCTGTGTAAACATACGTTGGCCTTCCAAATTTAAAGCGGCATTTTAAGAAGGTTGCTCTTGATGGATCCAAATAGTGTTTCCTGAAGGGTTTACCCCAGGCTCTTAGCTTTCAAAAGGGACTAAGAAGACCTGGGGTTAACATTCTTGTGTGCCTTTGTTTGGGGTCACAAAAGTAGCCCATAGAAGTATAATATACAGGCATTACTCCCGGCACGCTTTGCTTTATAGAAAGAAAACTATAACAGGCAGGAGGCTGAAATTTGGGGACATTGTTTACTAGGCAGATTTTGATAGTCTTAAAAGTCCTAGATGAAAGGTCTACTTCTGTTTAAATTGCACAACAGAGTGTGAACCTTTGAGAGGCCAGATACATGTGGAATTAACCCGGTGGCCAACACTTTTTACTTTTTCCACACCAGGCATCTTTTTCTAAATCTCTGTCTCTTCTTGTTCACCTTTTTTTTGAAACCGAAGAGCTTCAAATATTCCCAAGAACCGTCTCTGGTAGGAAAGATTATCTAGCTGCAATGGGAAGGCAGGGAAGCGAAATTCCATCAGCAGACGTTCAGTGGGACTTGGTTTTTGCTTTCCATTTGTAATCCCTCCTGCTAATCTTTTGTGGGCATCCTTTGCAGGCCTGAAATCCAGAATGCTGATGGTAGCTCCCAGTGTCATGGCCTTGCAAATGACAAAGTGGAAGATGTGGATGAAGAAGAGGAAGAACTGGAAGAAGAAGATGACGACAGCCTAACAGGGAAGTCGCAGGACGAGACCGCATCGCCCACAACAGAGCCACAAGGAGGATATGAGGATGAGGAAGATGAAGAGGCCACATCCCTTACCATGAATTTTGACCGCACCCGAAGGTGGGTGGGACAGAGTGGGAGGAAGGACCGGCTTCTCCTGCCCTTCATTGGCAAGTCATGGATTAACCATGATTCATCCATTTGGCATGGCTAGAGCATCAAACGTAGAGATGCCACCCCCTCCCCACGGAAGACCCTGGGCTTGAGTTGTGCTGACCAGTGGAGCAACAGAATGTTTCCATCCTATGCCAGCACCTCCTGGCTGCCGGGAGGCCTTGGATGCCTCACATCCGTGTCGTTCCTCCGGGGGATCTGGGAAACTTGAGAAATGCAGTTCCCATGACCCCCAGGTGCCTTGAATGCACCATGCACACATGACCATGCTCTCCCTGGAGCCCACACTCTCCTAGTCTAGTGCAGGGCCAGCCCACCTATGAAGCAGAAAGAGGTGCCCACCCCCGGTCAGGGAGCAGGAAGAGCAATGAACTGTGCCGCTGCCGCCACTCCACACCACAGCAGAAGGACATGCTGCTGCCGCCACCTCCAGGAAGTATGCCAGAGAGTCCCACCTGCCAATTTCCAACCACGGCTTTCTCACAGGCTCTCTAGGGCAGCTCCCAACACACTGCTTTTCCCATCAAGAGCTGCAAAGCCAGAAGAAGCCGGGACCTTGCGAGAAGCTGCGCAAGTCTCAGGGGCCCGGTCAAGCTCTTGCAAGCTCTCCTAAGACCTGGGTGGCCGCTTCTTCCAGCCATGTGGCTCTTCATGGAGGCAGCCAAGAAAGTGGTGCAGCCACATATAGAAACATAGAGTGAGTCAGAAGGGGCCTCCCGGACCATCTAGTCTGACCCCCTGCTCCAGCCAGCTCTGCTCACAACATGCCCACCATGTGCATGTCTAGCCTATCCTTGAGCATGTTCTGTTCTGTTCCATCCTGTGTTCTGTTCCACCTGGGCGGTGGGAGAACTTGTGCAAGGTCCAGAGGAGAACCTCTCAGCCCCTTTCATCATGTGAAAACTAGGCAGTGAAGGTGAGAGGATCTGCTGTCAGGAAACTCATAAACCTCATCTAGAAGCTCTATACATATCTGAATGGGAAGGTGTGACTTAGAGTCCTGCAGCAGCAGGGGGTAGGACCAGATGGCCTTCTGGCCCCTTCCAACTCGACTATTCTAGAATTCTACGATCTTATTTCTCCTGGGGCTTTCTCACTTGGCTTGCTCCTCAGAATGGCGTCAGTCAAGTAATGGAGCAATACAGAAACCTGACCTGCACAAGCTGTAGAGCCTAGAGGTCTTTAGGATCCCATGGTTTCTATTTTGGAGTCCACTGGACTCTAGTTTTTTTGTTTTTTGTTTTAATCCCCAAATCCAGTGGCAGTCCGTGGAGCATGCAGCCTGGGTCTGTCCAGCCACCACTGGTCTAATGCAGCCAGACTGCAACATTAAAAAGTACAGAGGTGATACTCTAGTACAAAGCAGAGATGTGTGAAACATAGAAACATAGAAACAGAGCAAGTCAGAAGGGGTCTCCTGGGCCATCTAGTCTGACCCCCGGCTCCAGCCGGCTCCGCTCATGACATGCCCGCCATGTGCATGTCCAGCCTGTCTTTGAACACCCTCACCGATGGGGCCTCAACGACCTCTTGTGGAAGCCCACTCCACACCCTTGGGGTCCTGACTGTCAGGAAGTGCTTCCTGGCATCCAAATGGAACCTGGGCTCCCTGAGCTTGGCTCCATTGGAGCACATCCTGCCTTCCTCTGCAGGGGAGAACAGGTCTCTACCCACCTCCGTGTGACACCCCCTCACATACCTGGATGTCGCCAACAGATCCCCTCGGAGTCTCCTCTTCTTCTGGCTGAAGAGACCCAGTTCCCTCAGTCTTGCCTCATACGGCATCCCCTGCAAACCAGCCACCAACCTTGTGGCTCTTCGGTGCACTGACTCTAACCTGGCCATATCCTTCCTGTAATGAGGGGCCCAAAACTGAGCACAATACTCCAGTTGCGGACACACCAGAGTCGTGTAGAGTGGTAGTAATACCTCTCGATCTCGATCTGAAGGACCATTCAGGGGTGGATTCTCTGGGCTCAGCTCCCCAGACCCCAGCCCACATTGTGGCAGCCCCTTAACTCCCAGCAAGCCCACCCAGCGCTCAGAGGGTGCTGGCCAGGACTCAAGCAGAGTTCCTTTCCCACACCTCTTCCAGCCACCTTTGGGGCTGCTGCAACAGTGTGGAAGAAGGTTGCTGGTTGCACAATTGGGGGTCAGCAAGCGTTCCCAGGCTTCGTCTCAATTCACCTCACTTTGGAAGACTCGGCCAAACACAAGAGGAAGCCCACAAATGCTTGGGGGGATGGACGCCACTCGGTTCCATCCCATGATTCATGAGGTAGAGCAAGAGCTATATGTGCCTGTTTCTTTCGGGGACTCCTGGAGTATCTGTGGCACTTTTCACAGGATGCTCAGAAGATGAGCTCCTACAGTGAAAATCATCACTTTTTAAAACCGTGCCCTCTTGTAGCAAATTCAGGAACTCTGTTCTCAGCTGCTTCAGAATGAAGCAGGGCTGCCAAAGCATGAGGCTGTTGTTTCTTCATATTCCGGAGAGCATCTCAAGTTACACAGACCTGTCTGCAGTTGTATTTTTTTTTTTTAAACACAGTTCTAAAAAAAGCCCTTCCAAACTTAATTATTTCATTTTTATACCACCCAATAGCCAAAGGCTCTCTGGGCACATTTAGAAAAGTTCAGTCAAACATATAAAAACAAACATCCAATATAAGCAATAGCACAATAAACAATAAACCACAACCATAAAACTGCAGCAATTGCAGTCCAATTGGCACTTAGGTACAGCAGCTGTACAGAGTAAAATGCAATGTTAAAACTACAATTAAAAGATAACAATTAAAACCCTGGGAAAATTAAAAAAAGGTTTTACCTGGAGCTGGAAATAATAAAGGGCAGGAGCCAGGCGTACCTCTTTGGGAGCTTGTTCCATAGTCAAGGTATCACCACTAAAAAGGCCCTTCTCCTGGCGGCCTCCCTCTTTGCTTCCTTTAGAGGGGCTCCTGGAGAAGGGACCCCAGAAACCTATAGAATATCGATGGCAGTTGAACCTATAAAGAAACCAGATGTTGGGCAGGGTACTTAGTGAGCTTTTCCCTTGAAAGTAGGAAAATGGAGGCCAAGGAAGGGAACTGACTTGTATAACCAATTTACAAGAAATGAGGAGTACATGCCATGAAATTATGGAAGTCTGCCCTGCAAAGTCTGCCCACCTTTCCTTCCTTCCTTCCTTCCTTCCTTCCTTCCTTCCTTCCTTCCTTCCTTCCTTCCTTCCTATGCCACAATTCAGGAACATCTCTAAGCAATTCATAAAGGGATGTTTCAAAAGAAGAGGAAAGGAAAAATTACCCCATTTCCCTTTCCCCTTCCTTAGTACATCCTCTACGCTTTCCTGCACTATAAATATCACTTGGTTAAATGAGAGAGAGAGAGAGAGAGAGAGAGAGAGAGAACTAGCATTCACTGTTTCTGGGGTCATTTCTGTACCCCAAAGACAAAACTGCCTATGGTGATGCAGATGTACCCACTGAAAGGCCATTGTCTGAATCAATGTTTCCTTCAGCAAATTCCCATCTACTTTTCAGGTTTCAGCTAGTGCAGGATTTCAAGTTTCAGGTAGTGGACATAACTTTGGGCTGAATCTTGCCTGTATGATGAGGCTTTCCCTTGTGACCTTACCTTCAGTTTTCTCCCAGTGAATGTCAGTGTTCAGCTGAGGAAGGGAGTTGTCCCTCTTTTTCATGCCCAAAACAGACAATGATGAACTTCCTTGTAGGCCCACACGTGCTCATCTTGTACATAGTCACAAAAGCACCCCGCGACCTGCTATGCAGATTTTGGGAGTGATTATGCCTCGGACATGTTTGCTTTATAGAAAGATCATTGCAAAGGGAAGAGGACTGAAATGTGGGGACAGTCCTTCCTACCATGCATTTCACCAAGCCCTAAAAGGACTAGAGGGAAGGTCTCCTTATGTGTCGATTACATGAGAAAATGTGAGCCTGGGGTGTGAGAGCTACCCTTGGATGCTGCATGAAGCGCTTTGGATCTAGCTGACCTTGAGTCAGGGCAACCCTGGGCCATCACCAACTTGGCCCTGCTCTTCTAATGGAAGGCAGTTCTGGTTTGCCTGGTAGCAAGAGCAGGTGCCTAGGAAGCCTCCACTTAACATTCCCCACAGCTCCCCAGAGCGCCCACCATCATACCCTCCCAGAGCGTGGCAGGAAATAAAACATGGCAGTTTCCCAGAAATGGCCGCTTCTTGCAGGGTGTGATAGGATCTGGGCAGCTGCCCCAAAGTCCCAGGTACTGATGTGGGGCTTGGCTTGAGGGAAGAAAAATAAAACATTACTTTCTCCCCTCCCTACTCCCAAAATCCTTCACGCCTGGCCAAGACATGAATGCTACTTCCAGGCTTGTTAGAAGCCCGTCAACAACTTTCAGCGTGCCACTAGCAGTATGTTGCTGGTTCCACTTCTCTGCGATTCCAACATTCACTTTGGAAGTCGAGTATTTAACACAGCTATAAAAGTGCAAAGAAACTACATACCTTTGCTGCTGTGAGATGCTCTTTCATACCGCTGGCCATTCCTTCTAGGGGCCATACTCCCCTCATCCCTCACTGTGTTTGCCCTCATCTCCCATTTAATCCACTTGCCCACAATGGTCACGTTTTGCCAGCTCCATGACGTGGCTGACAAAACTGCACAGAACTCTGCCATCCATCGGGCGAAAAAGCAGGGAGGGCAAAGGAGGCCAAGGACAGTGACGGCAAAGGCGAGAACAGAGAAGGCCAAAATTAGAGAGAAACAGGGCCGAAATGATGCGAATTCATGGCCATGAGTGCCAAACACAGCCTGGACAAAGGCATTTTGACGCTTTGTGAAACTGAGCATGAAATAAGGTAGGTAGTTTGGACTGCGTCCTACTTCACAACACTCTGAAGATGTCCTGTGTCACAAATATGAAGGAGCGCCTCCTTCCATACATACCTGCCTGCCCCTGAAGATCTGAGTCAGAGGTCCTTCTCTGGGAGCCCTCCTTGAATGAGATTAGGAGGGTGGCTACCTGGAGCAGGGCCTTCTCTGTGGTGGCACCCAGTTGTGGAACATGTTCCTAAGGGAGGTGTGCCTGGCACTGACGTTTCCATTTCAGCACCAGGGCAAAACCTTTTTATTTTCCTGATATTTTAAATGTTAATGCTGTTTTCAACATGTATGTATGCATGTATGTATTTATTTAAAGCTTTTATATTCTATCTACTACAAGCATCTCAGGATGGCTTTACAATAAAAGCAACACAAAATAAAACAGAGTACAGCATCCAACTTCCAGTAATAGAACCTTCCTTCAAACCAGTTAAACCTTAAAATAGTGGGGAAATAAAGTGGTGTGTGCCTGGTGCCGAAAAGAACAAAGCATCGGCACCAGGCAAAGCTCTCTGGGGAGCATATTCCATAATCTGGGGGCCACCACAGAAAGGCCCTTCTCTGGGTAGCCACCCTCCTAATCTCCTTCAAGGAGGGCTCCCGGAGAAGGGCCTCTGCCC
>JAIXND010000800.1:5930352-5955817 GCA_023646645.1 Varanus salvator macromaculatus | reverse complement strand
CAGGCTAAAAATCAGGTAGGTGCCTGTTGGGACTTTTGCTTAGTTTCCCCTTCGGCAATGCTATGGGGCTAGCCCCTCTGATTTCCATCTGCGTGGAGTTGAGGTTCTCCAGAAGAAAGAGGCCCATAGAGGTCACTCACTGCCCAACAGCAGCAACCAAGCATGAGATGGAACAGTTTCCATCAAAGATGATAGAGGGGCTTTCTTCCCCTCTGAACCCAGAAGACTTGCAGGGAAAGGACAGGGGTGTGATTGCATGATGAACTTGGGGTTTATGCCTGTTGACCTGCTATGGTTCTCCACTCACCTCCCCCTGACCGCCACCAGCATCTGGCCAAGTCCTGCAGAACCCATCCCTCCAGCATCCGTGGCCTTCCTCTTGTGCGTGGCCCTGCCTTAGAAACCAAGCCAAGCTGAAAGGAAGTCCAGGAAAGCTTGTACAATGCAGGTTGCTGCTGCACACGACATGGACACAGGATACGCTCACCGGGATCTCAGCTTCACAGCTGCTACAAAGTGGACTGAAGCCCAGGGACTCCACTAGATTCCCATCTCCAAAAGATATTCCTCACCCTAATCAAGCAACTGAGGAACTGAAATCTAAGTTCCTTACCTGTCTACCATGCTCAGGTTTCCCTGGAAAGACGTAGCGACTGGGTTCAGACAACACGATAACCAACACTCAAGGGCTGAGTATGGGTTTGAACCATGGGTTGGTGCCGAACTGTCGGTTTTCATGTTCTCTGAACCCAGTACAACAACAAACCATGGCAAAAACCAGAGTTCACAACCGGACAATAAACCGTGACTTCTCTTCAAGGGTTGTTCACGGTTGGCAAGTCATGGCTTGTTAGCACACCAGGGTTCAGGAGCACAATAGCCCATCTTCCAGCAACACTCCATGGTTCTGCAGCAACCCGCTCTCAACCCTCGAATGAGGGTTATTGTGTCGTCTCAACCCATCACTGCCAAACCAGTTTAAAGACTGTAGAGCAGCAGGGAGTGCTAAGGGAGAAGTACTGCAGTGGGAACGTAGGTGTTCCAGCTATTGCCTTCCTGGGGAAAACTAGGCTTTTCATCTTTGAAGAGAGAGAGAGAGCTCATTTCCTGTTTCCATGCATGCCTCGTCTTTTGTCTTCTTTACTAATATGCTGAAAATGTACTAATTATTTATGTCGTGCTACGTGTTGCTTTTTCCACAGCTTTTGACAGGGCAATTTTGTCCAAGACATAGACAAACACCACTGCAGACAGTTATTTGGTTAGAGGCAGGGGTGTTGGGGGAGAGCCTGAGGGGTTATTTCCCCGGTGTGACATCTCTTTTGCTACTAGCGCTGAAATCCGATGTCTTCTCTAGCAAGAAATCATCCCCATGGGCCTCCCCAGATATCATTAATTAGGGAAGAACATAGACTCTTCCTCTTGCTAGTGCCAGGCTTCTCTGTACTGGGCCAAATTAATATGACCAAGAAGTTTTGGCTGAATGTTCGTACTGGTTGCATTGTATATATCCTGCTTGTTATTGTCAGTCTTTCTCTGCTGATAGGACCCTGTTAGCAGAGGTACAAATGGCCTTCTCTGGCTAAAAGTTTCCCTTCCCGTCTACAAACTGGGCACTGGGTGCTCACATCACCTCTGCATAAGCAGGGCTGGCCTAAAACCTGCAGGTCTGGCCAAGCAATGACTTGACTCTGCTGAATGGGCATTGTGTTCGCCAGGTGCTCACAAGCTGTCCAGTCATCTCCTCCCACTTCCTGCCTCCTTTGCCTCTTCTGGTCGCCTTCCTGGCTTGAGCAGGTCATCATTGGTGGCCCACTCTAGTCTGGAGAAGCAAACTGCATGCAAATGTTGCAGTTTGCACAAATTGTAACTGCACGGATTTGCACAAGTTTGCACTGACTGTCATTTGGCTATGCACAGGCCAAGAAGCAAAGGGAGCTGGGCACGGGCAAGGGAGAACGCCAAGGGACAAAGAGTGTTTTGACAATGGCGTGTAAACCAAGTGATCTCGATCGCTGACGTTGGGAGAACGGGATGGTATTTCTCCAAGGAACCTCCCAAACAAACGCAGCGGGCCAAACTTGAGGGCAGGTGTTGCATGCAAAGCTCACCTGGAAGCGACAGGGTGGCGATGCGATTCTGCAACAGGGTTCACTGCAGAGGAAGCCGTGCTGATAACCTCTTTCCCGTGCTGTTTTCTCCTCTCGTCCCTAGGCTTATGCAATGATGCTGTCACTTTCTGAGAATGCTCCCCTCCATCCTCCTTCCCAGAACTCTCTGGATGCTTGGTTGAGCATGGGAGGAGCGGCTCCCGAGCCAGGGGGCTTCAGCACCGTTGGCCATCTCTGAGCGGATCAAGGAGGCCCCTGGCCGGAATCCCAGCGAGGAGGCCGAGGTGCCGTGCCTGGCCTCTCAGACCAGCTGGAAGTGGAAAACTGACAGAAAGCCCTTGGGACTGGCCATTGCAGGAGAAACCTGTCACAGGCAGCTCTTTTCCGTTTTGTCAAACGTAGCAAGCCACAGCACTCAGCCGCCCCAGGACCATGACATCCCAGATAGTGCGTAGTGCGTACCAGGAGTGCAAGTGCTTCTCGCGTGGGAAATACCAGGTGCATTTGTTGTTCGAAAATCAAATACTGCCCCCCACTTATGTTACAGACCACGTGGCTGAGACAGCAAGGACCTACCTGTAACCCGAACAAACGTTGAGATCCTCTGACCCTCATTTCCAGCTCCTCCAAGAAGACAATGACTTTCTAGGCCAGGTCTATTCCGATGAAGTCACTGGAGATTAGGACACGGTTGGCTTTCTCTTTCATTCCTACCCCTTAAAAAAAAAAAAACAACAGTGTCAAATTCTATACCCTCAGGTCCAGGGATGGACATCACATAAACATTTTCCACAAGGCCCTTCATGGGGAACGACCTCTAACTGCATTGTACCCCTGTGGTTCAAGTCCATGCTCTTTTTCTTTTAAGGCCTGCATGTGTCCCCTCATGGCACCAAGGTCTTCAGCTCCATTGCTGCTTCGCAGCTGCTTACTCTGAGCTGGCCAGCCACGAAGAAGGCACTTCCTCTTGGCCTGCCCCACACTGTACTTATGAAGCAACACAACCCGTAGGTCTAAGGCGAGCAGAATAAGTGAGATTTCTCTGCCCTACAGAATAATACGGTGGCCTTAAATATTCCTTAATTATAGCATAATGCAGAAATGCTTCTGGATGACAGAGAAAGAGAGAAAAGCAAACTTATCTCCCCTGATAAGTGTGTGCCAAATTGGGATGCATGGAAACATAGAAACAGAGCGAGTCAGAAGGGGCCTCCCAAGCCATCTAGTCTGACCCCTGGCTCCAGCTGGCTCCGCTCGTGACATGATAAACCGAATCTCATGGAAACTCCTGTCTCCCACCCACCCACACTAAAATTCCTTTTGCTTCTTTTGGAATTTCTCAGATGTTTAACCTGGGCAAGGAACCTCCAAATCTAGCCTGAAATCGAATTGTTGGTGAAATTTTGATAGCGGCTTTAGCGTGGGTGTCTTTCTTTGTGGACTGGGACGGCTTTACAGAAATTATTTTTATTATTATTTATTAATAGCTCTGCCACTGAACGATCTAAATCAGAGTTAGCGAGAACACCTAAGGAAAAAGCTCCATGGTTTGATTTCACTGCTGGCTGATCCTGCGGCAGAAAACGACAGCCAAGGGGTTTCTGCTGAGGGCCAGCAGCTCTTAAATCACAGGGCAGCTCACATCCAATGTTATGACAGGAGCGTTACTCCTGTTTCCCAACTTCTGGAACTGAAGGGACCATCTTTCCCAACAGATTCCAAAATCAACATCTGGACGCCAGTTCAAAAGCAGGGACTCTTGTATGCAAACCATGCCAAGTGGGCATGCAAGGATTCCGTTGCTTGTTTTGAATTTGCATTTGGGCTTTCCTAAATAGGCATCCCTGGATCAGCACCCCACCACCCCTCAGTGCCATGGTTGTTAAATCATCTCAACGTCAAGTTCTGAGACAGGGAAATAACACCACGGTCTTTCAGCAAACACGGTCGCAGGCCCATCCTTCAGTTTGTTTAGGTAAATTCAGCATTTGTCTGCAAAATCCTTTATTTTGGAAAAAAATCTGTAGTAGTCTTGGGTAACCTGACTGGAGCTAATAATCCTTGAATAGTTGCTTTCACTCTGTGTAGTTACTTCTAGGAGAGACGCTAGAAAGAATGCAGCCAGTGGCGTGTGGCTTGTACTATATCCCCCCCATACTGGTTGGTACACAGGAGCTGGGAAGGTACTCGTACATTACCCATCATCCATTTCTTTTCTATCACCCCACCTGGCTGCTCTTGCAATAGTATAGACACTTTCAATGTGATGGGGAAGAAATCGGAAATCTGTTGCTACTGGCTTGGAATCCACCACAGAATAAACTTATTTCAGTTTAGATTACTCTAAGTATGTCTTAGTCTGGATCCAACACACAGTTTCCATTACGGCTGGAACCACCCTAAGAAAAAGCTGCTTCTGATATCTGTGCATACAGCAGACTTTGCATTGAGGAATGGCAGAATAGTCTTTTTCTTGCACAAAGTACTTCAATGCATGTTCTTGACAGAGACTGGAAAGTTTTCCTTCCTTCTGCTTCTCACAAGGGCCTATTTGCACAACAGACTTAGAACAGGATTATCTCCCCCACCCCCTGCCCCGCCGCCAAGGATCTTGGGGATTGTAGTTTGGTCAAGATTTTGTTTTTCTTCTTTCCAGGGCTTCCTCAGAGAGGGGAAAGGCTGCAAATCCATATTAAAGTCAGAAGTATAGCTACACCTGGAGGTAAAAGTATACAGACCTTCAAGAATGACCAGAAGTTGTTCCCAGGTCTCAAAACCAGTTGCACATCTAAGCCCTTTGAGCCTTTCAACATGAGTCACTTATTATGCATTCCGGATTCTTTATTCGCAGTAGTTGGCAGGCGCTTTGCGCAACACAATCATCCTCTAGGCATTTTCCCATTCTTTGCAACCATTTCCACAGCTTTTGTTTTGTTTCTTTGGTATTATGGTAGTCTGGTATTATGTGGAAATGACAGCATAAACCCCTCGTGTGTTTGCACAGTTCTGCTGTTCCACAGTGCCACCTAGTGGTTGTGTGATGGAACCTGTGGAGAGGCAGAGAAAGAAAAACCTGGAAAAGCATGTGTAAAGGAGCTGGTCTTAACCCCGTAAAGAAGCTGCACATAGAAAAAAAATCATTCCCAAGCTTCAGGCACCAAAAGGTATCTATTTATTTGACTTTTTAAGAAGTTGAACAAATTAATTTTTTTTAAAGGCAGAGTTGTTGATTTGAAAGAAGTCTTATACCAGAATTGGCATAAGAAAGTTGGCTGCTCAAGGCAAACTGGCAAATGGGATTCCCTTTCCAAGGCAGGTTATCCAAAGCCAAGGCAAGGTGCCTTTCCTCCTCCTTGGTGATAAATACTGGTGTGGTGATAAGCTAACACTCTGATGCCCTTTCATGGCACTTCTTTCTTCCCAATGCTTGTCCAGCCAACCTTTTAATAACTTGGAAAACAGCACTACTAAAAATTCGTATTTCTACACCTCTCTCCCAAGTCTTGGAAATCCACCTGCTTCTGTAATTACTCAGGATCTTGGAGGAAAAGAAATCAAAATAAGAGGTTCTATACTCAGCTTCCAGCAAATGCATTTGAATTGCTGCCCATCACCACCAAGTTAGTTTCAGCTGCAGTTCTGATCATAGGTTATGGAGACAGTTTAATTGCTCAGGGCAGCCCATGCAGGGAGATCACCAAGTCCAACTTATCTGTCATGCTGCCCCAGTATTAACTACTCTTGATCAGCTGCAGTGGTTCCTTTTCCAACATGGAAGTGACTTTCTGCATGCAAAGCTCCTTTGATGCATCCCACCTGTTCTCCTGCCAGTGCACAAGCCTTTTCCGCTGTCTTTCTACGCCAGCGAGTGACTTTGACACCCCAGAAGCATCTAGAATGGGCCATTTGCTGCAGAACAGTCTTGTCTAAGTTGGGAAAGTGTCCAGAAGGAGTCAAGCAAAGAAAGATGCCCTGCACAGGCCCTCGGGTGCAGATCGGCAATTCACTCCATGTGAGTGAAGTCTGCTGAATATTATCCTCCCTACTGGGACAGCCTAGGAGGTGGGGTCATCTTGAGCCCGACCTTCTCAGTACCATGTCCAGCAAGGTTCTGGAGGACCTTCAGGCAAGGCGTCCTTCTCAGCACCCTTCCCTCTGGGCATGTGCCTCCCATTGCCAGCAGTGGTCCTCAGTTTCTTTCTCATCATTGCTACCGCATCCTTCCCTGATAGGCTGTGGGACAGACATATGGGGCAAGGGCATCTCCTGCCAAACTGGTCTGGGGCAGAGCAAGAGTTATGCAGATGTGCCGGCAAAAGCTCCTCCCACTTTTTTGGCATCCCTGTGAATGAAAGTCCTCTGGGCCTTCACAGCCCTGCTCAGCTCTTGCAAACTCAGGACCGTGGCTACCTTTATGAACTTGATCCACCTCACAGGTGGCCTTCCTCTTCTGCTTTCCCTAGCTCGATGATCTTCTCTGGGGAGTCTTGCCTTCTCAAGACATGCCCAAAGTAAGAGAGCTCCAGTTTGGTCATTTTTGCTTCTAGGGAAAATTCTGGCTTGATTTGATCTAGGACTGTCACATGACAGTAATTTCCTTTGACCTCACAGAACCTGATTTCTGAGTAGACATGTGGAGAATTGCACTATTAATTTATGAAGCAGCCCTTAGGACTTATTCCAAAATCACCGCACAGAGGATTTCAGCCTGCCAATTGCTCCAGGATTACATCTGAGTTAGCATGCATGGATTAATCTGTTGGCATTTTAAACCCCCACCATAAAACCAGACACTCGACAGCCATCGCTCATGCTCCACAAATGGGCAGGCCCTGCTCTAGAAGCATCACCACCTGATCCAAGTCATCTCTGTAGGATTTCTATCAGCAGTGAAATTCCTCCCAAAGCAAGTGAGAACATGGCCTGTCATTTCCTTCCTACCACCCCTGCAACCAAAGTCAGACCCAAACAAAGTCGAGCCCCCTTTCTAATCTTGCAAGATGTTTTCAGTCCAGCAAAGGATAGAACTCAAGACAATGGCTTTGGAGAGAGGAAAGGAAGTGGTGGGTTTTCTCTAGGGGGAACGCATTCTTTGGGGATGATGGGTTCATGAGGTATGAGGGTTTCAGCCTCAGGGCTGGGGTGAGGCAGAAAAAGGCAGTGATTTCTTGACCCAAAGCCGTTGTGAATTGGTGTACACACTCCCAAAGATCACAGCTGCCATTGCAGAGTTAAGAAAACAGTGAAAAGAAACAAAAAGAGCATTCGGAATGAGAGATGACTTTTCAGTTTTAGAAGCAAGCGCTCTCAGTGTGTATTATCTCAGTGCTGGTGAAAGGGTCACGTCACCAAATCCGCCAGTGGGTTTCCGTTATCTGCCATGCTGCAGTTCCTCCCCGCTTACAGAATGCAAAAGCAAATGCTCCTTCCCATCCGAAGGACAGGCAGGACCTGGTACCAGGAGACTCAAAGGTACCAAGCGCTCTCTGCCAGAGGAACACCTGAAGAGCAATGTTATTTGAGCAGGGCTCCTTCCGCACCACAGCCGGGTTTAAAAGGCAGCAAGTTCCCCAAAATGCAGGCCCTGCCCAGTTGCAGAAGAGTCGGTTGTGACCACGTGGGGTGAGGGGACGAGGAAAGCATCCCCCCAGGTGTCTTGCTCCCAACAGGTGAGCAACAGAAGTTCAGCTGCCATGCAAGGGTGGAAGGTGCAGTGAGCCAGAAGACCACAGTGAGGGAGGATCAGGTGTAGAGGTGACTAGGTGCTCTTCTGAGGACTGGGGGCAGCTCAAGAGGTTTGGGGAAGGAGTTACTTTCCCTCTGGACTTAGCTGGGAGTCTGTGTCCAGATGAGAAGCACTCTCTTCACAGGGCATGTGAAGCTGCTGAGAGCCACTCCTGTTTCCTGTTGCCACCACCCAGAAGCGAGCATCAGACGTTACCCTAGAGTGTGAGGTGGTTCATTCCATTCCTTGACACCTCTGTTTATTGGGGTCAGGAGGGAACCCCGTTAATGAGAGCCAGGTATCATCACAGGGGCCAGTTTAAAAAGAAAGTCGGGAGCATTTCCTGGGGCTATAGAATGTTTTTAAAGAAAGGAAAAAACCATAGTTTTTCTTATTATATTTGTTCCTTAACAGTATTTTATTATATATTATAATATATATATATATATATTGCATTAGATATCATTATTGTGAAGAAATATTGTTAATATAAGTGACTAGAGAAGGACCAAAACAATATAAGAAGGACATATGCCATCATCCGTAATCAAGGTGGTAAACTTTATTATTTTCATTCTTGTCATCACTGTTAATGTGCCTAAACTCTCAGAAGTAATAATGCAATTCCCACTGCCAGTTTCCAAGACAATCATATCCTGTGCTTCATTCGTCAGTTTAAAAAAGTGGTGTTAGATTAAGCATCCGTTTCGCTTTGCTTTGCTTTGCTTTTGGAGTTTGGCTTGGTGGAAAAAAGGTGGAGGAAGGAGAATTGCAAAGATGAACTGCAGAAGATGGTTTTCCGAGGAACAAAGGCCCACGTAGACAACGTGCCAATCCTAAAGTGAAACACCTGTGACGATCCTCTATTAGCACCAGGTTGGCATTTCTTGGAAGTGCAGCGCCTTGATGGCTTTTACAGATGTGGCCACCCCGTTCCTCCTGTTTATACCTCTGGCCTGATTGGAAGAGTCGTTGTACACTGCTCAAAAGATCACCCCTTGCAGGGATGCAATTTGTACACATGTTGCTATACTTGGGGCTCAGACATTTGCATACGCAAATGTGCCCTTGACTGCCTTTCCAAAGAGTCAGGGAGAGCTGGGTCGTTCCAAACAGGGCTCAGCACTCTCAGGGCTGGTTCCTCTACCCATCTGCTTGGGCCTTTGCCTGTGGTTCCAATCCAGTAGTAGGATTTATGCTACTACTCCAACCCAATGATCCAGTATGGAGATATGGGGATCCAGCTGCAAAACAGTGGCAGCACCCCCTTTTTCCTTCTTGGGACATATTCCAATACAGGAAGAGCATCACCCAGGAAAACGCCCCAACGGACAGCTGGAGATAGATTGCTCTTGGTGGACCATTGGAGCTATTCTTGTTTTCAGGTGGGGATTTCCAAGTTCACCTGATTGCCAAAACTTTGGACTGCATTGGCAAACGCAGCCCATTTGTCCCTAATCACCTTGATGCTGGGAATGAACATGTTTGCAGGTGTGTTTCCGGCCAGCCCGGTAGGCCAAATCTTTCTGGAGTGCTTGAGAACTCTGGGAACCATCAATATCCCAAAGCTAACTATAGGGACCTTCTGGAAGGGCCCCAATCCACCTTCCCCTTTCTTCCTTTTCTGTGCAGACTTTTCCAGTCTTGAGGGCCACTGCAGGTTCCTGTTGGTTTGATGGGGCTATACGTAAGTTGCATGCACACTCCTGTATTCATCGAAATACCGCCCCCCCATTCATGCACACTTCACCCCAGCAGCTCGCTCTTGCAGTAACAACCTCAGAGCTTCCTCTCCTGCGACCCAGCTTAGCCATTCTAATGCAGTCCTCCAAAAGAGAACGTCACAAAGGCAGGAACCTGTTTGGGACACTCTAGGAATAAGCTCTGTGGCAATCACAGAACCCATTCCTAGAGCATTTCCCCCGCTTCCCTTCTGATCCCAACCACATGTTTTGATGTCGGCAGATGCTGTGTGTGGCCTAGACTTTTGTCACCCCCTGCTTTTACGATTTGCATCTAGGGTTCAAATGAAATGGACTTGATTAACTGTTAAGCGTTTTGGTTGGCTGATTGATTGATCGATCAATTAAATGTGCATTAATGTCCATCATTGAAAAGGAAATGCTACTGTTTTGCTTATTTTGAGAATGGACACCAATGTTGCAAGGAACACAACAGGTTGAAGGAGGCATTCTCCCACGTGGAAGAAGAGCCCAAACCCCAACAGGTCATCCGATGCTTTCCCTGTGTTGATGCGGCTTTGCTCCCACTCTCAATGGTTGAAATGTTCCTTCTACAGCTTAGTTACTGGCTGTGAGCATTTTCAATTAAAATAAGTTGATAGCTTTACTACCCCTACTCATTTTGCATTCAGCCTCACGGTTCTCAAGAGCTTCCCCAAACTGAAATTCAACCTTTTCAAGGCTGAAAAGAGGTTCTGAGCTGCTGATCTAATGGATTTATTCTAAAGCAGCACCCATTCCTATGGGTTCAACATGAACCAGGAAACAGGGCACTAATTGCGGAGGAAGAATTGTACATACCTGTTTATACTGATCTGTGTAGCACATCTTGCCACGTGCACCCACCTATTTAGGAGATAAGTGGTGGGCATGAAGGACGGGCCATTGGAGGGAGAATGTTGCCTTCTGAAAGTAACCCCCATTCATATCAACAGGCTCTGGAAAGTTTCTAGGGAGCTTTGTTCTCCCATGGTCACCATGCAGCTGCATCACAGAATCAAGGAGGTGGTCCACTAAAGCTCATGGCAGGATGGTATGCAGGGAAGACGATAAAGATTAAACTGCCTGGAAGATCTAGAGATTGGACTGTATGTCTACACAGAAGCCTCTGAACTTTGGTCCGTGTTGCACAGTCGGTGAACTTCACTGGTGCCCAGATCAATTCAGAACTATTCAGAACTAATAGCATGACTTCCAGTGCACAGTATAACAGTGGGACCCGTTTCCTAGAGAGGTGGTGGGCTCTCCCACGCTAGAGATGTTCAAAAAGAAACTGGACAATCGTCTACATGGGATGGTGAAAATTGGTGACCTGCAACAGCAGGGGATCAGATCCGATGGCCTTCCGGGCCCCTTCCAACTCTAGTATTCTATGGCAAAGCAAGAATGGCCTTTTGTGGCCTTTCCGATGTGGCAGGATTACAGCTCCCATCATCCCTGACAGGGACTGTTGGGAAATAAGAATCTAACGATTCCAACCAACCCAAATAGGAATCTGGAGAGCCTCAGTTTCCTCAGCCCTCTTCCAAAGCTTAGACATGTCAACAAGAACACTCCTTTTGCTTGCCCAGTAGAATGTGAGCATGAAATTCTAACATTGCCACAGAGTTTTTTTTTTAAATCACTATTCTATGGCTGCCATGCCAAAATACTCTAACTGAAGAGTAAGCTCTGCTGCATTTTGAGGATCTACTTCTGAGTAAACAGGCACATGAGTGTGTATCAATGCACAGATTAGGAGGTGTTTGCTCTTCCAAGCGTTAAGATGGCCTCACATGGTCAGGAGCTGTCAAGGTGCATGGATAACCCTTAGATGGATGTGACAGATCCATGCTTTCCCTGTCAAGGCCTCTTTGTCATGAGAGCTAAATAGGACCACCTCGGAATGCCAGATGTTGCAACATGTGGCAAAAAAACAGCCATTGCCCTTGCTTAGGTGCCTCTAAGAAGCATCTGAGTGAGCTGAGATGGGATGGCTCTCTTGATGTCATCAAGGAAGTCCTTCTTCCTCTGGATAATGTCAACCCATTGCAGACCTTTCCCCTATAGAAATGAGCGTCCATTTTCATTCCCTTTCCTTCTGCCCCACCGTCGCATGAATCCGATTTGTTTTAACCTATTCGACTCTCCCTTTGGTGCACTTGATTTGAAAAGATAAGGAATCTACAACTTCTAAACTTGGTTTTCCATCCAGCTTGCTTTCCATTTGCAGCCCAAAGTTGCAGGGGGGACTGTAACTGTTCGGAGGGCCAGCCATGCCCTTCTTAAGACATCTCCATTCCATTCTTAGCAGTTCCATGGCCCTGAGAATGCCGAATCTTTATTGGGCTGTTCTGGAGGGGGGCACCCATTCTAGTTCCCTTGTCCCCCAAAGCAGCTGTTGTCATTTTCAGAGAATGGATCCGGTGTTAGTATATCCAATGAACACCACAATCCATTTTGCCACATATTAAATTTGTGTCTTGTTCATTCATTGACCGGCAGAACAAAATGACTGACACATTTTTGTCATTTTTCCTCACAAGTAAAAAGGATGTTGAGGATGCAGCGAATTAAAAATTCAATTTTAAGCATAGGGTGTGTTTCTTAACTCCTCCTGGGTCCCTCCTCCTAAACTTGTTCTGAATTTCCTTCCTTGTCGGACAACCAAAGGAAAACATCTGAACACAGAGAGGATTAACAAAGCAATTGGCACTGGAAATTAATTAAGGAAAGGGGTTGGGATTTTCTCTCTTAACTGGTGGCTGGGTCGGTTTTTCTGCCCAGAAGCCCTGAGAAGGAAGGTCTGCAGCTCAGCTGCACACCTTGGGAAAATCAAACCTTGGGGCTGGATTACAGAACAGGTGGCCGGCCGGCCAGGTAGCTCAAAATCACCTGCACAGCACCGTTTTTGCTCTTTCAGGACTGGTTTCATCCTGTGGCATTCTAGAAAAAAACAGCCACTACCATTTTGAGTGTAGTGACCAGCTTTAAAGGATAACCTGGGGGTCTGCAAATCACGTTATCTCCTTATTTCACCGTTTGGCAATAAATACCCCATCATGTTCTGCTCATCATAGTAACTACTGAGCAAATACAACTTTTCCTCCTTAGTGCAGGTGAGCAAACCCACCTCCTTTATTGCTGTCTGGAGAGAGGACACAACTGAAGCGGGAGAGCGGAGTGAAGGCAAGTCCAAAGGGCAGAGTCTAATTCCAGCTCATAACACCGACCTCTAATATTTAACTCTTCAAAGATTGTTTCACTGTACAGGATGGTATTTTTCAGGATCAGTTCAAAAATAATGGGATGATTTTCACCCTGTGTCAGGGAAAGCCTTGAGTAAGATTTTGGGGGCATTTTGAGAGGAGGCTTTTGTTCTGCAGTTGCCCAAATCGCGCTAGTTCTTAAAATAAACTGTTGTTCTTTCAACGGAGGCTGGCTTGATCGGTCATGTCACAAACTTAAAAGGCAAAGAATCCAGCAGAGTGAGAAATGCAGCTCCAAGGAGGTGATACACCCATTAGCCACAGCCTTGCTACAGGGCTGCAAAGTTGGCAAGGGAAACTGGGATGTTTCTTTGAGTGACGAAGGAAGGAATAGGAAGGAGGCAGAATTTGGTTGACTTTCTGGGAGCATCTGATGGGTGTCAGTCCATGCAGCTTATTTCTGGATTGATTCCACTGGCTCGTCTTTCTGTAGCTCAAACCACCACCACCATCTCACTGCTGCAATTTCCCTTCAGAGGACGTGTTCCAGAGTATGAATGCCCAGACCGTATGGAGCATGCAAGTCAAGTCCACACGAACATAGAAACAGAGCAAGTCAGAAGGGGTCTCCCAGGTCATCTAGTCTGACCCCCAGCTCTGCTCATGACATGCCTACTATATCTGCTAATTCCCCGTGGGTCCAGAATTCAGGGCAAGTTCAGTGGTTGTGGATAAACTGCCTTTCTAGGATTGTCCATTATTACTGATTTGCTTATGAAGGACCCTTAACAAGTTTCTGAGATTCTCAGCAGATCCCGTTAAAAAGCATGGTATGTCCCGCTTGAGAAAATATTCCCTTTGCTTGAAATACAAATGTTGTAATTGGAAGGACTAGACGCTTGATTTGAAATGGTGCAGATCAGAAGGGAGACAGCCTGGTACCGTCTGGATTTGGGGACTACAACTCCCATCAGCCCCAGCCCGCATTAAGTGGTTGTAGAAGTTGGCACTAGAAGCGTTTGGAGGCTATGGGGTTGCCTACGCCGGCGATCAAATTACCAAGGACATGAGGGCGCAGTCAGCTAAACGCAAGGCTGTGCAAACAGAGGTAATTAAATTATGGCCATTTCTGATGCTGCCAGGGCATGACTGAGTGACAAGATGGAGGTGAGGGGATTTCTGGACTGACTCCATGCCAGGAAGATTGTTGGTGTCTGTGCGAAGGCCCTGGGATCTTCTCTCTCACAGAGGAGAATCTGAGGCCTCCTGGGGAGTGTGAAAAGGCGACTGCGCCCATTCCTTTGTCTCTCTCCCCTCTTTCCAGCATACCCCGCCCTTCTCCCAGTCCAGCAACTTAGAAGTGTCCTTTTGCCAAGCCACAACAAAGCAGCAGCAAATATACGGAGCCTTCATGGTGCTAGTGAAGCTACACAGCAGAAGCAGATGTTGTGTGACGTTAGACGATGGGAAGTTGACTCGCTGATAGATCAAGGGGACCGACCGTGCTGCCCGTTCATGTCTCTTTACCTTCTCTCTGTGAATTAGAACCAATCCTACAGAGCAAAGAATTCTGGGTGGTGCCTGGCAGAGATCGGCTTTTGTGGTGATGTTCCATTTCTATCTTCTCATTGTCTTGTGATCGCTGCCTCCCTCGTAGGGCATCACCATCATCACCAGGTTGGACTGCAATTCTGTGGGTCGTATTACCACTACGCCTTGCGAAATCATCGTTGTGGAACTGCAAAATTGTGGTCGGTTTTTCTTGCAACCTTCCCTTTATTTTGGCCCGAAGCAAGTTCATGCAACATCCCTGACTCGGCCTGGAACTTGTGGTGAGACACACATATTTGTGGAGATCTCCCATGGTTCTGAACGGGTAGTCAGAAAGTAGCCAAAAGCAAGATGGCGGCCAAGGAGTTCAGTGCAGAGTCAAAGGAGGAGGGGGAGAGAAGTTGGAAAACGTCTATTTGCACTGGACTCCCTGTACAGGCAGGTGAGTGATGAAGCGAGAAAACTGAACGGCCACGAACACTTACATCAGAAGCAAGTAAAAGTGACTTGTTTAACCACGTGTGGGCTTTCCCTGGTGGACTGTGATGGATGATACGCAGGATTCACATTCATTTAAAGGCCATGCGTCTTGTGAGGACTGTCTGTCTCAAGGCCACCAGGTCCCCATGATTCAGCCCCAGCTCAGAGTTGAATATTCAAAGTGGCCATGTGACCGCACCAAACAGGGCTGCCGATCACCATGGTTCCTCAATCATGTGACCCAGTGCAGGAAGCCTTTCTCCAGGCTGATCTAACATACCTTTTCCTGCTTCTCTGAAGCCCACCCATGAGGGGGAAATCCTCTGGGCCAAGCAAGCCGGATGTGGTGCGGAACAAGCAGGGGCCATCTTGAATATTTAATTCCTGACGGTGGTTGTGTGTGTCAGGGACCAGGAGTTATGCGTGGAGTAAACAACCTTCTCCAACACACAGTCTCTGGGTTCTTAGGATAATGGATGTGCAATCCCGGTCCATCACACGCCACAGTCCACCATGACTTAAGCAACCAACACTGGTCTGTTTTGATTGTACGAACCAAGTCTTTGTTTCTGTGGGATTCTTCCTTCTTGTCTGCATTGGTGATGTTAGATCTCCAGTTCTGTGGGTTTTTCCCCACTCCAAGAGGTGTCCAAGTCATGAAAGGTGACTCTAAGCAACAAAATACGCACGCGCAAAGAAAAGAAACAAGCACAGTAGGGGGCAACACACAACATCCTTGTGAAAATTCTGCCCTCTTCTGTGATTCTGCCTTGTCTTTACAAAAGCCCCTGGTGTGAGAATAATGGTGAAAGTTGCTGCCTTCCTTTTAAAAAACTTGAGCCCGTGAATATTTAAATCTGTAACGCTGCCAGCAAGCAAGCAAGCAAGCAGTGTGAGAGTGTTAACAATATAACCAAGGAAGCAATGCAGTTGCCAAACTGTATTGAACTTGAGTACACAATCCGCTTTCCTACTTAATCCCTTTTTTAAAAATCAGCACTTAAAGAGGAGCTGAAGCTCAGTGATAGAACCGCACGTGCAAAAGTTCCCAAATTCAATCCCTACCTTTTCCAGACTTTCTTTTTTATCGGAACCCCAAGATGGAGCCTGGTACAAAAGACGTACACTGAGAATTAAAGTCTCCTGAGGGATGTAAGCCGAATAGTAGAATTGCAAAACCCAATTTCCACATAAAACTCCACTCCTGGTTTACCCTACACTTTCTTTCCTTTACCAGTAGGTTGATGGCGTGTGGTTGGTGGGATGGGGACATTCTGTTGCTGCTGTTCAATGGTCTCAATATTCCTTGCTGTTCCAATGCAGATCCCTCAACGATCTTCCAAAAGATCTAGAGAACGTGTGATGGGAAAGGTAGACACGGTGGGGTCACCTCCTAGCTGTTAAGGGTGAGTCCCTTAGCTTGGAGCCTTTTGCATCGAAGTAAGTTTCCTGCGTGATTTAGGGTTTCCCTGGGGTCTACGTGGTGTGAGAAGCCTACACCGGTTTTTTGAAGGCTCTTGGGCCACAGAAATGGACCACAAAGCGATTGAGACGAAACTGTTTGGTCCGGCTGAGTATAAAGTGGACTTTCCATGTTAGAATTTCTCGAGATCTTTGTGAGGCAGGGAAGGCTTTTCCATCTCTGCGTTTTGGGTGACGAATTCTGAAAAAGCACTTCAGTGGAAGGGTCCCTTGGGACATTCTGTTCTTGAAGGACTTTGCAATGGATGGAAGCTGTGCAGGGAGGCTGCGGCTTTTGTGTCGAGACTTTTCCAAGTTTCTGATGGATTGCATCCATGTACAAATGCAGGCAGTAAGGAAAAAAAATCTAAGCATTAGATGCACTGGAAAGAGTTTCACTCCAAATGTACTGCAAGCTACTGACATTCATTATATTAATATGTTGTATTTTATTTTATTTTCGTTGTGGCTTGAGGAAGGGAGGGGGGAATTTTCATGGTATAGAAATTTAGAAAAATGAAGGCAATGTGCTTGCAGCTCCTACCAGTGGTATGTGG
This sequence comes from Varanus salvator macromaculatus, assembly GCA_023646645.1. Lineage (NCBI taxonomy): Eukaryota > Metazoa > Chordata > Lepidosauria > Squamata > Varanidae > Varanus > Varanus salvator. The sequence goes on along the minus strand of JAIXND010000800.1, from coordinate 5,939,002 downwards.
GCAAAGGTGTGTTCCTGCATAATGGTCAGTAGTGTTATTTTCAAAGCCATAGAACTCATTAATTTTCTATTTAATGGATACTGTGACTAAAAGCTCTTGTTTTGCCTGACTCCAAGTTTTCTTTTTCTCATTCCTGCGTGTCTTTGATCCTTTGCTCCTTAATATCAGTTTTAAAATAACATATCCATTAGTTGCTACTTTTATTCCCAACTGGCAATTTACAGAAGAAATCATCTTAAAGCCATTTCTCAAACAGGGCATATCTACACTATAGACAGAGGTGCAATCCTGTACACATCTCCTCGGAAGTAAATCCCTCAAAACTTCCACGTAGAGTTGTTTAGGATTCTACTGCTGAACTTCCTTGATCATTTGCTCGCCCCAGAGAATGCTTGGAATTGAAATTCAGTGGTTCCAGGGGACCTGCAACAGGGAAGCCTCGCCACCACCGATAAATTTGGCCTTAGAGCGAAGGAGCGTCACACACTGTACTCAATGGTGTTACTCTTGCTACAGTACTACGTATTGCTTCACTCCAGGTGTGTTAAGCCAACATTCCCATGTTTTAGTTTTGGTTTGGGAGTGGGAAACTCTGCCTATTACGTGATTTGGGCTTTTGACTTCTGTCCCAAATTCTTAGCCTGGTGCCACCACTGAGTCAACACCAAGTCTCTGGCTCCTTTTGTGGGAACACAAACAAAAAAGGTATAAAGCAGATGCATGCCCATAGTGTAGAAATGCCTGGTTGTTTTAAGGTGCAGGTTGAAGGTTAGAGCCTGGTCTGAAGGCGCATATGGAGTCCACCATGTTGAAGCTCGGCAGGTGTGAGGCTGGCCTGAGCTTGGAGAGGAGACCAGCTAGGAACTGCCCGTAGCCACCTTGAATTCCACATGGGGGAAAAGGTGAGGTATAAATAGAATAAATAAATACGTTTAGATGGAGGGAGGGAGGGAGCCTGCATCTCCCAGAATCCCCAGCTATTTGCATAGGACTTTGTCCTTCGCTGACCTGCTTGCAATCTTCAAAATGCAAGCTCTCTCATGTCCATTGCCTGCCTACAAAAAATGTAATTTTTCATGTTAAAAAAAAAAAAAATCACACACACACACACACACACACACACGGTAGCTAGGATTACTGTTCTCATTCTCCCTGGTTCCTTGCTGTTGTTACAGAATACACATTTGAGCTAGGGTATTTTATTTCTCTATAGAACTGCATAGTCTTTTTTTTAATCAATTGTAAATGTCTGGTTTTTCAAATAATGTTTTTAAAACATTGCGAAAGAGAAAGGTGCTAGTCCCTTAGCATTCTGGAGTGTATATTGCTTCTATTCTGTTTATAAGTAAAAAAAAAGAAAAAAAGACGACGATGACGTGCATGACTTGTGTTTAGCAGTCATTCTTGTGTCCGTTTGTGAAATTTTTATTAAAAAGAATCAGTAGATACACTTATGTATATGTGATTACGGATTTTGTTTGGGGTTTTTTGTTGTTTATTTTGGTTTTGGTTGTTGTTTCATTTGTGGATTTTGTTTGTGACAGGGGCTAGAAGTCTCAAACTGCCAAGGAAAATTTTAAATAAGTGGCAGTTATTAATTAATATGAAATCACTTTGTTGGAAGAATAAATGAAATTTAAAAAGAAGAAAAAGTGACATGTAAAATATAATGAAAATAAAGGCAATTTTACAAAAAAATCACTTTGAAGCTTGTGATAAAAATATGGAAATCCATGTACTTGTGTAGAGAAATTCCTTTAAAAATGAATAGAAAATGCTGATTTTGAGGTTAATGCTGTAGAATAGGAATGTATACCAAATGTAATCTTTCCAATGCTACGACGGATTTATACATGAGATTGATATGCAATAAACCTGTGTGCTTTTTTTAATTACTGCTCCTTTGGATTTTATGGGATGGGCACGACAGGGGAAGCTGCCCGGACTGGTAATGCATAATGAACATGGGATAGCGGTTTTTATAGTCTTGCCATGTACCTACCACAGAGTCCCCTGGAAGGAGCAGCAGCTGCAGAAGCCTCTCTAGCCATCCAGCCTCTATGGCTGAGCCAGTGATGCAGAGGTAGGTGATGTAGATGATGAGCAATGCAGCTTGGCAAGGTGACAGTGGGACACAGGAGCACAGCAGGGGGTCTGAATGGAGAGGATGGAAAGCACAGTAATGTGGAAACCACTTGGCCGTCTGTCCAGCGCGCCAAGGTGAAAAACCATGATCCATGGGTGACCGCGCAGGGTTGCTTGTCACGTAACAGGGAGCCTGATAATATGTTGTGTATTTGGAGCTATGTATGAATGAAGAAGTGAAGAGGAACTAAAGAGCCTCTTGAGGAGGGAGAAAGAAGAGAGCACAAAAGTTGGCTTGAAACTCAACATTAAGAAAACTAAGGTCATGGGATCTGGTCCTCTCACTTCCTGGCAAATAGATAGGGAAGAAATGGAGGTAGTGACAGATTCTATTTTCCTGGGCTCCAAGATCACTGCAGATGGGAACTGCAGCCAAGAAATTAAAAGACGCTTGCTCCTGGGGAGGAGAGCTATGGCAAATCTAGATAGCATACTATAAAGCAGAGACATCACCCTGCCGACAGAAGTTTGTATAGTCAAGGCTGTGGGTTTCCCAGTTGCAATGCATGCCTGTGAAATTTGGACCATATGGAAGGCTGAGCGCTGAAGAATTGAGGCCTTTGAATTGTGGTGCTGGAGGAGACTCCTGCGAGTCCCTCAGACTACAACGCGATCAAACCGGTCAGTCCTAGAGGAATTCAACCCTGACTGCTGTTTAGAAGGCCAGATGCTGAAGATGAAACTCAAATACTTTGGCCACCTAATGAGAAGGAAGGACTCCCTGGAGAAGAGCCTGATGCTGGGAATGATTGAAGGCAAAAGGAGAAGGGGATGGCAGAGGTTGGAGGTTGAGGTACTGGGGCGGTGGCTGTGGGGTTGGGTGGACTCCAGGATATGGTGGAGGACAGGAGAGCATGGAAGATTGTTGTCCATGGGGTTGTGAAGAGTCAGACATGACTCTCCAAACAAGAAGGAGAGACTGAGAGAACTGGGCATGTTCAGCCTTGAAAAGACTGAGGGGGGGGGGCATGATATTTCTCTAGAAGTACCTCCAAGGCTGTCACAAAGAGGAAGGTCAAGATCTCTTCTTGCTGATCTCAGAGTGCAGGACATGGAATAGTCAATTCAAGCTGCGATAACCCAGATTTAGGCTGGACATCAGGAAAAGCTTCCTCACTATCAGAGCAATACAAGCTTGGAACCAGCTGCCTGGAGAGGTGGGGGGCTCTCCCACACCAGAGACATTCAAGGTGAAACTGGGCAGCCACCTGAGTGGGAGGGTGTGACTTGGTGTCCTGCAACAGCAGAGAGCTGGACCTGATGGCCTTCATGGCCCCTTCCAACTCTACTCTTCTATGATTCTATGAAATGAAAATAGCAAAAATACATACTTACTTTGGGAGTAAACAGTCAAATACTTCACTCCTATTATACTCAAGCACTTACTTCTGACTGCATTTGAATTGCAACCAGTCCTGCAGGCTTGACACTCACTTGCTGGAGCAGACGCTGGACTGTTCTTTTAAGGGTGTAGGTGTGAATGTATCTCCGGTATACAAGAACTTGCTTTCAGTGGAAGAACTAGATTTCTCCCCCAAGCCCACCTGTCACAGCTTGGTGTGCTTTATGTCCTTGGCTCCCTTTTTCCCCTTGGATGTTGGCCTAGCTGAAGTCCAGGCATGGCTGGAGAACAAACATTACAACTGCAAACAGATGTACCCTTTTCTCAAACATCCCCCATCCCAGAAATGCTTCTAAAGCCAGAGAAGACATAATGGTTTTATGAAAAGAGTTTGGCAGCCTTTCTCTGAATCATATTGAAGTCGACGCAGGAGGAAAAGTAATTTCTGGAGAGGAACCAACATGACCAAAGTGCCAGATGAATGCAGGCATTAGAAAAGGGGGTAACAGCATCTGCCAAATTAAAAGTGGTCCTGCACATCCCTATGCAGTTTATCCACATCCAGGATGGGGGAAAAAACCACGAGACCAGATAAAGTCTTTTTGCTTTCCTTACCGCACTACATAAAAAGCCCCCTCCCCTCTTTGCTGAGTCCTCTAATGAAAATTAGAAAATGAACTACAGCCGAGGTTTGCAGGGGTGGTCCTGAAACTCCAGAATCTAGACAATCTGCAGGAATCTGTCTTGCTCTTTGCAGGAAGATGCAAGCCAAGAAATGCTATACATTGTTTTGCATGCACTGTTCCTTTCAGAATTGAATAACAGGATCACTTCCACGATTTCACCGCTTAAACCTCACAACTACTCTGAGAGGCAGGTCAGGTTGCGAGACAGTGACCTGGCTGTCATAAGACTGCGAATCACCCATCATGGTGGCTTGTCGCATCGTGAGAATCCAGTGTGATTTCTAAAGAGTAGCCTATTTTTCACAAGCAAGCCACTCCGAGAAGCCAAGGTTTGTTCTAGGGTTGTTGTACCCACACTGGCTTGCTGTGTCATCCGAACCCGCAGGGTGACTTTATCATGGGTTGCCAGGAACAACCAGAGAGCCAAGTGGCCCAAATTCCTTCTGCCCCTCCTGGCAATCTTCATGAGCCCCCTCCTCCCTTCTCAGCTGACCGCTCTCTTTATTTTCTGCAAATGAATGTGACAAGTAGGAAGTGGCCGGGGGGAGTGAGGGAAAGGGGGTGTCCCTGCACTTGCTGTTCCTTCAGGAAGGGCTGCACTTGCTTTAGAGTAACATGAAACCCACTTTTTAAAAAGTGTGTGCTAGTTAGCAGTGTTCACGTCAAAATGGAAGCGGAAAATACAGGGTTGCTTGGCTAAATATCAGAGAGGTAGTCTTGTGCAACTCTGACAGTTTTGCAGGGTGAACTGTTGGAGAAAAAATGAATGAATCATAAAATGAATTCTATCTCCCGCAAGCCAGCTCCACTTCAGACCAGTTGCAGACGAGGATCCACAAGAGGGGCCGCGGCAACAAGAACTTCTGCCACAAAGGCACCGGGGAATCCAGCTGGGAGAATGACGGGAACCATCATCTGTCTGGAGCTCGGTGAGTTATTCAGTGAACAGCCAGCCCATGCTGGCTCTTCCCAGGGTGGCTGAGCGTGACCTGTGAACACACGCAGTGATGGGCCCATGGTCACCTGGGCCTCCCCAGCTGAAAGCCAGCTATTGCACTGTACTGCCCAGATTATGAAATAGGAAGCCCAGGGTGTAACCTGATGCAGCGGAATATTCTCATATTCCACCTAGCCCCGCTCACCCATCACATCTCCTACCCCATCTACCAGCTCTTCCCTTGACCTGGCTGCAGTGGAATCAAAGCCTGCAAAATTCCCACAGGGGATGCTTCCCTCCACCATGGGGGCACGTCCTGCTGCTGCTACAACAGTAATCCAGGCACCAGGAGCCCTGGGAAATCTAATTTTCCCAGGGTACCCGATGTCAGCTTCCCAAGGACCCTGGGTTGCTGCATGTACCAAGGAAGCTAAATGTTTCTACCACTATCAGTGCAATTGGATGAAGATGTTGAGGGAGAATTTGAGGCACATGGGTGGACTGGTGGATCTGGCCAGGTCCCGCCCCACCCCTCAGTGATGTTCCTGAAAGGCGAATGAGGTCAGAATTGGGCTAGGAAATAGCAGAGGTATTTTCCAACTTTTAAGGAAAAGAGCACCATTCTCTGATCCCATTCATTGTCTACACAATTTTTCTAGTGGCAACACACACACTGAAGTTACGCGTTCCCTAGAGAAGTAAGCAAGTGTGGAAACCATCAGAGTTTAGGCCGACTCAATCTCCAGAGAGGCAAAGAGCTAAGCATTTCATTCAAAGGATACCCTACACATGCTCAAGGGCACACTGATTTTAGGTTATCTGCCTTTCCAAAATGCATCACCCTTCTCTTCAGAAGAAAGGAATTTTGCACATGCACAGAGGCGCACATGCTAAAAATGTTATGCAGCTAAAATGACGTGAACATTTCCAAAGAGGGCAAGGAACTGCTTGTACCAAAGAGAAATTTCACAGCCAAATTTCAGTGACAAGCTATTCCAGCTAAAATACTGCTGGGTGTTTTTGTTTTGTTTTGTTTTGTTTTGTCTTTGTTTTTTTTGTGGAAGATGCAACTGCTTGCTCTTAGCTCAACAAAACAGTGTTGCTTGGATTTCTTTAGCACTGCAATGAACAGTATCGCCCATCAGAGGGCAAACACTGACAGAAGAACCAAGACTTCGGGATTGCCATGCAAAATATTTCTGCAGTCCTAAATCATGTTATCTTCTGCGACTAGAGCTGCCAGCATCGTTTCCTTCCTCAGATGCAGCTGCTGCACACATGGCTGTGTGCAACTTGGATCAGGGCCGTGCAGGTGGCTTAACTCTTTGCCTCCCCAGGCAAAAGAAGAAAAGGAAGACCAAACATGAAATGGACTGACAGCAGTAGGGAAAGCACAGACTTACATTTAGAAGAGCTGAGCAGGGCTGTCATGAAATGCCATTTTGGAAGGCTTGATTCATAGGGTGGCCATATACCAGAGACAACACACAGAAACAGAGCAGGACAGAAGGGGTCTCCTGGGCCATCTAGTCTGACCCCCAGCTCCAGCCGGCTCCATTCATACAAACACCTACAAACAAAGTTAGGGTTTGAGTAATCTTGAGGCATTTTGAAGGGGTCTTGGCCTTTTGCCTTCACATTCAACTTCCTTTTACCACTTCCCTAATTTTACAAAAGTTTTCATCGTTGAAGTCAAATGGCGCCACGCAGAACTTGCTTGGCAACCTGCCACTCGAATGTAAGAGCATTGTGTTCAACGTTTTCAAAATTATATGATCTGAAAATATTTGAAATATATTCTCTTTGAACATATTTCAAATTCACAGTCTTCATAACCTGTAGAGGGCGACACCATTTAGACTACCCAGAGTTGCTTCCCCTTTGGTTGGCTCCATGGGCCCAGTCATTCCGAACATCAAGCAATTTAATCTTTCATCATGACCAGAACATGCTTTTATTCAATCAGTGTGGAGGTAAAAGAACTCGCCCAATGTTAAAACACATACATTTTCCCTGTCAAGATTAGGTTGAGCCTTCTGGTCTGAAGGTCTAGGTTGGATCCTGGCATTGACATAGGCAACACTTCTGTAAAAGGGTTTACCCCTTCTGTGGGTTTTCCGTTTGCTCAGCACTGTGTCCTCTTTGATGTGCAGAGCAACCTCTCCTCCAGTCCGCCCTTCTGGCTCCTTCCTGGCGAGTTTTGATCCAGAGATGACCACATTCCACTGTTTCTCTCCATCCCACCACACTTCCATATGGCCTACTCTATCCGTTGTTGTTGCTCCATGCTGCCAAGCCATCTCCAGCTTCTGGTGACCCTATCGCTGAAGCCTCTCCAGAATCCACTCTCCAGTCTTGCTCAGCTCTTCCCATTTCCAGGCTGCGGCTCCCTTGATGGAGTCCATCCATCTCATAGTTAGGGTCTCCTTTAAAACCAGCCACCCATCTCCTTTTGACACCGAGGTGACCAGCCTTCACGTGGGACTCTTTCTCCATCGTGGCCCTCCCGAGACGTCTGACACGTGTGTCTTCTGCTTTGGCCACTCTGAGTGGTTCCCATGTTTTAGCTCAGAAGCTGCTTTCTCTTCATCCCTAGGGATGGTTTATCCCCGACCAGCTGCTTCCTGGAACCTCTCAGCTTGTTTCCAAGCCGCTTTTCCACCTCCTTTATGTTTTGCGCTAGCAGATTGGTTCCACTTTGCTTCGAGCAGAGCCCATCCCACTTCCGCAGGTCTAGCTCTTCCCAAAATTTTCCCCAGCACCACAGACAGTTGAATCCCCCCTCCCTGTCCCACTGCACTGTGACTCTTCAGCACCACCTGAATTACCTGGCCTCACCCAGGTAGGGACAGGTAGCATTTCCCAGAAGGCCACCTTTGGAGGTCTTGGATTTCAGCCTTCCATCCGGCAACCTAGACTCGTCTTCCAGGACTTTGGCACTCCTAACATAGGCCATGAGCATTGTGCTACCTACAAAGCTACACAACCAGTGCAAAATAACTGCAACCTTCACGTGAGGCTGGCCATGGACACACCATCATAAATCCAGCTCTCTGCGTGTCTCATACCCAAATCTCCCACACCTCCTGAAGGCACCACCTCAGGACCAGCTGCAGCAAACGGGGCGTTTCTGCAAGGACACCCCGCTTCCCCAGGTCCCCTTTTCCCCATGGCAGCCAATGAGCGGAATCTGAGAAAGGAGGACACCCCTCTTTGGACCCTGAAGGTGCCCTCCACCCAGCCTCCGAGCTTCTCTGTGATGGCCACCCGGCTGCAAGGGAACCAACCAACTCCAGACTCGTTGCTTGAGAACTAGGAACTTCTCACACCAAGCGGTCCAGGCTGAAGTCTCCTCCCGGTTTAGAGACCATCCGTGGCGCTTATCATCTGCGGCCACTTTCACAGCCCTCGCCCGGCGTCTCTTTGCAACGCGCAGGCCGGCGAGGCGACGGCCACGCAGCTGGGCCGCACACCCGCCGGACTCGCGGGGGCGCCCCGCCGGACCCGACGCGACCCGACGGGACCCGGGCGCCGCGGCAG
>JAIXND010000800.1:5905997-5929952 GCA_023646645.1 Varanus salvator macromaculatus | reverse complement strand
GGCGCTGCTCGCTCTGCCGTGCCGTGCCGTGCTGTGCTGTGCGCGCCTCCGCCGCGCGGACTCACTCGCGGCTCCCGGGGCGCCCGCGGTCCGCCGCGGCGGGGCGGCGGCGGGGAGAGGGGCCGCGCGGGGCACCCGGGTCTCCGGAGTCCGTAAGTCTCTCCCGGGAACGGGGCGGCCGCGCTCGGCCGTGCGCGCAGGGGAGGGCGAGACGCACCGAGAGCCGCAGGGGCCCGGCCCGGGAGCCTCGCCACGCCCGGATCCGGGCGGATGGGCGTCCGGGGCCGCCGCCGAGGAAGTCGCGCGCGCCCCGGCGAGGCCGGCCGGGCGCCTCCGCCCCCGCGAGCAGGCGGGACTGCGCCGAGCCGGGCTTCGTCGGGACACCTGCGCCTGCTGCCTGCGAGCGGCTCCCGGGCGAGCCCCGGCAGAAGCCCCGGCGCTGGGCGTGAGTGGAGCCTCGGGGCAGCCATCCTGCGCCGCCTCCTCTTGAGTAAGCCCATGGCAAGCAGCCCGCTTACTCCCGAGCAAATATGCCTGTCCATGAACCCGTGCAGGTACATGCAGAAAAGGCCGAGCTACTTCCCGGGACTGACCTCCAAGGAAACTCGGGCAGGGGCTGTCAGCTGGCCCCAAATTTGGGTCCTTGCATGATGTTGGACTGAAGAGGCAGTGGGGTGCAGTGGTTAGGCGTGCAGGACTGGTACTCGGGAGATCCGGGTTCCAGTCCCTGCGCAGCCAAAGGTGACTTTGGGCCAGTCACAACCTATGGGGTTGCTGCTGCTGCTGCTGCTGCTGTGGGGATAAAATGAAAAGGTGGCGAACCAGGAGTTCTTTGCTGGAGGAAGAAAGGTGGAGTATATACGCAGGTTAGGAAAAGCAATAACATCCTTCATTGTATCTATTAGCTTTGAACACTGGCAATGACAAAAGGAAACTACAACCTCAGATCAAAGTTTCCAAGAAACGTTCTTTCCAAGAAACCCACAGCACGGGCTGCTGCATAAACACTTTTAGGACTAGGCCATTAAGCATCCACAGTTTGGGGGTTAGAGCTCAAAAGCCTCAAAACTTCTGACATTCTGCTAAGAGCTCTGAAAAAATTGGGTGTCAAACCATTGAAGTAGTAATATGCAGTGTATCAAAAAAATCAACTTGATGCAGGAAACTAGTCGCTTTATTATATCTGTTTCTTTTGGCAGAGCTAAGAAAGTAATTTTTCCCATTCCCCTTTAATTCCCAGCTGGTAGATAAATGTGAATTACTCCTTTACCCATCAGGTGAAGCACCACAGGTGTTGATAGTTAATAGCTTCCCCACAACTACCTGCTTTTAAGTGTGGCTTTCTGCCCAGAAGTCTGGTAAGAATAATATTTATATGATCAGTAATATTGTAGTATAAGTGTGTGTTGCTTTGATTTTCTAGCCCAGTAAGATGAAGCAGTTCCATGAAAATATTATGAGAAGGGATTGGCTAGTAGCTGCAGGCAGGGTTAGAGCAAGGTGAGATTTGAACCAGGGACTTTCCAGTTTATGCATTCAGCCCCCGCATTGGGCTAGTTCTCAACAAGGAAGGGAATCATTTTGCTATTGACTGGCAGGTTTCCTCTGTGAGTCTTTTAAGAGGTAAGATTAAAACGCAGTAACTTCCTGCTTACTGAATTTGAAGCAATGTATATTATAAGTATATGTGCAAAGTTATATATTGATTAGGTATTTGTATTCTGTCTATACTAATTTCTGTACTGGAATAGTGACTTACACCCTGCTAAACTAGAAGAGCATTTTGCAAACATTGACTCTGGCTAATGTAAGGCCCATGTAAATAAAAAAATGCCCCTCTCCTTCAATTAATAGAACAAAGGGTAGCCTTTTATCAAGAAATCATAGCTAGCTAATTCAATATTGTCTACCCCAGCCTGCCCTTTATATCTGTCAGATTGCACCCCCCACCGTCCCCATAGTTATGCAACACATTGGCTAGGGTTGATGGGAGTCGGAGCCTGACCCACCCAGCTGCCGGAAGAGGCTGAGGGGCACCTCTCCAGGGTTTTGGCGATGCTGTGGCCTGCATCCGGGCCATCTCGGTGGTGCTTCCACCGAGCAGCAGCCCTTCTCCTTTCTAATCAAAGGGCGTTTCTGTGCTGAGGGCTGGAAGGAATGCTCCCCGAGTAAATAAACCTCTTGCCTGGCCCATTGCAAGTCTCAGCAAGTGCAGGTTGTAAAAAAAGCCCCGCCAACTGAATGTAGCGCCTCGGACAGGTGAACTATTTTTCATCCAGGGCTTGTCCAACCGCTCAGGACTGCAGCCCACGCAGTTGACGAGGCTGTGGGGAAGCCACTGATGCCCCAACTGCATCTGCATTCCTTCACAGCATTCAAAATCTGCAGCCATCGTAGCCCATGGTGCTGGCTGGCCGGCCATGATGGGCATTGTGGTCCAACCCATCTGGAGTGTGCCAGGTTCTCTAACTGTTATACTGCACTGAGATGGTGGCTCTTTGCATCGTCTGTATCACTGCAGAATGCAGGGAAAGCGCAGGATTGGATGCTCCGTTGAAAAGGCACGCTGGAAAATTAGCGTACTGGGTACCAGGCTGGGTTAGAACACATTCATCCTGGAGAGCTAGATTTCTCGGTGTGAGGAGTGAGGCAAGAGTTGTTTGATTTCTGGAATCTGAAGAGGCACGATTCAGGCATAGGGCTGACTGCCTTGGTGAGAATTAGGCTGCAGTCTTAGGTCGAACTGGAAGATTTAGGATAATGGCAAAGAAACAAGCTGAACTTCAAGGTCTGCTCTTAGCTGGGACTTAATCCCGCTGGACTTGGTGAGATGTTTTTTGGAGCAGAGAGGTACAGAATCTCTTGCTATCATTTGTGAGGATGGAATTCCTTTTTAAATTGTGTTTCTTTGTACCATGTAACAGATCTTAAACAAAATGTCCTTCCGATGTTTTGTGAGACATCCTTAAGAATTCAGAGTCTGCCCATTCTGATGGATGGAGCTCTGATTGGCAATGCTTCCTGCCTGCAGGTATGTATACATGAAATACCTGCCTTCCTTCTTAATCTGTCCTATCTTAAGCAAAAAATTTCCACTGAATTGTGTGGCTGGTCCATATGGGCTTACTGCTTCGTCAGAACATTGCTTCTTGGGGATACAGAGGCCTCTTGATGCAAATGATATTTGTGCCTAGAAAGTGTTTCTAGAAAGACAGAACAGACCTCGCAGATGATCCCAAATATAGAAAGAACCGTTGAAAATGGTGAGTCTTTCCTAAGTAATAACTAATTGACTATCGGCGGTATGTGAGGGGGTGTCACACAGAGGTGGGTAGAGACCTGTTCTCCCTGCAGAGGAGGGCAAGGCGCATCCCAACAGAGCCAAGCTCAGAGAACCCAGGTTCCATTTGGATGCCAGGAAGCACTTCCTGACAGTTAGGACCCCGAGGGCGTGGAATGGGCTTCCACGGGAGGTCATTGAGGCCCCATCGGTGAGGGTGTTCAAGGATAGGCTGGATGTGCACATGGTGGGCATGTCATGAGCAGAGCCGGCTGGAGCCAGGGGTTAGACTAGATGGCCTGGGAAGCCCCTTCTGACTCACTGGAGACAGGGGTCAGACTAGATGGCCCAGAAGGCCCCTTCTGACTCGCTCTGTTGCTGTGTTTCTAATTCAACCCCCCTTGTGTCAGTGGATGTACTCTAAATGCAACTCAGTTTGAAAACATCAGTTTCCCCCCCTTATTTATATCTGATCTTTCCATTTATTTATTTAACTGTCAATTTCAACATTTCCCACGAGCCTTCCAATTCTCCCCGGGCCTTCCTGAATGAAATAGAGAAAGAAGATGGAAGAAAGGTGAAAGAGAAAGCGATGAGAGGTTGGAAATGATTGTGCCACGTAGGTGTTGGATGTTCTACCAAGTACGACAGGGCAGGTCTCCGCCTTGAGGGACTTCCCATCCACACGTGACCCAGGGAAGATTGGAGCTGACTCCAGTTTGTGTGCAACTGCCGGGCGTTATGCCGTGAAGGAATTTCTCTCCCCCTCTGGGCCCACCTCCTCACCACAGACCATTCTCCTGCCCTTTCCATTTGGGCCCAATCCTGCCCCAGGAGGAGTGAGCAAGACGAGTGGAGCGGGCGCTCCCTCCTGGGGGAGGACTTTGCCCCCCCCCGGTGGAGCAATTGTTCTGCATCCGGTCCCTGGATGTTCTCCACTGTCAGGGGTGGTTCCCAAGCGATGGAAAGGGCTTTGCCTGCTGGGGAGCATGTGGAGCTGTTGCCCCTTGGATCAGAACATGCTGGCCTAGAGGGATGAATAGTTTGACCAGACAAAAGCAGGTCCCTGTATTCTCCTCTTTCCACTTGCATGCCTAGAAGAGGTAGATGAAGCAGCAGCCGCACTAGTGGATAGGGTGTCCCTTGCCGAGGAATGTGCCTTGTGGGACACCCAAAGATGTTGCCCCTGACATTGGCTGAAGGGGAGGAAGATGTTGGCAGGGGAAAGGGACTGAGTCAACCGTGTGTCTTCTGCTCCCTCCCACATCCCGAGCCGCCTTAGTCCTCACTGGGCTGCTTCAGCGTTTGGTCACCTAAATTGTTACTCCATTCCTATTCCTATTATTACTTTGCATTTATAGGCTGCTTTTTTCCTCTTGTGGGGAAGTCAGGGCTTCTTACAAAGCTCCATTTTTGTCTAATGTCGCTCTTTCAAACCTATGTGTGAACCAAAATTTCTTTTGAAATTCTCACATCTCCAAATGTTGCAGTGGAGTTCACAAATTAATAAGGATGGACAAAAATGCATATCTTAGGGAAATGTTTACACAAAATGCATGTAAGATGACAGTGGTGTTAAAATGCTAATCTTGCTTGTAAAAATGCATTGATAGCCTGCTTTATAGCTCCATTTTTATCCTCACAACAGCCCTGTGGGGTGGGCTAGGCTGAGAATGAGAGACTGGCCCAGAGTCGCAGGTGAGCTTCATGGGGACTAGAACCCAGCTCTCCCAGGTCCCCACCACTGTAAACCACCACACACACCACACTGGCTCTCACCTGGACCAGCAGGTGCTGTTTTCTGCTAGCTGCGTTACAGCTCCAAGCACCTCAGCGCTCACACCCGAGCTCTTAAGAAATTAAATTAAGCCCATTCTCGGAGGCAGGTGAGCGAAAGCATCCCACCTGGAATTCCGAAGGATCCCAACCATATTCCCCGCTGGGAGGTCCACACAAAGCATCTGTAATCATCATGTCAATTGAATATACAATATACGGAGGGGTGCGGTTCGGTTCGGTTTGCAGAGACGCCCTTTCATCCCAACCTTCCGCGGAGCCCTGGGAAATGATCTCTCCCCTGCCCGAGCCGAGCCGTGAAAACTCCTCAGACTGGTTGGACTGCTTTCGCATGTTCGTGCAACAGAAGAAAGAACTGCCTTGACCTTTGTGTTGATTTTTAGTCTGGAGGAAGGAACTGGTTTTCCACAGCGCCTTTGGTGGGAGAACGCTTTAATCTCTATACCTGAGCTCTGTTCGAACTCACCTTTGTCGTGATTTCACTAGGTAGACTTTGAGAAGACATCAGTGTGTTTGCAGATTGCTGGCCTGCAGTTTCTTGAGTGGCTATAAATTATTTGTCATGTCTGCTTACCATGGAATCCCTTCCAATCGCCCTCTTTGCTTGAATGTGCATTTTATTTATTTAGTATATTTAACTCCTCCCTTTTTTCCTTTCAAGGAACTCTGGGCCGCTTACATAATTTGCTTCCAGCTCTCAACTTTATCCTCACAACAACCAGCCTGGGAGGGAAGTTGTTGGGCCGAGAACCTGTGACTAGCCCGAAGCCCCCCAGGGACTTCGGCTGAGCAGGGACCAGAGCCCCAATCCTGTACTTCTAACCACTGCACCACACTGCCCCTCAGTAAATGTGCATCTTAATTAGAGCAGAGTGTTAAGGGCTCAGAACATCATTCAGCAGATGCCTGAACATCCCAGACCCACAATCCCCCACTGCCCCATTTCTCCTGTTCCTTAGTTTTCATACTAGCGTTCCTCCACTGAATACTGCATCCTAGTCTCTTTCAAGAGGAGGATGGCAGATTCCTCCAAGCAGCTCACAGTGGTATTCTCTTTATTCCCGCCCGTTTTATCCTCAGAACAACCCTGCGAGGTGGGGTCAGGCTGAGAATGTAAGTTAGACTGTCAGGAATGAGCTTTAGAGCTGAACATTTTCTGGAGGAGCAAACAGCAGGTTCAAGCTTTGGATTTTTGCTGGAAGGGAAGACCTTTCAAAATGCTGCTCACACAGTTTGTCAGCATATATCATTTTAGTTCCCTATTTAAATATTATAATGACAAATATTAAGAACGGCATTCAAAATAGAAGGAGTCATTGTAACCTTGGTCCTTTTCTTTTCCAGACAAATTAAGGCATTGGCAGGACTACAGAAGAAGAATATAGGAAGACCAGTCATACCTTTTGACTTCTCGGGCTCTGCAGTGCATCAAGAGACATTCCGGAAACAGTCACAGGTTGGTGGCCTTAAGTTACCCGAAAAGAGTCTTCTACTTGCATATCTTACTTCTCTGAGGTCCTAGCATCCTGCTATTCTTCTATTTTGCTACCCAGGATGCTCAACTATGTTGATTTTGTGGGCTTTGTCGGTGCAAAGGCTTCAAGCCTGCGACAGTGGAGAATGTACGAGGTGTGTCCAAAAAGTAGTGAGAATGAATCCCTACACTCAAGAAGGGCTCTGGGAAGAGGGAAGCTGGCCAAGGGACTTGGGGTGGGGTGCCAGGTTTACACTGGAAGACTGATCAGCTGCTTTCCAGCCCTGGCAGAGTCGGGACATCCTCTTTTGGGACACCCTGTTCAAGTGCCTCTTAAGAACAATGCAAGAGAGTTTGGAACAGCGATACGCAATAAAATTGTGTGAAAGAGCATCAGAAACTTTGGAAATGGTGAGGAAAGCTATGGAGAAGCTGTGCTATCGGCCGCACAAGGGTACTGATGGCACAAGTTGAGACGGGCTCACAGTGCTTTGGCTGTCAGAGTTTTTAGCTGAAAAACACATCTCGGGCTTCCCTATCCACCCAACAGCCCCAGCTGGGCTCCTGGTGACTTTTCATACTCCCAGAGAAGAATGAAACATAGGAAAACAGAGCGAGTCAGAAGGGGCCTCCGGGCCATCCAGTCTGACCCCCGGCTCCAGCCGGCTCCACTCACGACACGCCCATCGTGTGCTTGTCCAGCCTAAGAATGGTTTGAAAGGACACCATTTTGGTTGTGTGGATAACGTCCAAAGAGCCACTGTGCAGGCTCTGAATGCCACCCCACTGGAAGACTTCCAGGGATGCTCTGAAGAATGGGAAAAATCGCTGGGAGTGTTGTGTACACTCACAAGGTGCATACTTTGAAGGAGACAATGTTCGGTTGTAAAATTTTCAGTAAAAGAATTTTTAGAATATCATTCTCATTACCTTCTGGATATGCCTCGTATTCCTTTCTTCCAGTGCTGGAAAGCTGCATCCTTGACTCGTTCTTTCTCTTTCCCCTTTTTCCTCCCTGTCTCCCACAGGGTATATCAATCTACCTGCAGGACCATCATGACCCAACAGCAATCAGCCACCTCCACGGGGGAAGATGCTCTTTTACAAAAGCAGCTTACGAAGAATTTGCACATCAGTGCCCGTTCGGGGGCCCCACATGGGAAGTGCGGCTCCCCAGTTTCCCCGGACGCCGGCGTGTTTTTACCCGAGTGCTTCTTACCCTCCTCCGGGCCGAACCGGATCGTTCTCAGCACAAAAAGCCCTGCTGCCCTCAAGGTGGGCACGCAGCAGCTGATCCCCAAAAGCTTGGCTGAGGATAGCAGGTCCAAGCCCCCGTCGCGGCACCAGAGCTTCTCCGCAGCTGCCTCCAGCAAGGAGGTGGCCCGGAGCGACCCGAAGCGCATGTCGACGCCGAGCATCTCCTTCGATGAACCGGACGAGGCGGATCTGGGAGGGGGGACGCTGAAGCGCAACCTGCGCAACATGTCCTACCGGGTGGCGATGAAGAGTGTGGGGAACGGCGGGGAAATGGAGCCGGCCAAGGCCGTCGACAAACTGAAGCCGCTGCTAGAAGAAGGTGGTTCTCACCCAGGGATTCCTCCTCGTGGGAGACACAAGGTAGGCCTTTTAAGGGGTGAAGGGCACTGAAGCGGGGGGAAGAAAGCCGGTGGGGTCCAGTGAGAAACTGGAGGAAGGAATACTATTGCCATGCATAGAACACGCGTTCCGGACATGTTGTCCAGCTGAAAGGGAACCATTCGTGACAAATAAAGCATTGATGGCTAAGAAGTCAATTCCCACCCAAAGAGTTCCACAGGATTTCGGATAATGTCACAATAAAGGAGCCGATTTTGGGACAGGCCCTCCCGGTCTTGAGCACCACGGTGAGGAAGCTGAAGTTGAGGTCATGAGATAAGTTCTGGTCATATTGGCTGACCATATCACTTTGCAGGGCAGGAGGGGTGTGGAGGTGACCTCCCTGTCTGCACACCTCTAGCCCTGCATCGGATGTCCATTACGCTCCAAGCTGGGGGTGTTCTGGACATTCCCACAGGAGCCATGCTCGTGGACTGAGTTTGTGGCTTTGGAAATGTCTCTGTGCCATTAGAGACGGGTTCGTTTGAGATGCTACCTTTGATTTTCCGTTCAGAGTCATTCCTTTTTTTTTTGTAATAAGTTTTATTTAAAATTATAATTCTAAAAACAAAAAAAAAACTAAAAACAACATCAATCATCAAAAACACCAGGCCTGCTGGGTCAGCCCCCATGTCTTTTCCTTCTATTTATGATAACTTAAAAACATATTTAAATCTATGCGAAGTCCCGTTTCTCTAGCCAATAATAAAAAGAGTCCCAAGTTTGACAGAAGTCAGTATCTTCTTTCTCCTTCAATGACAAAGTCAATCTATCCATTTCTGCACAGTCCAAGGTCTTTTTAAAAATCAGTTCATTGGTAGGTAGTTCTTCACTTTCCCAGTGTTGAGCAAATGCAATCCTTGCAGCAGTAATTACATGTAAAATCAGATACATTTCTTGCATACTAATGTCCACAGATACCATTCATAGTCGTTCTAATTTTCATCTTCAGTCCAGACTCCCTGTGAGTGATCAAACAGGAATGCCAAAGGAGCCCTGCTGGATTAGGCCAGTGTCGGTTGATGCAGTGGCCTACCAGCTGCCCACGGGATCTCACAAGTGAACAGGAGAGCAACAGCACCCATGTGCCCCAGCAACCCATGCTCATGGGCACATTGGCTCTCATATCTAGCAGAGCCGTGAAAAGCTTTCCCCTCTGTGAACTCACCCAGTCCTCCTTCCAGCTGTGCGCCTTGGTGGCCTTTGCTGGCTTTTCCTGCAGTAAATTCCGTGGTTTCACTGTTCCTATTTCAGGAAGACCTTCCTTTGCTCTTCCACCAATCCGTTTCATGGGATGCCCCTTTGGCATGCAAGTGTTACGAGAGGGAGGGGGAAGCGTCTTCCAGTCCACCTTCTCCACGCCCTGCGTGATCTTAAGCACCTCTAGCGTGTCTCCCTTCCTCGCCTTTTTTCCAGGCCAAACTTTCCCAGTCCTGCGATCCTTTTACTTGAAGTTTTTCCTCCTCGGCAACATCTTTTTCCAGGTGTAGCGAGCAGCGCTGTGCACAATAGATTTGTGTGAGGATGTATGTTATGAGCAGGTTGACTTTCAAGCTCTGCTCTTCCTCATTTCCCCCTTTTGGCAGCAGCTGTTGCTGGGCGGACGTTTTCATGCTGAAAGACTTCGAAGTGTCTTAATTATCCTGCTGTAATTAAAGGCGGAGGTGTTTCAGAGGCCAAAGTGCAGTGGACACAAAGCAGTTTTAAAAGCTTGGGATATGGGCTGGGTTTTGGGTGCCCCATGGAAGCAGAGAATGAGTGAGCTCCTAGGTCACTTCAGGATGTAAACTAGAAACTACTGGGGCAGCTGGAGGATGGCGTGGGGGGCAGAGAGTCCTCTGTGCGTTCCTGAGCTGCTCCTGGATTAAAGATCCCATTCAGTGCTTTGGCTCTTTTTTGAGCAAAGACGGCTTAAAGAAGCCTGGCTATTTATTCGGTTTATATACTGCCCTGATCTCCCCAGTGGTCTATAGAATGCATAAATTAAATTCAGGCCACTTATTTTAGGTCACAGTTTGGGCTGGAACTGCCTTTTCATTTCGGTGCTTACCATCTTGTTTAATGAGAAGTGTCTCTCACTGAGGGCCAGGTGCATGCGCTGCCTTGTGGCCCTGTCAAATTGGGCAAGGAAAACTGTAGAGCCTTCCATGCATAGGGTGGTGTCAGAGCCCAGAGATGGGCTGCACAGCGAAGTCAAGATGTGGGATCCAAATTGGTCATGGTACATTTCATTGCCTGTTGGGCATATCGGGAGCTTTTCTCTGATTTTGTGGAGCATCACTATGTAGCAAGAGAAATGTTTTGTGTTGCTTTGAACCCCGGGGAGGATAGGAGCAAGTGTTTCCGACCTCGTACGTCAGTCTTGCAACATCACTCTCTGAGCAGCCCTTGTTTAACTTGGACCAAATCCGGATTATCCTCTTTCTTATGAGTGTTTGTGCCTAGATCAGAGGCAACCGTAGGGCGGAGCAACGGTTGATAAAGACTAGCAACCACCCGTGATGTGGCCCAGTTCCCAATTAAACAGCCGGCAGGGAGGGACGCAGGATGAATAGGAAGCGAAGAGAAGGAGGTGTTTACAGGTGTGCAAAAGTGAAACTTGTTTCTTTAAGGCCAGCTTGCTTCAGAGACTAAGGTTCCTTCATCAGAGGCAGTCACAGAATAATGGAATGGGAAGGGGCCGTTGGGTCCAACCCACTGCTGAGTGCAGGTCTCCTAGTTAAACCATCCCTCTTGGATGACTCCCCACTGAATGCCTCCAGCGTGGGGGAGCCCACCACCTCCCTAGGTCATGCTTTCCATTGTCTTGCTCTTCTAACAGGAAATTTTTCCTGACATCTAGCCAGACTCTGGCTTCCTGTCCCATGAGCCTGTTATTCCACAACCTAAACTCTGGGGGGGCTTAAAAGAGATCTCAGCCCTCCTTTATGCAACAGCTTTCAAATATTGGAAGGCAGCAATTCTAAAAGGAAACAATTAGACAGGGATTTCAATGAAGAAAAGATTGTGAATGTTAAGAAGAGAAGAAAAGCGTCCTCTTTTTTATATGATGTACCAATTACAATGGGCATCCCAGAGTGTCTGCGTAAGCATCCAATCATGTTCAAATATTCCAAAATCTTGAATGATTGAGTTTTCCAGAATAACGCCCATCTCTGGCCATTAGAAATAACAGAATAGGTCTTCTTTTAGTGATTTGCTTTCAAGAATGACCACACTCAACTGAATATATATGTGCACACATTTATAATTCTGGTTTTGTTCCAGAGGAAGATATTCTGTGCCTTCCAGCTCAAGATATTGTCTTCTACTAAGTGAAGAAGTAGATTGCTTGCCCTGTTCTAGAGAAGTGTTTGGAGAGTAGAATTCTGCAGGGATGTTCTCCCAAAACACAGCATCCCAAAGTGGTTCCTGCAGACTCTGAATCTGAGCTAACAGAAATCCTGAGCTGGAATTCCAAGGCCAGCGAGCTGCAAGATAAGCCAAGCAGCACGTGGGAACTGGGCCACGTCTGGTGCTGCGGAGACGCTGCTGGCAATGCAGAGCTGGGCTTGGGGGTGTCGCATTACCTGCCCCAGAGTTGGATGCCAGCTCAAGACAGCTCAAGAGTAGCATCTGGCATTCCCACAAGCAAATTTACCCCCCCCCCACCTTTCCCCTTTGCATGAAGCTGGCCTGTCAAAGCATGTGCAGTCACGGTGCAGAAGCTCCGGATCACGCTTCATGGCAGGACGCCGTTCCCATTCTTTCAGTGCGATCCCCAGATTCTTTGGGGAGGCCTGCTGCCCCAGGTGTTCCCCGGGTGTGGGCAGCGCCTTCCTACTGCTTAACCCCCATGTGGACAGGTGGGCTAAATGACAAGTCTCCTACCCACCACTCCGGTTTTGCTGCTTCCAAGGACGCTCTCGACTTGGTGACTGGTTCCACGGTTGTCCCATGAGTGGCAATTTGATCTCCCCATCCTTGGCCACGATTCTAAGTCCATTATGCTGCGATACTGTGCAGTTTTCCATAATAAGTTACCAACGGAGCAGCAGATATGTGGCTGCAAAGAAGGTCTGGGGCGAAGGTGACTACCCCTGGATCAAAGGCATTTCCCGTTCACCTGTGATCTCCTCAGCAGTGCTGGAGATAAGGGCTGGGATGGGGCGGATGGTGAGCCAAGCGAATCGCCTTGCCTTAAAGGTTGTTTTGGGCAGAGCAGGATGATAGGAGATTTTGCCGAGCTCCCCGTGATGAGGGCCGGAAGGTGCTCAGGCTCCTTGAGGAAGGGTGACTTTCGCAAGCTGAAGTGACCGTGTTGTTGTTGTTGGCTTTTGACAGAAAACCTTTGGCCGGAAACGGATGCAGAGACATAGAGGTTCCTTCAAAGACGGTGAGTGAACAGTCTGTTTGTTTGTTTGTTTATTTATTTATTTATTTAAAACATTTCTATGCTGCCCCCATCGCAACAAAGCGTCAGGGCGGCTTACAACATACATAAAATACAAGCAATAATTTAAAAACTGGTACCATCCCGGCTATATATTAAAATCTATAAATACAATAATAAATTAACAGCTGGCCGTTACGGCCCATCCAGACCCAAGAAGCACCCTTTGCAAAGCAAGTCCTCTGCGCCCCATCGAGGTATCCCTGCCCTTTGTGGTCCTTATTTTTTAAATCTCCTGCAGGGGAAGTTGTCGCGCCTCCTAGAGGAATTCAGCCAGAATTCCTGACAACAGGAAGGAGCAACACAACCCATTTCCTCTGCGGGTTAAGGAGTCACTTTTCCATGCCTCTTCGTTATTATGTCCTGGTAGCAATTATTCCCCTGCAGTCGGAAACAAAGTGGGAATTATTCCCCGGGAATCAGTAATATATGGGATCCTGGTGGGAACTTAAAAGTGGGCCAGCAGAAAATGTTGCGGTGTGGAGTGCGATCTTTTTCCACACCTCGGGGCGGCTCACAACAATACAATACAAGAATAAATTAAACTATTTAAAACTGGTCCATCTCGAATAACCAAGTTAAAATACAATAAAAACTATTTATAATTAACAATTAAAATAACTTTTAAATAAAAAAATCTTCGCCTGGCGCCGAAAAACAAATAATGTCGGCGCCAGGCGGACCTCTCTGGGGAGCACATTCCAAAGGATACTCACAGTTCATTCCCCCCTCCTGGTTTTAGTAGCTGGGTGTGTGTTTGGTTTTGCCCTCTCCCAAGTTAAACAACCTTCCACGGCTGATGACCTTACACAGTCAATCTTGGGCCTTTTTGGTTTTTCCCTGGAGGATCTTGAGCATGGATAGCGCTGTTTTGGGCACAGAACAACTCCCAGAGAATGAAATCAGTGTCATTGCTCAGTCTTGGTTCTCCTTTCCATGTTTCTATAAGCTCAGGGAACTGAGATTTAGGGTGGACGCCAGGAAGTCCTTCCTAACAGTTAGGACCCCAAGAGGATGGGAGGGCTTCCCCGGGAGGTGGTTGAGGCCCCATCGGTGTGGGTATTCAAGGATAGGCTGGACATGCACAGGGTGGGCATGTCAAGAGCGGAGCTGGCTGGAGCCGGGGGTCAGACTAGATGGCCCGGGAGGCCCCTTCCGACTGGCTTGTTTCTCTGTTTCCAGATCCCCGACTGTATCAAGAGATCCGAGAGAAAGGCCTCAACTCTATCAGTCACGAGTCAGACGATGACCTCCTGGAGGCAGAAACCATCCCGGAGGAGCCCTCTGAGTCAGCCATCACGGTGAAAAGCTATCGGCCTGCTCACGTCACCTGGAGCCAGCTCCCCGAGGTAGGCAGATAACGAAGGAGGCGGTCTTGTAAAAGGACCACTTTCACTCCCAAGTGCCTTTTTCTCCCTCCAAAAATGCCTTGGTATCTCTGCTCAGCAGAGTCGGTGCTTACATAATGATGCTTCCCGACAAAGCTACTTGCAATCCCATGCAAGATCAGACACTGGTCCAGCAGCCTGTTGTCCTTTGTGCCGGCAGCAGATCTTTGGGATCATTCCCTAGTTGCAACAGGATTGCCAGACAGCTTCCTGGTGTCTCTTCTGCAGTCGGAGCATCTCAGCCTAAAAAGCCCCCTTCCCACCCTTATTAGGCTAAGAGGTCACAAAAAGACCCTGCAAGCTTTCGAGCTCCTCAAATCTCTTCAGCAGGCAAGTTGTTGTAAGAGTCAGGTGGGTGTGGAATGGGGAGAGAAGAAAAAGGGTGTGCAGGAACATGGGGGGCAGAGCTAACCTGTACATCCAAATTGCACAGGTAGGGCTGAAGTGCAAGGTGTGAAGACCTGCTCCTCATTGTGTCTGCATGACCAACAATCAGTGCATTTAGCTGGGCGTGTTCACAGAGCCCTCGCTGGACCTTTGCGCTCCATGTGCAAAGGTCTGATGAGACGCCGGACACCCTCCTGGCACAGCTTGCGTGCGTGTTGGCCTACTCTACCCGAGAGTCGGCCAATGACCACACTTGTCACGTGCTGGTCATTCAGCTTCACCATCTGGCCATCTTTTCCTCCCGTACCCATCCCACCCCTCTTCAAGTTGCTCGTCTAAAGAAGAGTTTTGGACATCTCAAAAGCCTGCATATTTTTGGTGATCTTTTGTTGGCCTCATGAAAGCATTTCAGGACTTAAGCTATGGAGTGTTTTATAGCACTTCGAGTGTGTCGAATCGAGTTAAGCAATAGACGAAAAGTCTCTTATCTGTTTTACCCTCCATTTCTTGGGTCAATATTTATTCAACTGTCTCCGGGCCTTTTCCTACATATGGTGGCCTGTCTGCTTTGTAGTTTTCTTTGGAAATTCCCTGCATAAGGAGAAGCCTTTGGAGCAACCATGGCTCAGCTGGGATGACGTGACACCAAGATGTGTTTGCCCCCAAAGCTCACAGCGTTCTGAACAGGCTGACGTTTCCAAACACTTTTCTGTCTGTGTAAGAGTGGGAAAGATGTATAGATACCATGCTGTTGGGTCCCGAATCAAGTAGCAAAGCCTTCCTGATGTTCACAGCTGTTGCATTGCATTCATTAGAACTTACTCCCAGGGAAGTATATAGCATTGCAACCTACGACTGTAATCCTGTACCCGTTTACTTGGAAGTAAGCCCCTTTGTGATGGGTCAAACAGCACAATGTTACATGTATCTGCTCTGAAACGAGGGTTGGTGCTGAGTACCTAAAAGATCCAGATCTCAGGACAGGAAAACTGCGCATTCTGAATAAAATCAGCAAACATATGTGCGCAATTAGAAATAACTCTGATAATTTCAGTTTTATAGAAGGTCTACTGGTTAACCTCTTGCTTGCTTCTGGGACAGAACCATGCCATGCGCATGCATAAAACTAAATGGGTGTGCATAAAACTTTCCCACCATCCCCCCAAAAGAATCCTTGGTCTTTCAAGCCCAGATCCAAAGGGAAAGGCTGGGCAAAGCCAAGCACTACGAAGCATCCCAGGATGCACTTCAAACATTTCCGGATTCACTGCAAACTGAATGTGGCAACTTGGCAAGGGAGAGTGCAGGAATGCCTTGCAGATAATAACCACCATTCAAATTTACCCCGTTGCTGAGGAGTTTCCCATATTAAACACAGTGGAATCATCTTTGGAGAAAGCCCTCCTTCCCCCCCACCCCATGGAGGGGGCCGCCACTAAAAATGACTCGTCTTTTATTTCAAATCCTTTATTTTGGTCATTTTGACTTGTCCTTTATTTCAAATCCTTTATTTTGGTTGTTTTCGAGATTTGAAAACACTTTAACAGTCTTTGCTTTCTAACTGATGGAAAACCTACAGAAAATGTTGCAATTTTACATTTCTAACAGCCTCATGATCGCACAATGTTTAAAAGCCAAAAGATACCTCTTCTGATAAAAAAGATAAAATACCAGTGGATATGACGACCAGCTAAAATTCTTTGTGAAGAGGTTTGTCTGGCTGTGAGTTAGGTGGGGGTGGGGAGGGATTTTTGGTTTTGGCTGTTAGTTTTTCCTAAATTTACCCAACTTGCCAGTTCCCAGCCTTCTTTCTAGATCCAAATATTGCAACTATTTTCTGTCTGGTTGCCACTCTTCACTCCTTTACTAAGGAGTAAAAGTAATCCTGCATCTACTTCCCTAGAAGTCAGTGCCATGGGACTCAATATGACGTACTTCCAAGCAAACATGATTAGGATTACAGAGCAAACCTGTTTCCCATCCTCAGATCTCTCTGTGCCCCAGTTGCTTCCAAAGTCCACAAAAAGTCCTGCACCATCTCAGCCGCTTTTCCATACTGTGCACAGGCCTTTTCAGGGCTGGCCATAAACCGTTTGCTGCCCGAGGCAAAGCAGCAATTGCGACTTCTGCCCGCATCAAGCTGCATAAAATACTCAAAGGCAGCCAACCTGGGAGGTTCCTAGGGCAGAACATCCTCCAAGCGCTCCTCCTCTTCCCTGGCAGTGAAGACACCATAGCAAATCATGAACTCCATTATGATGCAGGTGCCGATTTTCAAGGAGAACCGGAGTTGTAGAGAAGGGTCGTAATGTCACCCCCTCCCCGTAAAATGCTTGCAAGGGTCACCCACCCGCATCCCCCTTGCAAGCGATCCAGCTTTGCTCCACTGTCACTAACGGTTGTTTTTTTCCCCTCAGCTTAATTGTGAGCTGCGGGTTATTTCTGGGTGGATCTCACCTGGCCACAGAAGGTTGTCTGTCTGCCTATTGTGCCCCTCAAAATCCCTGTGGCAATTATACTTGTCAGGGGGATCCTTAATTGGACCAGTGGTACCCCATTCGCATGCTTAATTGCATGGGGTGGGAGCAACCCTAGAGATGTTTGGGCAGTAAAACCGGAGTATTTTTGCCCTCCAGGAGAGGTTAGGCAATCTTGGGGGTGGGGGTTGTTCCAGGTACCCCATGTGTGAGATCAGGGTGCACATGAGCTAGGGAGTATATTACCCCTGCCTGGAAGAAGGGACAGGTGCTCTGGGGAAGGCTCTTTAGCCTGCTCTGCTAGTATCTTCCTCTATATTTCTCTCCTCCTCCTCCTCCTCCTCCTCCTCCTCTCCAGTCCTGACTAGCTCCGTCCTTCCCATGGTCCCTGCTTCCAGACCAGCCATTTCCTTCCAAGCTTTCCCTCACCTTCCCTTCTTAATCTTCTTCTCCTGGAGTCATTTCTAGTCCTCATCCCCCATCCCTGCAGGTGAGCTATGCACTTTCTTTTATTCTGAATTTAATTCTTGTTTTATTTTGAATTTAATCTATGGAGGTAATGGCCATTGATGAACGAGGCCAGAGAAATTGGTAACTGGAATTGGGTGAGAATTGTGAAATTAGTCAGGGGAGATGCCCAGGTTTGCCCTTGGCTTGCTTTTGGATTATGTATTCATTCTGTTTTTATCCTGATGGATAGCTGAAGGTTTTGGGGTGGCTCACAACTCCTCATTGGACGGTTGATTTTGGGCAAATTTTTGCAACTCCTTTTGGTCCCAGAGGTTCCATTTTAAGGTGAATTTCTGTGCAAGAGAAATAAAGCATCCATGCTAAAACTTCCTGGCCACCCCTCCCTTTTGCCTTTTTCCACACCATTGCAAACACAGAGAGAAACTGGTGAGTTTATAATTATCTGGAGCAGGATACACATTAAAGGAAGTATTAATTAATCAGCAGAGGTGGCTTGTGTGAGAAATTAATGGGCTGACTTTACCTTCTGTGCAATTTAAGCAAAGCCTAATCATTATGTCTAAATTCGCTCCCTAAATATAAATTAGCCATTTTTGTTCAGATTTGCATACTTCCTGTGGGCCTGGACTGCAGAACTTTAACAATGTCCCTGCGCTGTACGTTCATTTAGCTCAGTCCATGACATCGACTGAGGCTGCAAGTCTCTCAAAGTTGCCTTTCAGAAAGCATTGGTTTCATTTTTCATACTATTACTGTCACATAATTGGGATTCTGTGGGTGAATGAGGGGTCCCCCTGGCTGGATGCTTTGGAAGAAATGCCTGGCTCTTGAGAAGGATAATAATGAGTTCTCTTCCACAGGTGCAGGAAGCAGGGTTGCTAGACCAGATATCTCCAGAAGAACACAAGAGGCAAGAGGTAAGAAAACCAACCGGGGGCAAGCAGAAACCTCTCTTGGGATACTGGGAATTTGTCCTTGTGAATGCCAAAAATGCCAATCCTGCTGAGCAGAGACTCTCCTCTTAAGCCGCTGCAGAACGTTTGGTTGCTCCTGTGATTCGTTGAGTCTGACCTGTTTTTCCGAGTAGTTGCACAAAGCTCGGACAGACTTCCATCCTCCTGCCATTGCAGGAAGTTTGAAGTTTGCTGCTATTGTAGAAACAGGCATGAGACATCTCGGACGTGTGGAGCAAGGATTCCTCTCCCCGCTGACTGTTGCCTCTTTGGGCTGGGGTTAAATGTGCACAACCAGGAATGGCTGAGTGGAGAAACTGTGTGACAAGGGAGGTGTGATGGAGCTTGTTGCCTTGAGTCACTTCATGCATGTAAACCTCCTGAGCTTGGAGGCTTACATGCGTCGCCTCGGAGCACATGGGATGGGGCCATGCATAACTTGAGCCAAAGGGAGCCCACCAGTTGCTGGGGCAGCCTCTTCACCTCCATGCTGGTCCGATGGTAGTGGGTCCTTTCAATTTCAATTGATTGTTTGTTTGTTTGTTTGTTTTACAAATTTATATGCCGCCCCCTTGCAAACAAGCCTCGGGGCGGCTAACAGCATATAAAAAATACAATATAAAACAGTCAGTTACAGATTGATCTCCTTTGGATGCCAGGAAGCACTTCCTGACAGTCAGGACCCTGAGGCATGGAATGGGCTTCCACGGGAGGTCGTTGAGGCCCCATCGGTGAGGGTGTTCAAGGACAGGCTGGACGTGCACATGGTGGGCATGTCGTGAGCAGAGCTGTCTGGTGCCGGAGGTCAGACTAGATGGCCCGGGAGGCCCCTTCTGACTCGCTCTGTTTCTATGTTTCTATGCTCACCTCTTCCTCTTCTTCCTCCTCCTCCCCCCCCCCCACCACACACATCTGTGTCCAGGCCATCTTTGAGATCATCACCTCTGAGTTTTCCTACATGCACAGTCTGGAGATCCTCGTGGACCACTTCTTGAAATCAGAAGAGCTGAAGGAGACCATGACTCAGACGGATCACCACCACCTCTTCTCCAACATCAGGGATATCTTGGCCATCAGCAAGAGGTAACTCGTGGAAATCTGCATGAAGCTTTTGGCCCACAAGAGCCAGTCTGGTGCAGCACTGAACGTAGGAAGTGGGCAATATGGTGCCTTCCAGGTGCTTTGGACCACGGCTCCCATGGGCTGTCAGCAGCAGGGCTGGGGACTCTGGGAACTGTAATCGAACCATCGGAAGGACACCATGCAGCCAGTGCCTGGGCTGAGAGTGCTGGGGGCAGATTGGGGAGATCCGGGTTCACATTTCTGCTGGCTTGCAAGGCTGTTCCTTATCTTTTGGCCTAATCCTCCTCACAAGGCCCTTCTTGGAATGCGATAAATTCATAAATAATACCATGCATTTGTATCTCTCAGCGTTAGGCTGATGAGATTACTTTTCCATACTTATGTAGCCAAGCGAAAGCACTCATCAGGGTAACGTTGCTCAGCCTTTTCCAACATGGTAGTCTCCAGACATGCTGGACTACAACTCCCATCATCTCAGATCATGGCCATTGGCCAGGTTGGATGGGAATGATGGGAGCTGCAATTCCAACACATGTAGAAGGCGCCCGGTTAGGCAAGGAAAGCTGCTCCAGACGATGTGTTCTTGGTGCCACTGGCCCTCTCCTCTCCTCTCCTCTCCCCTCTCCTCCCAGTCTTCCCCCTTCTGCGCCGCTTCTGAGCAGGCTACCCAAATTCTGAAACAGGCACTAAATGCTGTGACCTGGCTGCAAACAAAGCCACTTTGCACTATGTACTCCAACAGAAAAGGACTTGTTCTGAATTGTTTCCGTCACGGGTTCTGGACTTGCTAATCCTTGGGAGGGAGAGTGCAGTGCCGAAGCTGCTCTGCTGAAAATTTGATTCGACTGCCCCTCTGGCTTCTGGGACATTGGCAGTGCTTCTGCAAATGGCTTCAAATGCCTCAAGAAATCTTTGAGGCCAGAGGCAGGGGCTGAGTAGTATTTTTTTGTGGGGGAGGGGCTTGGGGGCTATCCTTCTGCACAATGGGACAAAGTAGACTCAGTGATGCAAGTCAAGAGAAGCCAAGGTGCTGGAGAAGCCAAGCTACAGGAAGCTTGGAAGATAGATTAAGGTCTTAGGGTGTTGCATATGGGGAGAGAGCATGAAGATAAGGTATTAGGGGTGACATATAGGGTAAGAATAGAAAGGTATTCTGGTAATGCTGTCCATATAACTCATGACTGCCTTCTCTGATTGGTAGCTGCTCTCCAGGGCCATGTTACCTACTTCCAAATCCATTTTTAATTGGAGGACTGACCCCAGTGTTTTCGTAGGTTGTGTTACTGAACAGAGTGCTTTCGTCTAGGCCGAGGTGCCTGATCCTGCCTAATCTTGGAAGCTAAGCAGGGCCAGGCCTGGTTAGAATCTGGATGGGAGACTTGAGTCCTGCCCTGAGCAGTGGGTTGGACCGAGTGGTTTTGATTCAGCAAATGGTTCTTCTCTCTAAGCTCGCTAGGGCTAAGCAAGTCCGTGACCACATGAACCCTTCCGATTGGCTTCTACATCAGCTTCCCTGCAGTAAATACATCCAGGCAGGCTGCAGCGATGCCGTGACTGGTTTATTTTGGAGCGCTGTGTGTAGGTGTTGTGCATGCTCATTGGGCTTGTTCAGGCATCTGTTTGAGCACAAATGAAACGGTAGGCAAACCAGTATGTCAGCATTTCTACCCTGAGCAAGAGGACAGGTTGCAAGACACCATTTTGTCTGCGCTCCTGAGAGCTCCTGCCGCCATCACTCAAATAATAACAACTCTAAGAATTGGGACCTTTGAGTTGTGGTGCTGGAGGAGACGCCTGCAAGTCCCTTGGACTGCAAGGAGATCAAACCGGTCAGTCCTAGAGGAGATCAACCCTGACTGCTCTTTAGAAGGCCAGATAGTGCAGATGAAACTCAAATACTTTGGCCACCTAATGAGAAGGAAGAACTCCCTGGAGAAGAGTCTAATGCTGGGAACAATAGATGGCAAAAGAAGAAGGGGACGGCAGAGGATGAGGTGGCTGGATGGGGTCACTGAAGCAGTCGGTGTGAGCTTGAGTGTACTCTGGGGGATGGTGGGGGACAGGAAGGCCTGGAGGAGTGTTGTCCATGGGGTCACGATGGGTCAGATGTGACTTAGCGGGTAGCAAGAAGTGGAATATTAATATTCAAAAACTGCTAGCGTAGGTGCGTGGGGATCATGGCTTCCATGCAGAAGGAATAGCACCCATTCCAGAGCCTCCTTAGCATGCTCATCGCGCGGTCTAATGCATGGGACCACACTGGACAAGAGAACCAACTGGACTCCAGCTTTCAGTCTGGCATGCTTATGAAAGAAGCAAACAAAGGGAAATTCAGAAAGAGCGAGTTGCCTTAGAAAATAGAATGGGACCTCAAGCTGATGTCTTGAGACTGCAAGAGTGACTCACTGACACGGCTTTGGGACTCCCCGGTGTAGCCACAGTCAGTGTTCCCTCTTTGCTGTCAGCACCAAGACAGGTAAGAGCCCAGCCTGCCCTGCGCAGCTGCCCAGCTGCCGGGAAGGGCAATTCAATCTGGGATTGAATTCCCCCTCCAGGGAATGCCCCCGGTTCCTGGTTCACAAAGCTGAGTCACCCTGGAATGTGCAGAAATGTAAATTTGGGGTCTGTCACATTCTCAGCATGTTCTTGGTCTGAGCTCTTTCTATAAAGGGTGATGAGAGAGGTTGGCTCATCGCAGGGACCCGTCCTCAGGCAGGCCCCACCCCACTCGCCCCTTCCTCGCCTTTCCAGGTGCTCTCAGGAACAGGTGTGTGTGGGGTGGGGTGGGGGGGAGTCTACAGAAGCTCAGGGCTGGGAGCCGTGATGTCCCCATGCAGTCCCTCTCCATTCATTTGTTTAACCCGCAAATGGGGGTTACAGAAATCCCACGTTCTACAGCTCCGTGCCCCCCTTTGTTAAATACATCCAACCCCTTCCTTCCCTTCCTAGAAAGGAGCAACTCCTTTGTCCGTTGTGCTTTTCTTGATAACAGAGGATCAAGTCACCCATAAAAATAAATGCCTATTTCTGTTTAACCTGTTACTGGTCATACACAGGGAAAGACATGTGCATCTATGAGCCAGTGCAGGCTGATGGTTATCACGATCTCAGTAGGTGTGGAGGGGGATTAAACACCCCACCCCACAGAACCCACAATCAGATCTCAGATTCAGATAATATTTTCACAGGGTTCTGGCAGGAAGGAAAGGGCCAAATTCCACTTCCACGCCTACTGCTAATCAACTCTGACTGTTCTTTAGAAGGGCAGATACTCTGAAAATATTTGGAAACCATTTATTGAACCTGTTTTAATAAAAGGAAAGGGGTGTGACCCACCACAAGAGCCAGTGCAACTCCGGAAGAGAAGTGGGGCAAACAGAATGAACACATGATCCTACATTAAGTAATCTGACTTGTTGATCCTGGTGGAGGTAGCACAATGTTGATGTGTTGTTTCATCAGTGATGTTTACTCATAATTGTTGTTATTGTGTTAATTGTGTTGCTTTTCTTAGTTGTAAAAATAAATACAAAAGCAGGAAAAACAGTATTAAACAATAGGACAGGTACTGAAGCAGAAGTTCAGATGCTTTGGTGCATAATGAGAGGGAAGGGCTCGCTGGAGGAGACCCTGATGCTGGGAACGATTGGCGGCAAAAGGAGACCAAAAGGACGGCAGAGGATGAGGGGGCTGGATGGAGTAATGAACGTGAATTCGGGTTAACTCTCAGAGGAAGTGCAGGACAGGAGGGCTTGGCCTTCTGTGCTCCATGGGGTCACAAATAACCGAGCACAACTGTGCAACTTAACAACAACCTACTACACCATGACTACTCCTCCTACGCACCCAGCTGTTGCAACTTGTGCTTATATTTGTTGTTGCTGTTACTTCCAAACTCGTGCCCAAGCCATCATAACCCGAGGGACAACACTCCTCCAGGCTCTCCTATCCTTCACCATCGCCCGGAGTTGACCTAAGCCAGTGGTGGTGAGCATATGGCACGTGTGCCACAGCGGAAACACAGAGCCCTCTCTGTGGGCATGTGAGCCAAGTTGCTGCAGCATCGCCCTAGCAGCTGAGCATCGGATAACAGTGTGTATAGGGGCCCTGCGCACGGTCGGAAAGGAGTAGCGGCGACAGGCAATGACATCAAAAGCCATGGCTAAGTAGCCACGACGCATCCGCGCTTCTGCATGGCTGGTCAGTGCGCTGCAAAGGATATACATATACATAAATTTACTAGGACTGGCTGTAAACTAGAATCTGTTTTCAGGTTTCATTGCGTTCAGATTGGGCACAAATGATGAGCTGTGCAGGAAAAGATCCCCAAGGAAGGCTTTTGAAAATGGCCCTCTTTTCACTGGAAGTTTAGCCCTGTATAAGGGTTAGGGGAGTGCACCAGGTAGGGTTAGGGTTGGAAAAACGAGGTGTCCTGGCATGATTTTGATGGTTGGAATGTGTTTAGAATGGGCGGAAAGGATGAGCTGTGCAGAAAATGCTCCTCAAGGAAGGCTTTCTCAAAATTGCATTATTTTCAATGGAACTTTACCCCTATATTAGGGCTAGGGGTGTGCACCA